>JASPKZ010006483.1:0-417128 GCA_030220185.1 Diploptera punctata | reverse complement strand
TTCCTTAACATTACTTCCCCCAGTCACACGGGTGGTGGAACATTTCTGCTTAAATTAAATATTCTCAGTTAAATAAAAAACGTTTTTTATATTTGTTTTATATTTATTTCAAGAGCTCTGAGGACGTTGTGATCCCCAGTTTGAAAAACTCTTCTCTATACCGTGATAAAACGTAAAACAATTGGCTTCATAACTTTTTTTTTACGTGTATAGCCTACGTTTATATAAAAATGAGAGCATAAAATCAACATCCGTTGTATCAGGGTAGAGTTCCGCTTTATTTTCCCAATAAAAATGCCTCCCTCGGTTGAGGGAAGATGGCAGGCCACTTGAAACACATTGAACAACCGGCGCTATATGAATTATTGTGAAATATTGAGTGCGGACCTGCATTGTGCATTTCAATGCGGACATATTAACATTTGGCTGTTGTGTAAAGTTTACACCATGTTTGTTGTATTACAAGTTCCTCTAATCCTGTTATCACCAACTGTAAAACATGAATAAAGGCTGTATGTAAGCCAATATGTATAATGGCATAGTCCAATGTTGAGCCATAGACTCTCCTTTGTTGGGTGTTTCTAGACCAAGTTAATTTCGATAGCTACCTTATTTATCATAAGCAATGCCACGAGTGATTTCCAAATTATCGATCAATTCACGACTCACGAAGCGAGGACTGAATTTATCTAGAGAATTTGGAAATCAAGAGTGGCATTTGTTAGGTCTATTTAACGAATAAAATGATGCTGTTTACTCACAAATCATTATTTAAATATGGTTATTTTAAAATATTTTATATATTTAATACAAACAGCGATGTTTAAAAACAACTTAGAAATGTTTGATTATGTTTCATTTGCTCATCACTGCAACTTGATCATACCATTCATTGCCAAATAGGATCGCAATATTGTAAGAATGCACCGTAGTAGAGAAAAAATTAAACGCATCAAACTGTATATTACAACCAACATTATAGGTTATTAACTCAATTTTTCCAGAAACAACTAAGAAAAATTAGTATTTAAAAACACAATTATTGAACACGCAATTATGAAATGTGTAGGTTCATTATTTGCTATATTTAACGTATTTGTTAGAGAGTCAGTCACTGCAAAATAATGCTCTGACCTGTTCAGAATATTAAAATGGAGGAGCTTTCTTTATTTTTAATGATCAAATTTCGATAATTATCGATATAAACACGACTGTGATTGGTTGTAAAATAAAATTTATTGAAATGTGATTGGTCATTGACTCCTATTTGGAGCATGAGTTAAATAGTCATAGAGAGAAGACTACATAACAGTGAACTACATGGTCTTTATAGGAAGCCAGATATAATAACAGTTAAGTATCGTAGACTGCGATAGGCAGGACATGTGCCACAAATGTAGAATGAAAGGCGTGCATGGAACCTTCTTATAGGAAAACCAGAAGGAAAACGCCCAGTTGGTAGAACAAAAATGAGATGTTAGAATAACATTAACTATGATTTTAGGGAAGTAGATTATACAGGGAATGATTGGAATGCATTAGCTCATAATAGGGAAGTATGGAGAGCTTATGTCCGCGCAGCCATTAACCTATGGGTTCGATAGCGCCAGTGAGTGAGTAAGTAAGTATTTGATCATAGATGTCATGAATGGCATGCCATCAACATACCGACCCAATGAGACATCTAGCAGCAATTAAAGTATTACTAGGACATTGAAGTCGGTAAAATATTCTTAGAGGCCTTTTAATTCAGGCTTAAGGTTCTTTTACGAGCCAGAAAATCTTCAGACTCGGGTCCACGCTTAAAGTCACTCCTGAAAAACTTGCACCTTGGATTTTTTCATCTTAAGAAGGCCGTTGACTCCAACCGGGTTTGAACCGTTCTCCTAGAGGGACTTTAAGCCGTGGGTCCCGAGTCTGAAGATTTTCAGGCTCGTAAAAAATCCTTAAGCCTGAATGAAAGGCCTCTAAGCAAAATTTACCGAATTTTCCCGTCCTAGTACTACCTTGGTTTCCTAGATGTCAGTATGAGGCAGAACGCTAACCACGGACCACTCAAAGGACATCTATACGAAAACAAGTGTAACTAAATTAGTATGGTTCAAATTATTCCATGTAGGGGGAGAGCGCCTAAATCTCTGTTAAGGGAAACATGGGCTTACAAGACAAGAAAATTATTATTTTAAAATTAAATTAACCTTATAAAACCCCTTGTTACATATGTGTAACATCGGGAATATATCACATCATTTCAACAATAAATTGATATTTACCGCTAATCATGTTTTTAACCGTTAAGGGTTAAATTAATTGAAGGTTATTAAACCTTTTGCTTGGAATTAAATTGTATGCATGTCTACTTTATGTATAGGCTATTTAAAAGTCAGTGGTTCACCCAACTCAGATCGTTGTGGAAGGGGTTCGCGAGTCGAAAAAGATAGGGAACCGCTAGGTTATTGTAAAATTATGTACATTCTATTCTATTCCATAGTGTTCTGCTCTATGGCAGGTCTTTCACTGCAATCATAGCATTTTTCATGCTATGCTTTGCATATATATTATATAGATATGGTAGTTTCCCGTTGCTTCCCACACCGTGGGATGATAATGAGGATGATGGCGATGATGATGATCAGTTGATGTTCGGGGTCCGTTTGGGCCTCAAATCTTCCTGACATTTGTCTTACAGGTGAGGAAAAACCCTGAAATAAACCTCACCGACGAATCTTGTCCCAACCGGAAATCGAACCCGTGCCTGCTGGGTGACAAGGCAGCACGTTACCTCGAGATCACAGCGGCGGACATGTACATGTTAAGTCTAATAAACTATTAAAACTAAAATCGTAATGATATTAAATAAAATGTTGAACGTTCCTCGAATTTAAAGTGTTTTACTTAATTTCGTAATTCCGTCCGAAACATGACTCACTATTATTCATTCTAGCGTAAATAACTATTTTCGGTTTATGCAATATTTTCAAAAGTGGAGATTATTCATTTTGAAGCTGAGATAACTAACTCACTGGCACTATCTATCCCTAGGTTCATGGCCGCGCGGACATAAGCTCTCCATGCATCCCTATCCTGAGTTAGTATTTTCCAATCATCCCCTGTATAATCTAATTTCCTCAAACCATAGTTAATTTTATTCTCCCACCTCATTCTTGGCCTACCAACTGGGCGTTTTCCCTCTGGTTTCCCTATAAGAAGCTTCCATGCACGTCTTTCATTCCCCATTCATGTCACATGTCTTGCCCATCGCCGTCTACGAGACTTAACTCTTCTTATTATATCTGGCTTCCTATAAAGTTGGGATGACAAGAGTCCCTGTAATGAATAATAGCACACATTTCCAGAATTGAGCATATGTTTAATTTATTTGTGCATCTCATTCCTATTTGTGATTATTGTTCCTAGGTATTTGAATTCAGGGAATACTTAATTATAAATGTATTTTGCAAAAAATCTGTTTATATTGTCTTGCAATAATGTGTGCTCTAGTTAAATTTACACATATCTGTTTAGATGGAATTTCGATACGGACTGAGAATAATAATCGGTGAACCAACCACAAATTGTCACATTGTCCGTATATATGACGTGGATTGTATGTACGTATAAACTGCAAAATATGTGCATTGTGCGCATGAATTAGTTTTATTTGCATTTCAGAACGTCGCTAATTAAATAGTTCATAATTATCACATGTTTATGTTCATTGTTTAAATGGCTTGTTTATCGTTCTCGATATTCAACTATCTAAACGCAAGGTGTTTCATAAAATATGTTTTATTTAATATTTTGTCTAATATCAGTACTATACGATTTTACAAAGTTGCCGGAAAATGGAACATTAGAGTATCAACATTGTAATATTCAGAAAAACAGACTCTACTAATAGCAACATGTAAACCATGAAAAACTTCATTAGTATTTTCAAATACCTAGGAACAATAATCACAAACAGGAATGAGATGCACAAAGAAATTAAATATAGGCTCAATTCTGGAAATGCGTGTGCTATTATGCAGAGACTCTTGACTTCCCAACTCCATTCAAAAAACGTTAAACTGAAAATATATAAAATTATTATTCTACCAGTTATATTATATGGATAAGAAACATGGACTCTTACTTTGAGGTAGGAAAGGAGATTACGAGTATTTGAGAATAAAGTTCTTTGGAAAAGTTTTGGACCAAAGAGAGATGAACAGACAGGTGAACGGAGAAGACTCCATAACAGTGAACTACATGGTTTTTATAGGAATCCAGATATAATGAGAACAGTTAAGTCTTGTAGACTGTGATGGGCAGGACATGTGGCACGAATGGGGAATCAAAGACGTGCATGGAAGCTTCTTATAGGAAAACCAGAGGGAAAATTCCCAGTTGGTAGACCAAGAATGAGGTGGGAGAATAACATTAACTATAATTTGAGTGAAGTAAATTATACAGGGGATGATTGGAAAACATTAGCTCAGAATAGGAATGTATGGAGAGCTTATGTCCGCGCGGCCATGAACCTGCTGGGTTCGATACTGCCAGTGAGTTAATTGGTTAGTAAGTTTACAAATAAACAATCATAAATCCTCTGTATTTAGTTCTAAACAATACAGAATGGGGCATAAATACCTTATGGTTTTAAAGACAATGTTAACTCCCCGAGCTTAGTACAATATGTATTTGAGTCATGTGGTTGTTGTCTAGTGTGCTGCATCTAACACTGAAGTCATTGGCAGTCCTGCTCTCCAGTACTTTGAGGTCTTAAAATCTTCATGTCTGGCAGCGATACAGTTGTTTAGAAGACCTTCGTCCAATTCTTCATCAGGGTGATTGCATAAAATGCATTTCGGTGAAGGCAGAACATTGATTTTGTAGTTTTGCCAGACAGTCGTGGCCCGTTGTCATTCTTCTTCTTCTTCTTCCTTCCTTCCAAGTATTAGGCCAAGGCCTGTTACGATCCTATAGAAAATTTTCCCTCCAGCGTTTTGATCCTTCCGGGAAATTCTCGTATAAGACTTGAAAGCATAATAATAGTCCCTTCGATTGGTTGCTGGCCAAAGGAAGGCAAGACCAGTGATGGGGCTGCCATCTTATAGCCTCTGGTCAGGCTTTTCTGGAGAAGAAAAGAAAATAAAGGAAAGAAGAAATGGAAGAAAGGAAAGACTCCCTAGCCCTCGGATGCCCTAATAGCATCGGGGTCGAAAAAAACAAGAGTTAACCAAGAGAGGTTAGATAGTAAAGTTAAAAGAGTGCAAAACACAAGTAAGTGGAAGAAATGTTTTGCTCAGCTTGGGCACCTTGTGGTCGCCATCCACATATCCCCTAGAGGGGCGTTGTCATTCTAAAATGTGCTTATTCTGTTTTTCTTGATATGTCTGGCATATCAATATGTTTTATTAGGCATTCCCATTTTTTGTTTCTGGCTACTATTTGAAGTCTATTGTCATTCATAATTTTTGGATTTTAACTTTATGCGGTAGGCCTACTTCACTGAGAAGTAAGGTGTTGGTTTAGATCCAGGCAATTGTTCAATATCCTTTTCTGGCGAGGAAATCGGCTGTTTCCTTACTGGCAATCCCATAGTAAGAGGGAGCAATTGGAGGACAACTTATTTGCCACAGTTTCGCAGGTCAGTAATAATGTGGTAGCATTCTTTGCAGTAAACTTTTTGGTCAGTAAATTGCCTATATAGCTGCTTTGGAGTCACAGAGTTTTAGTGTTAATATTTGACCCATGTTGAAATATATAAAATTTCATGGAGTTTGATATGGCATGGTTCAGTAACATATCCTTTGAGATAAAAACAAACCTCATATGAACTCAACAAAATACGATACATTACGATACCAATTGACCAAAATTAGAAAAATGAAATCTGGCTACTTTATATCATGAACAAGCTGAATTTTGTAGAATTGAATGCAACTCTGAAAAGTGCCACAGATTTGCAGTTTTGCATCTAGTACAGAATCTTCTTCACAATATTTTCCATAATCTGCCACTATTATCCACACCAAGATAAAATCTGAATACTACTTGGCATTGTTAGAAAAGTCCAAAGAAAGCCAATAGAGGAATAAAATTGTTTCTGAAGTATCAAATTTGCCACGCAAATAGCTGTTGCAAAATTTCGAATTGCAACAGAACATGGCTGCCTTGCTATCCACCTTCATCGTCTGGAAATATTGAACAATCCTCTCTGCATGCCATGTAAGACTGGTGTCAATATGGATTCTGCTCACCTGCTCCACTGTTCTGTACACCAACTGCTACACTCCATCAACGCTACTGGGAGGCAACAGGGAAAATGATCTCACTGCAAACCCCTTCATCTACTTAAGATTATTCTGTTTATATTTTATAGTGTTCATGTTATTGTTTCTATTGTGTATAGTTATTACAAATATGTTAATAAGGTCTGTCATTTGGGTGAATGATCTGTATTTCAAGTGCCCTGCATTAAATAAATCAGTAATTTTTTTTCTAACCCACAGTAACACATTTTTCCTAGAGGGAGCATTGCAATTCTGACAATCCCGCTGAATAGATATAACGGAGTTTGTTATCACTGCATGAATTCGTTCCAGTACCCCGAATACTCCATCACACTGCATTGTTAGATGATATCCACTACTGTCAACTTACAAACTTCTAAAACAAACACCAAAAACTTCAGTGAACAATCTCATCTAAAACTCCATAAAATTGTATATATTTCAACATTATTCAAATATACATATATTTAACCTAGCAAACAGCGTTAAAATTATTTTTAAAACCATCCGGTGTTTATGCCCCACCATGTATTTTAGTAATAGATGAAAATATTTAATAAAAATTACGGCTGAACTGCACTTCTACTTACTCTTGTTTTTTTCTTTTCAGTTTATTGTTGTAAACTATAGCTCTTATTCTGTATTTACAAACATTTTAAAAATATTTTATAACATTACTTACTTACTCACTGGCACTATCGAACCCGTAGGTTCATGGCCGCGCGGACATAAGCTCTCCATATGTCCCTATCCTGAGCTAATGCTTTCCAATCATTCTCTGTATAATCTACTTCCCTCAAATCATAGTTAATGTTGTTCTCCCACCTCATTCTTGGTCTACCAACTGGGCGTTTTCCCTCTGGCTTTCCTACAAGAAGCTTCCATGCAAGTCTTTCATTCCCCATACGTGCAACATGTCCTGCCCATCGCAGTCTACGAGACTTAACTGTTCTTATTATATCTAGCATCCTATAAAGACCATGTAGTTCATTGTTATGTAGTCTTCTCCATTCACCTGTCTGTTCATCTCTCTTTGATCCAAAAATTTTCCTAAGAACTTTATTCTCAAATACTCGTAATCTCCTTTCCTCCCTTAAAGTAAAAGTCCATGTTTCGCACCCATATAATATAACTGGTAGAATAATAGTTTTATATGTTTTCAGCTTAACGTTTTTTGAAATGAGCTGGGACATCAAAAGTCTCTGCAATGCATAATAGCATGCATTTCCAGAATTGAGCCTATGTTTAATTTCTTTATAACATTATTAGACAATTTTCAAGTATTTATTTAAATATGCAAATCGCAATATTTTGACACTGTTAGACAATATTGTGATGCTAACTGCTATTTTCTCTACAAAGTATATTACTTTGTCTATGATTTTTCTATAGCTGGTTTAAGTTATCGCTGGTTGGAACGGGAGTGATAAGTGAGTGTACGCCCATTTTAAATAAGCGTTTGGTCATTTTAATATTATTAATATATTTCCTTAACATAGAATTGGAATTTATTGCAATGATTGGTGGTCATTTAAATTTCATAGCGACGTGCTACGATCCAGCATAAGCTGTATGAACTTTAGTACGATATCGATAATAATCGATATGTGGCAAGGATTATAATCGATATGTGGTTCAACGGTGGGTTTTCGCTGGCTCTATAAACTCTGACGCATGCGCACTGTTGTTCTATAGGACCTTCAAAATACCAAAAGTTAATTTAAGTGCAATTTTTCCGAAATTACATTATATTGTCAAATTTACCTGCAAATTATTTTATTACATTTTGAAAATTGGTCTGTTGTTGTTAAGGAAACGATACACTGTGCATGACAGAACGGACCACAAATTACGAATTATGCGGCCAGAGGCTGTAATCTAAACCGAATGTTATAGATTACACGACTGACCCCGTTTGCTGTACCAATTTTTTTGTTGTTGTATTGCGACATCGTTCGTTACTAAGTCCTACATCGTTAATTTTATATTACGACAATTAGTAGGGTGTTTATGTTACAACAAGTAGGCATTAATATTACATCCTTAACTTGGCTGCAAAACAGGACTATCAATATCCGGATGAAGACGAACTACCAAACAATACCATCGTTGATTGATTTCCTTATCTTCGAGAAATGTGTTGATGTTAGTATATTACGATGGGAGGTTGGGAAGTGGTTTTTACAGAATTGAAGAAATGTTTAAAAACCGAGCGATAGCGATTTTGTAATTCCCGAGATTCTGTGAAACAGTTCACAAACGTTCGTTATACATTATTTTTTGCGCGATGGTGTTTTCAGAATAATAGTAAAATAATATCTTTGTTGGAAATGTTTGCGTTCATTATAAACAATTGACTAACGTTAACAGTGTGGTCAATGTTTATTAGTTGAAACAACAGGAGGCCGTGAGAGTGATAAAATGGCGGAAAGTACGTATTTAGTGTTTTATATTGTTACGAATAAAGTTCAGTTCATTTGAAATGCAGTGATTTGTTTCGTATAATGTATATTAATAATACCTTTTGGTTATTTTTTGTATATACCGCGTAGTATACATAGAGGGCAGTGGATTTACTTCCCACACGCGTGTTTGTAATACCAATATGTAATATTACAGTATAGTTATTTTATTACAGTATAGTTATTTAGGCAACCCCAAATGTAGGAAGTTGAACTTTCAATGATTGTCGCCATTGCTGTAAGTACGACAAAACGCACTATCGCGCAAAAAATATCTTAAGTTATGGCAAGTTACATACATTTCGATTCATTTAGGTAGATTAGATAAAGCTTTAGTTAGGTAGCTATATTTAGTTTTCGTTACGAAATTTATCTTAAGTTTTCGAACGCTGCAGGACACTGCAATGATATATCCCAATGGAATTGATGACATTAATAGCGAGTGAGGCAATGTGACCAGTCTCTAACATGAATATTTTGATACATTAGTAATTTTGTTTTTCTCTAGAATCATAACTATATTTCCAGAATCCACATTGTTTTTTTTTTGCAAAACAATAAAAGCTGTACTTGTGATGGCAGTCGTCTTCAACCACGTTTTTATTTTAGTTATATATCAAATTCTAATTAAATTGCCCAGATTTTAGTATTTTTTTCCACCAAGAAATATATGTATATATACCTCAGATTGCTAATTACATTAAATAATAGTAATTTGTGCGCTTTTAAAGGCCACTGTGCACCTGTGAATATTCGATCAGAGAACAAGTGACTGCTAGACGTCATATTGGCCAATGTGACAACACACGTTCTCACTAGAGCTAGTTATCTACATGTTTACTCACATATGAGAGGATTGTATCCCAGGAGTCCACCTACATTATGGTCAAGTTACGGTGAGAAAATGGGCAAGTTTGTACAACAGATTCGTTTAGCTTTCACTTTTTTGTTGGCGGGTTTTTGTGATAAGTTGACTACACTGTCTGAGCAATGACTATTACATATTTTAAATTGCAAATATGGTGATTTTAGGTTACTTTGAGCTCAATTTCTCACTTAATTATAAGGCATTTTTCACATTTTTGGGAATAAATAAATATACTATTATTCACATACTGCAACAATATATTTTTTAAATTTATAATTGAGTTGATAAAAAGTTTTTACGTCTCACCTCATGAAGTTCCGTGTTTTCACGATACCGGTTTCAAAGGTCGTTTGCTTTCATGTTCAGTCAAAGTTAGCCTTTGAAACCGGTATCGTGAAAACACGGCGATTTACGAGGTTAAATGCAAAAATATTTTATCCAACTCATTATAAATTAAAAAGTACCTCTTAGTATTACTTCCCACTGTAATTTGATTGGAAATAAATTATATTTCCGTTTTTTTATTTGAATTTATGTTAGTAGCATGGTGGCATAGAATCACCATTTTTAAAAGTTTTGGAAGTTTTTAACTTTTTGCTAAAATTCCTGAAAGGTAGCACAATAGGTAAAATGTCATTTTACATTTTTATAACGTAAACAAATGTATTTCACACTATGATTCAATTGAACGCTTTATGATATTACAAAATGGCCGGGAAATTGAATGATAACGTACCATCTACGCCCGGATGCATTAATACATATAAAGTAGCTACTCTGAAAGTAAACATAAATAAAATTAAATATATGGTCACACATATGAATGCATTACCAGTATATAATGGAAATGGACATTAAGCCCGGTATTCAAGAACAAACCTTTCCGCGAAGAGCAACTCTCAGCCCATCTCTCCGTTATTAATTATGTGGGTCATGCAGAACCTACTCTAACTGGCTCACTCTATTCAACATCATGTGCTAACAAATATGTTTTTAAAAAAAGGTTTTCGGAAACAATTGAAAGATGGAAGATGGAGATGTCATGGCCTAGTGTGCATGGTTCTCGAATGCCGGCCTCAATGACAAAGGAAGGAAATTTGAACAAGTGGCTGAATTCAAATACCCAGGAATGAGATGCACATTAAACATGGATTCAATTCTGGAAACGCAAACTATTATGTATTACAGGGACTCTTGTCCCAACTTATTTTAAAAAATAAAACTCAAAACATTTTTTTGTATTTTAAGTCCATGTTTTCCCTTTACAGAGGTTTAGGCGCTCTCCCCCTACAGAGAAGAATTTGAACCATAATAATTTACACTTGTTTTCGTATAGATGTCATTTTGAGTGGTCCGTGGTCAGCGTTCCGCCTCATACTGACATCTAGGAAACCAAGGTAGTACTAGGACGGGAAAATTCGGTAAATTTTGCTCAGAGGCCTTTTCATTCAGGCTTAAGGATTTTTTACGAGCCTGAAAATCTTCAGACTCGGGACCCACGGCTTAAAGTCCCTCCCGGAGGACTTGCTCCTTGGATTTTTCCGTCCTAAAAAATCCACTACCTCGAGACCAGAGGCAAGGAACATAACCACTAGTCCACCGCGGCCGATAAACTCAAAACATATAAAACGATTATTCTCCCAGTTATATTATATGGATGCCAAACATGGACTTTAAGGGAAGAGAAAAGAATACGAATATTCGAGAATAAAGTTTTTAGGAAAAATTTTGGACCAAAGAGAGATGAATAGAGACAAATAGAGAAGGCTGCACAAGAGTGAGCTACATGATCTTTATAGGAAACCAGACATCATAAGAACATTTAAGTCTCGTAGACTGCGATTGGCAGGACATGTTGTACGAAAGGGGAATAATGGAGCTTCTTGTAGGAAAACCAAAGGGAAAGCGCTAAGTTGGTAGAACAAGAATGAGTTGAGCGAATAACATTAACCATGATTTGAGGGAAGTAGATTATACAGGGGATGATTGGAAAACATTAGCTCAGGATAGTGATATGTGGATAGTTTATTTCCGCGCGGCCATGAACCTTCGAATTCGATAGAGCCAGTGAATTAGTCAAAGTAGGTATTCAGTTTTTCTCACAACGCAAACAAAAATTCCTGTGGAAATTTTTATGGTTTATTTTTTGTGTTTTATATGATTTTTATTGATGGTATAATTACTATAATATAATTTTATTATGTATTGTAGCTTGTATAAAAGCGACAAGGCAGTATCTTGTCGGAGTGACCTCTGGTGGTCGTAAATGTGGAGGTGGAATGACGTCACACGATTCCTAGAGCAGCCAACTCACTCTATCTGATGCAGGGAATTAGATCATGCAAGATGTACTCAGTATGGCTTTATTGAATGAACGGCGTGTTTCCAGTTCATATTATAAACTTATGGGGCTTGTCGAGGAATTCGATAATACAAGATGCAAGGGAATAATTTCCAAAAACAATCTCCTGGGTCTTACTAGGAACCAGTAATAATAATAATAATAATAATAATAATAATAATAATAATAATAATAATAATAATAATAATAATAGTAATAGTAATAATAATAATAATAATTTATTTATATACAGATTTTTAATGTTTAAACATCTTTCTGTGTCTAAAGTTTTATTTTCTTTCTCCACTCTTCTCATTCCATCCACTCCATACCCTCCAGTTCTCTTGTTCTCATTCCAGTTCTTATTTCTAGCATCCACGAGTTTTGAGGTCTTCCTTTCATTCTTCTTCCCGGTGGACACCATTCCAATGTTTTTCTGGGTAACCTTTCTTCTTGCATTCGTCGTACATGCCAATTTAATTGCTTTTATCTTATATAGGCCTAATATACTATTGAATATCAAATATTCATTTTTTCTCGTATGACAGTATTTCTTAATAATAATAATAATAATAAATATAATAATAATTTTTATTTTATTTTATTTAGCAAGTTTCATATCTTCCTGCGCCTAAATAATATACTGTCATTCTCCTCCACATCTCTCTGTCATTCCAATCTCCCTTGTACAATCCTTTTTCCTCATTCTACTCAAAACACCATCAATCCACGTGAATTTTGGCCGTTCTCCTCTTCTTCTACTAAGTGGCACCCATTCTAGTATTCTTCTTGGGAATATGTCTTCTATCATTCTTTTTACAGTGTGATTCAGAAATATGGCTATACGTTTGATCGCATTTTGTGACGAAAATATTATTGAGCGATTCCACGAAAATGTCATACCGAGGTGAAAATTTTGAAACTGATGCAGGAATAAATCTGTTGATGTAATATAGGCCTATATCTGTAAATATCAAATTTTATAATTCTATAAGAAAATGTTTCAAATGTGCATTATTTTAATCTAATAATAGCGGTAGAACTTGTCATATTCCAAACCTGAAAAAAAATACGCAAAATTTTACCAATTTCTTGTTTAATGATTTGGTCGTAAGAATTCGTTTTATTTCACAAAATATTTTGTTAAACCATACTTTGGTCCTCCTTGGTCGTAAATTAAACAATATTAATTGGATTCTAATATTCTATATACCTTAAATGTGTCCTATAGTTGTTAACTGTAAGTTATGGTCAGTCAGTCACAGAAAACGGATAAAAATTACTGTACACAACATAATAATTAATGGATTAAAATTTCCTCTTGGATTCTACGTTATCGGTACACAACTAACAAAAAAGTATAGATGAAATTTTCTTGTAAAGTCATTATTTTTCCCGCTGGAGTCCCGTGACTGACTGACTTTTTGTCCCCTCACTTATATTGCTAATACGCATAACGCAGTCAGTTGCTTGCTGGACTCCGCTGTGTATTAACATAAACATGGTTTAGGAAATCTGGTAGACTGTTCGGCTCAGCTGTTTCATTAAATAGTTACTGGTCCTTCCTCTGTGACAATTTGAGCTAAAAGACAGCCAGCGGAAGGATTTAAATGTAGAGTAATTACATGAAAATGTCATACCGATGTGAAAATTTTGAAATTGGCGCAGGAGTATTTTTTTCGATGAGATATTTTTTTGCAGATGAAATTTTCCGATTATAGAAGTTAATGTTTGAAATATGGATTATACTTACTCACTTACTCACTGGCACTATCGAACCCGTAGGTTCATGGTCGCGCAGACATAAGCTCTCCATACATCCCTATCCTGAGCTAATGCTTTCCAATCATTCCCTGTATAATCTACTTCCCTCAAATCATAGTTAATGTTATTCTCCCACCTCATTCTTGGTCTACCAACTGGACGTTTTCCCTCTGGCTTTCCTACAAGAAGCCTCCATGAAAGTCTTTCATTCCCCATACGTGCAACATGCCCTGCCCATCGCAGTCTACGAGACTTAACTGCTCTTATTATATCTGGCTTCCTATAAACACCATGTAGTTCACTGTATTGTAGTCTTCTCCATTCACCTGTCTGTTCATTTCTCTTTGGTCCAAAAATGTTCCTAAGTACTTTGTTCTCAAACACTTGTAATCTCCTTTCCTCCCTTATCTAAATTAATAGTAGAACATGATATATTCCGAAACCTGAAAACATGCAAAATTAAACGAAATTTTGTTTTACGATTTCACTGTATAAATTTGTTTTGTTTCACCGACTCTTTTGTTATACCATATTTCGGTCCTTCCTGATTATAAATGTAATACTAATAATTGTATTATAATATTCTAGATAATTAAAATGCGCCCTATAATTATTAAGGGTAAGCTACAGTCAGTCACATAAAACATACAAAAATTATTGTACACAATACGATAATTGATGGATCCAAATTTCCTCTGGGATTCTACGTTATCGGCACATAATTAACAAAAAAGTATTAACGACATTGTCTTGTAAAGTAATTATGTTAATTATATTAATTACATTTTTATATTTTTATTAATGGCATTTAAATAATTTTTCATCATGCGATTCTTCAATATGTATGTCATCAAGTCAGTGGAATTAGAAGCAGGTGCGCGGTTCATATGTGTTTAGAAAATGTGTGTGTGGAAGGCCTTGAACCTGAAAGGTTCACGCATTAGTTTGACCTTTGACATGACATGTGTGCCTCTATTATCGGGGATTCACAGTGCGATGTTGCCACATTGAAACAGAGTCATGCTTGTTAATTGCAAAAACAGTTTTAATCATATGAAGTTTCTTATATAAAAAAATACATTTGGCGTGGAGTATATGTGATTAAGTATGTATAACCTGTAGTGTAAAATAAAATTATTATTGGAAACCAACAGTGAAAATACGTATGACAACACTGTACTATGCGCGTTGTAAGATATTTCTTTCGATTGTTTAGTTTAAAAATACAACTCATGTCAGCAAAATAATTTGTAATCAGTTGCTTTGAAATAATTATAACAGAATTTTCCATATTTAAATACAAATTTCAATAATTTGTATACTGTACTTTTTCGTTATTTTTTTTTTTTGTCTTTATAGTTGAGACGCGTGAAAGTTAATTTTAGTGATCTGGAACGAACAATGCAAATTCCATATCGGCATTTTTATTTATTTTAATGGTCCGATCCATTAACAGTATCAGATAAATTTTTAATGAGTTAATATGGTTGTAATAAAATTATACCCATATTAGGCACATTTAACTATAGAGAAGGCCCTACGTTGTTAAAAAGTTAATATTTTCTTTATTTTGTGAAATTTAAAATGATACTTGTTAACCAAGTTAAATAAATTACACTATTTTTTTAATATTTTTACAGCTATCAAATTGTACATTTCCTATACATGATAAAAGGAGTGAAGTTCTTTATTCATCTCCATATGATGGCTTTTTATATATTATCCATCCATAGTAATTCTGTCCGAGGGCAGGTCTTTCACTGCAATCATAGCATTTTCACGCTATGCTTGCAGCTTTACTAGGGAACTGTAGATGTGGTAGCTTCCCGTTGCTTTTCACACCGGTGAAGGATGATGATGATAAGGATGATGATGGCCATATGGTTTCGGGGACCATTTGGGCCTTAAAGTTTTCTTGGCATTTATCTTACAGGTGAGGAAAAAACCCGATAAAAACCTCACCCAGAAAAAACTTTCCCGACCGGGGATCGAACCCGGGCCCGCTACGTGACAAGTGAGCACGCTACCTCGAGACCACAGCGGTGGACTTATCTATTATAATTTCATTTTATTTTTAATATTTGTATAATATTTACAGCTCCAGAATATTAAAGTCAAAATAAAATTCAGATATGTCAGTCAGTCACAGAATGTAGTCAGTCAGTCACACATCATATATTAGGTTGTAACTCTGGTCTTAATTGCGATTTTTGTTTCGTTTTTTATTGAGAATGTAACTTGAAATGTGTCCTCCAAACAGTATTTTGGAAAATTGAATTAGGAATCACACTTCAGAGCATGATGCAGATGAACATGTTAATTGCTGCATGATGAGTTGACATTTATGTCAGTCAGTCACACATACTTTGATAGATAATAAATAACACTGTTCTTCTTCAAAAGTTGTATATTTAAGTACAGTCTTAACCACACACTATTCGTCTATCATATCACGTAGATAACACCCCTAATTTCAATCAATTGTAATATTTATGCAACCATATTGCTGCAAAAGTGTATTGTAAAAGTCAGTCAGTCACATATGGAATTACTCTATTATTAAAGGAAATATGATGTTATCATTGGAAAGGGAATCCTTCAAATTACAACAATAGAACAAAACAAATCACTTACAACAACACTAAGCAAGTCACTTTATTGCTTCAAACTGTTTGCCGTTTACATCCAAGCATAATTGGCAACGCTTTGGGAAGTCATTCATTGCGTTATGATACATGTTTAGAGGAATAGCTCTAATTTCTTCCTCAATCACTAATTTCAGCATGTCGATGTCTTCAGGTTTCCGAGCATAAACCTTCTCCTTCAAATAACCCCACAACCACGGCCTCACGATCATTAGCATGCATACAGCAATTGTAATTTGCTATTGTACATTCAACGCCATTTTGACTAATGACGTAAGTTCTACACTGTTTTGTTTTATTCCATTGTTGTAATTTGAATAATTGCCTTTCCAACGGTAATTTCATATTTCGTGTAATGGTAATATTATCATCACACAACGCGATCAAACGTATAGCCATATTTATGATTCACCCTATATATGACCATACCATTTTATTGTTTGTTTTTTTTAATGAAATCCACAATTGAAGTTTGAACAGTCATTTTTGTTTAATGACACTGTTTCTTATTTTTTTGCGCGATAGTGCGTTTTGTGGTACTTACAGCAATGGCGATCATGACTGAAAGTTCAACTTCCTACATTTCAGAGTTGCCAACCTAAATAACTATACTGTAATAAAAATAACTATACTGTAATATTACATATTACAAACACGCGTGTGGGAAGTAGATCCACTGCCCTCTACGTATACTGTATACAATGTATATACAAAAAACATCCAAAAGATAGTGTTAATATAAATTATATGAAACAAATCACTGCATTTTTAATGAACTGAACTTTATTTGAAACAATATAAAACAATAAATACGCACTTACCGTCATTTTATCACTAAATGGTCTCACGGTCTCCTGTTGTTTCAACTAATTAACATTGCCCACACTATTAACGTTAGTCAATTGTTTATAATGTACGCAAATATTTCCAACAAATATGTTATTTTACTATTATTTATTATTTTGAAAACTCCATCGCGTAAAAAATAATGCACAACGCACGTTTGTGAAGTATTTTACACTTACTGTAAAATCCACTTCCCAACCTCGCATCGTAATATACTATTATCTCTTCTAGAATTCCAGCTGAACACCTCCAAAAATCCATTTCTGCAGAATTTAATTTACTTGTTGATGATTTTAATTCCCATGTTTCAGCACTGTATGTCATCCTACTCATTATTAATGTATTATAAATATTTGTTTTTGTTTTAGAACTTATATTCTCATCCCATAAAACATAATTTAATGTTGTATTGGAAATTTGCCCTTATTTATCCTCTCAATAATTTGAACGTATTGACTTCCATCTGCACTAATTTTTGTCCCCAAATATATATATTCGTCACATACTTTTATTTTTCCATGTCCGTCTTCTGAAATCAGATCTTTTGATATATCTCCTATTATCATATACTTTGTTTTGTCCAACTTTATCTTTAAACCCCATTTTTCATATTCCTCCTTCAGTTTTCTTGTCATGTACCCTAAATCTTCGTAATCATCTGCCATAAGTAACAGATCATCAGCAAATAGCTACCAATAAATTGTATCAATAATAATAATAATTAACCTCTGGGTTCGATTAGTGTCAGTAAGTTAGTTGAAAATATTTAGAATCACATTGTAGTTAAAAGATGGGAGAAAAAGCTGAGGTCTCGAATTGTAAGTCAGTCAGTACCAATAAGCCATGGAATTTCCAATTGAGTTATCATTCGATTCCAATCCTCTGTAATCCAGACAACGTCAAATTGAGGGACTCCTGTCTCTCTTGTCTGTTGTAACGTTTAATTCTTGTCCCAGTGCTCCTGTCCTTTTTCAAATCAAGTTGAATTATATGAATATCTTCATTTTTTTACATTTCATATTTAAAGTAAAATTCAAAACACTTAATTGAAAAATTATAACATCAAGTTCCGTTTTACTTAAAGTTTTTTTTTATTTATGCACATATTTTCAATATGTGCTAATGTTTTATTTTCTTTCTCCGCTCGTCCATATATATAGACCTTTTGCCGCCCCCATTTCATAAAGTAGTATATCATATTTAATATTTATAATATAAAAATAGAGTACCTTAGATTTCAGTCTTCCTCAACATTGAATGTGGGGTGTGGAGTACTTTCGAAGCAAATGCCTTCATCTTCAGTTGCTTCGAAAGTACTCCACACCCCACATCCAATGTTGAGGAAGACTGATATCTCAGGTATTCTATTTTTATATTATAAATATTACATAGTGACCTCAACGGTGTGTCATGAATTTTAAAAGTATAGATAATTTTTGTCAACCATATAATATGGCATGAAGAATAGCGTTTGTATATTTTAGTTTAAATTTTTTAGAGAACTGCCGTATTTGAGATGAAAAGATTCCATGTATTTTCATCATCGTCATCTTGAGCAAAAACGTTTTAGGCCATGTAGCCTATGACAGTAAACTTATCGAAAATGGTCTTGATCTTTTCACCGATGATTTGATTTTCCTTGTACCCTATGTCCAGTTGGAGTATATTGGAAAGCCTATTTTAGAAGTCTATTTCTTTCCATTCTTCTCAGATAATTTCCCATTCTTGCTGGTATTTTTCTACATCTTCATTTAAATTTGGTACTCGCGTATTATAGTGCAATTTTTGGTGTGATGTTACACAATGTTAGTTTTATATCTGTTTACCAAAATGTCTTCTTATTACCCCATTCATTTTATTATATTTTTGTAATTTTGAATCAATGTCACCCTTATGGTCTGCAAATACACTTCCTTACTTACTTACTCACTGGCACTATCGATCCCGTAGGTTCATGGCCGCACGGACATAAGCTCTCCATACATCCCTATCCTGAGCTAATGCTTTCCAATCATTCCCTGTATAATCTACTTCCCTCAAATCATAGTTAATGTTGTTCTCCCACCTCATTTTTGGTCTACCAACTGGGCGTTTTCCTTCTGGCTTTCCTACAAGAAGTTTCCATGCACGTCTTTCATTCCCCATGCGCGCAACATGTCCTGCCCATCGCAGTCTACGGGACTTAACTGTTCTTATTATATCTGGCTTCCTATAAAGACCATGTAGTTCATTGTTATGTAGTCTTCTCCATTCACCTGTCTGTTCATCTCTCTTTGGTCCAAAAATTTTCCTAAGAACTTTATTCTCAAATACTCGTAATCTCCTTTCCTCCCTTAAAGTAAGAGTCCATGTTTCGCACCCATATAATATAACTGGTAGAACAATAGTTTTATATATTTTCAGCTTAACGTTTTTTGAAAGCAGTTGGGACATCAAAAGTCTCTGCAATGCATAATAGCATGCATTTCCAGAATTGAGCCTATGTTTAATTTCTTTGTGCATCTCATTCCTATTTGTGATTATTGTTCCTAGGTATTTGAATTCAGACAATTCCTCAAAATTTCCCTCATTTGTCATTAGCTGTCCATTTCCATTATACACCGAATTTCTACGTGTGACCATATATTTAGTTTTACTGATATTTACTTCCAGTCCTAATTTCTTAGTGTTACTCAATAGTGTGTGCGTGTTGGCCTTTAGTATCTCCTCGCTATCGGCCAGTAGTACTACATCATCAGCATAAACTAACAGCTTATTAATACCATTGAGTTGTAAGCCTTCCTCATTTTCTAAAGATTTAATGGCATGCTCTAGTACAAAATTAAATAGTAGAGGAGATAGTGCATCTCCTTGCTTTAACCCATTCTGGATTTCAAAAGTGTCTGAAAACTGTTTGCCTACACGCACCCTAATCGTTGAGCCATTTAGACACATTCGTATAAGTCTAACTAACTTTTTAGGAATTCCAAACTCCAGCAGGATACTATACAACTTCTCCCTCTTAATTGAATCATATGCTTTTTTGAAGTCTACATATAGTTGATGTACAGTACCATTATATCCCATTTCTTTTCTAAAATCTGTCTTATACTAAAAATCTGATCTGTTGTAGACCTGTTTCTTCTAAATGCACATTGATGATCTCCTAGAATGTCATCAATATAGGGAGTAAGTCTGCTTACTAATATATTTGTTAGAATTTTGTACGAAGTTGAAAGTAATGAGATGCCCCTATAGTTGTTGCAATCAGTTTTATCTCCTTTCTTATAAATTGGTACGATAATTGATTCCTTCCATTCATCTGGAAGAGCTTCTTTTTCCCAAATCATACTAAGCAACCAGCGTATCTTGTCCATCAATTTTTCTCCCCCTGATTTTATCAGTTCTGCTGGGATCTCATCTGAACCTGATGTTTTATACATCTTCAATTTTTCAATTGCCATTTCAACCTCTAATGCACTTGGCTCTGCGACTAGCATTTCTGCTGTCTGTAAGTTATTCTCCTCAATGTCCTGTTCTGTATGTACATTTAATAGCTGATTAAAATAACTTTTCCATCTATTTAATATACTCTTGGAATCTGCAATCATATCCCCATTTTCATTCCGAATTATGTTTGTTCTAGCCTGAAACCCTTTCTTCTCTATACTAATTCCCTGATATAATTCTCTAATGTTCCTATTTTTTGCATTCATTTCAAGATCATTAATCTTCTCTCTCAAATATTCCCTCTTTTTACTCTTTAGTAACTTGGTGGTTTCCCGTCTAACACTACCCAATTGCTCTAAATTTACCTCATTTGGCTCGTGTAACCATTTAATTTTTGCTAGCTTTCTTTTCTTAAAATGTCGGCACATTCCTCATCAAACCATTTCTTGTTTTGCCTCTTTTTTAAACAACCAATGCTTTCTGATGCTGACAATTTAATAGTATCTCTTATAGCCTCCCATTCTTTATTTATATCAGTTTCTTCTTCGTTTGCCACATTGTCATCTGAAGATTCCAGTACTTCAAATCTATTAGCAATTTTGATTTGGTATTCTTGCCGCATTTCATCATTTTTCAAGTTTTTTAATTCATATTTTACAGAATCATCTTTAGCGTTTGTTCCTCTCATAAGCGATAGCCGTTGTCTGATTTTCACCCTGACCAGATGATGATCTGAATTGCAGTCTGTCCCTCTAACTGATCTAACATCAATGATGCTACTGTGCCAGCGTTTATCCACTAATACATGATCTATCTGGTAAGTATGAGAAATCAAACATTTGTTATTTATATATATATATATATATACATATGACAAGATAAGAAAAATAAATACCTGGACGGGATTTGAACCCGGACCTCTGAGTTGATATCTCAGTGCGCTAACACTTACACTACCAGGCGAATCTAGAACAAATATTTATTTTTTCTTATACATATTCATCATCATCATCCATGCAAGTATTAGGGTGTTTGGCCTGTTACGGTCTCAAAGAGGAATTTTCCATCCAGCGCTTTTTTGGACGTCCCAGCGATCTTTTGCCTTGGGGGCAGTAGCGAAGTATGGCTTTTGGAATTCTATGAGACGGCATTCGTTGAAGATGGGTTTTCCAGTTGTTCTGGTAGTTTTGTATATGGTGAAGAATGGGTTCTACATCCAACTCTTCCATAATTTTCTCATTTCTTTTATGGTCCCACTTTGTGTAGCCTGATGTTCGGCGCATAAATCGCATCTGTTATTCGGCTTTCATCTCTTCTTCGTATTGTCCATGCTTCACTACCATATCTTAATACTGGTCTTGCGAGAACCTTATAAAGCCGTAATCTTGTGTTCTTCTGTACTAAAGATGGTTTCATTATACTGTTATTTATCCCCGTTGTTTTCGTAAAATTTGTGATTTTGTTTGATATATCAGCTTCATCTTGAGATGTTTCCCACAAAAGGCCATCAATTTAGTTTTCTTTGTATTGATTTCCATATTGTACTTTTTTTTGCAATTATATTAAAATTGTATATAGAATACTGTAAATCTGTTTCTGTTGGAGCTATTAATACCAAATCATCTGCAAAAATCAAAGAGTCTATTTTATGGTTTCCATTAATTTGGATAGAACTGTGTCTCATCTGTCACCAATCTTGGAGTATTCTATCCATGTACATGATAAAGAGCAAGAGCGAGACGCCACATCCTTGTCTTACGCCCCTATATTATATATATATTATTCCTGTTTGCATTTATTGTTCCTAGGAATTTGAACTCAATAACTTCTTTAAAATTTTCTTCACTCGTTAAGTTTCCATTATTTTTTTAAATTGTTATTGCTCTACAAAATGTAACTCTCTGGGGAAGAACACGCGTGTTACACGAAGTATAAAAGGTGAGTGGGGTGTTTTAACCCTGGCATTAATTTAAACTGCCCGGAGGCGTTTTAAAATAATAGCAAGGTGTTAATTTGCTCTTCATCGTACATAATGTAAGGAGTGGTGTAGATTGTTAAGTTGTTAGGTAATTTTTTATTTTTTTTAATTGTTCAGTAAAATCTACAGTATTATTTATTTCACTGTTTACTAAATTGATTCTGTTTTAAATAAACGTTTGATTCATGTTCTGTGGAAAACCAGAGGGAAAATTCCCAGTTGCTAGGCCAAGAATGTGGTGGGAGAATAACATCAACAATGATATGAGGGAAGTACATTATACAGGGGATGATTGGAAACCATAAGCTTAGAGTAGGGATGTATGGAGAGCTTGTACCCGCGCGGCCTTGAACCTGTGGACTTGATGGTACTTATGAGTTAGATGGTTAGTTTCGTGTTCTATGTAAAAATGGAATATCGACACTAATTGAAGGATTCAACTGGGACTCAAAATAGTATAAATTAAACTAAATGTTCACATATTAGGAAATGCATTATAGATAGATAGATCATCGGTTGATTAATGTCTTTGACATCGTCCGATTCCCAGTAGCCAATTTTGTCGGTCCATCCAATCTCCTGGTTTTAGATGTTTCTCCTTCATGTATAAATATATTCCCTGAATCCAGGAGGTTTTAGGCCTTCCTCTACCTTGTCTTCCCTCACATTTTGGTAGCCGATCCTCTTCCATTCGCTGGACATGTCCGTACCATCCTATAATTGCAGAGTTTTAATATAATCTAAATTAAAAGGGAAAAAGACACGTAACAACAAATGAAGACAATTCTGAAAAAGTGGTAAAATTCAAGTACATAGGAACAATAATTCAACGAATGAGGTGCAGAAAAATATTAATGATAGGTTCAACTTAGGGAAAATGTACTATTAAATCATTCCAGGATTTTGTTATCTCATCTTCTCTAAAAAATACAAACTGTAAATGTATAAAGCTGTTATTCTTTCAGTTATATGGATGTGAAACATGATCTCTTAGTTTAAGAGATGAGAAAATTATCAGTATTTGACAGCAAAGTGCTTAGCAAAATTGTTGGACCAAAGAGAGATGCACCAACAGATGAATTAACAAAATTAAATAACAACTAATTATATTTTTAGTCGGCCGCGGTGGACTAGTGTTATGCTCATTCACTCTGGTCCTGAGGGTTGCGGGTTCAAATCCGGCCGGCCGGGTTAGATGGATTTTTACGATGGAAAAATCCAAGAAGCAATTCCACCGGTAGGGACCTTAAGTCGTGGGTCCCGATTCTGATCGTAAAAGATCCTTGAGCTTGAATAAAAACGCATCTAAACAAAAAAAAAACAAAACAAAAATATATATGTAATGAATTTCCGCTAAGTGAAGCCTGACTCCATTAATTAAGTAGTAATTTACACTTGGGGATTAAAACACATTTGTCTGACCTCGGTACATTTGTAACCTTCAGGCTGTATTTATGTACGCGTACCTAGCGGAAAATCATGTCTTGTCTCCCTTAATGTATAATATACTGTATTTAATTACTAATAATATTATTGGACACCTCAAGGGAAAGGAGGAAGGGAACGAAGAACTGGCCAAAATACACCAAAATGAAGTAGAAGAAATTAAAGAGACTCAACTGAAAACTTGTAAAAGAACAAGGAATTGTGGCGGTTAGGAAGCGAAAGGTAACATAAACCGAATGCGTATACAAAAGTATAAAATAATTTAATATTCAAGAAAAAAGTGAGTCGTGCACTTAGGAATAAAAGTTAGGCTGATAAAGTTATACAGTTGTTTGAGTGGAGGAAGGTGAATATCGAAGAAACCAAATAATTTAATAAGACTAAGCGGGTACACGACACAAGATGGCCGTGACCTGGTCTAGACCATCTCCCCACGGGATCAGGACGTGAGATGTGTCTTATTTAATTTCCGCTGTACTTGAGTCACTGCCACTTGAAATTGGAAAAGAAAAGAGCAACTAACACATGTCAATTCTATCACAAACTTTCTGCTTTATTCCACCCACAAACATTATATTACTTTTAACATTTCAGAGCGTGTAGACTGATAATAACAATTATTAACTAACTCACTGGCACTATCGAACCAGTAGGTTCATGGCTGCACGGACATAAGCTCTCTATAAATCCCTATCCTGATCTAATGCTTTCCAATCATTCCCTGCATAATCTACTTCCCTCAAATCATGGTTAATGACATTCTCCCACCTCATTCTTGGTCTACCAAATAGGCATGTTCCCTCTGATTTCCCTACAATAATCTTATCCAGGCACCCGTCTTTCATTCCCCATTCGTGCCACATGTCCTGCCCATCGGACTCTACGAGACTTAACTATTCTTAGTATATCTGGCTTCCTATAAAGACCATGTAGTTCACTGTTATGTAGTCTTCTCCATACACCTGTCTGTTCATCTCTCTTTGGTCAAAAATGTTTTCCTAAGAACTTTATTTGCAAATAGTCGTATTCTCCTTTCCTCCCTTAAAGTAAGAGTCCATGTTTCGCATCCATATAATTATAACTGGGAGCTTAACAGTTATATATATATATATACATATATTCAGTTTAATGTGTTTTATTTTAGAGAAATTGGGACAAGAATCCCTATAATACATAATAACAAGCACGTCAGATCTTAAATTACCAGCCACCAGGCAAGAGATCTTTGTGCAGACCCTTCAAACGTTGGATTGAGACCGTAACAGATCACTAGGTCTATCACATGAAAGGAAGAAGAAGAAGAAGAAGAACATGCATTTCCAGAATTGAGCCTATATTTGATTTCTTTGAGCAACTAATTCCTATTAATATTTATTGTTTCTAGGTATTTTAATTCAGCCACTTCTTCAAAATTTCCCTCATTATTTGTCATTAGCTGCCCATTTCCATTTTATAATGTATTTGTATGTGTGAATATATATTTAATTTTACTGATATATACTTCCGTCTCAATTTCTTAGTGTTACTCAATAGAGTGTGCGTGTTGGCCTTTAGCATCTCCTCGCTATCGTCCAATAATACTACATCATACACCAACAGCTTATTGGCACCATTGAGTTGTAGATCTTTTTCATCCTCTAAATATTTGATGGCATACTCTAGTACAAAATTGAATAGTAGAGGAGAGAGTGCATCTTCTTGCTTTAAGCTATTGTGAATTTCAAATGCCTGAAAATCTTCAGACTCGGGACCCACGGCTTAAAGTCCCTTCCGGAGGACTTGTTCCTTGGATTTTTCATTCTAAAGAACCCTTGTCCCTCGGAACTAGAAGCAAGGAACATAACCACTAGCACATCACAGTCCACTCTCAAAATTTGTACAAGTGTAAAAATACTATCAATGCTGGATCCATACTTGTATAGTTGTATGAAGTATCGCCGTTATTGTACGGCAACATCTCTGACACCGGTGTGTTGCGAGTTGCTTTGTCATTCAGTAACCAGGCGTTTCAGAACTTCACTCACACAATCATCTTATGCTTTACATCATCTTCATCATCATCATCATCATCATTATTATTATTATTATTATTATTATTATTATTATTATTATTATTATTATTACTATTATTATTAGTATTATTATTAGTATTATTATTTTATATTATTATTATTATTATTATTATTATTATTATTATTATTATTATTATTATTATTATTATTATTAGTACTAGTAGTAGTAGAAGTAGTAGTTTTAATCGTTAACTCGAGATTGGATCAAATATTAAATATTTTGTAAATATTAATTATATTTTAGACGTACCATGTATATTTATGTTTATTGTAATTTAGATGTACGAATAATTTTTGTATTTTTTTAACCTTGTTAAGTGGTAGACAAGGCCTGAACTCTGTCGGGTAAAATAAAGCTATTATTATTATTATTATTATTATTATTATTATTATTATTATTATTATTATTATTATTATTATTATTATTAATCAGCATCAAGGATTAGACCTGCTGGTCTGTTCCGATCTCATGTTAGAATTGGTCTATCCATCTTTTACTGGGTCTTCCAACATTTCTTCGTCCTAGTGGTTTTTAATGAAGAATCTGTTTCGGAATTCTATTGTTATCCATTCTATTGATGTGGTCCATCCATTCATCTCTGTATTGTGTAATTCTATCTAATAGTTTGCATCTATTCAGTTCTCTTCATATATCCTCACTTTCCCTTTGATTCATTATTGTATATTGTATATCCATTATTGTATATTATTATTATTATTATTTATTTATTTATTTATTTATTTTATAAATAGGTTTACAATGAAATAAAACATCTTCCTATGCCCAAAGCTTTTTACATATCATTATTATTATTATTATTATTATTATTATTATTATTATTATTATTATTATTATTATTATTATTATTATTATTATTATTATTATTATTATTAAAAAGTAATATCGAATTTAATGTAGGCCTACTTAGGCTTGCTGTTTGCATGCTCAGTAAATTAAATTTAATATTACGTTTGTAATTATCTTACATGACGCTGAATAAATTCCCACTATAATGTATTGTTAGTAGAAACGACCCTGTTGTAATATGAATGGAAGTTCACTAATAGAGATACACGGAAATTTCAAATAGAGAAAGATTTGTTTCTCTTCCGAATTGCTTAAGTAGCACAGTGCTGCGCCAGGGCGTAAAACTGGAGAACTTGAGTTAAAATCCTGATTTACGCAGAAATTATTTTCTTTAGTTGTATTTATTATTACTGTTGTTGAAAGAGAAAACCCACAGAACAATTAATGGAAGGATTAGGAAATGTATGAACATGAATTTGAGAGTAGAAAATGCTGAAAATAGACTTTTTGAAGAAATAAAATTAGCTAGGATTGAAAAAAAAACTACTGCAATGTAGAAATAACTTCTTCTTCTTCCTTTCCAGGATTAGGTCAATGCGACCTGTTCCGGTCTCAAGTCCATCGTTTCCTTGGCCGTCCTAGTGATCTTTTCCCATACATTTTATAGGTGTTAATAATTTTGAGTAATCTTGTATTTTTTCATTTTATCTAAATGTTCTTTCCATCAGTATTTGTGCCCTTCCAATTTATTGAGTATTGAAAATATCTCCTGTTCATTTCTTATTGACTCATTACGTAATATATCCATACGTGTACATCCTGTTACAGATCTCAAAATGTCATTTCAGTGGCTTGAATGTTTGAGGTATATTTTTTATTAAGTACCCAAGATTTAGATCCATATAAAAGAACAGGAACAGCCATAATTTTATAAAATTTGAGCTGAGTTTCTCTTTGAGTCTTTCATGGGGTTCTTCTTATGATGCCGCACATCTTTTGATATCGGTTTAATGTATTATGTATATCCCGGTCATTGTTATATGTTATATCTGAACCAAGATAGTTAAAATATGTTATCTGTTCTATTATCTTATTATTGATTATTATTTTTACTCTGACTGGCAGTTTGCTCTAAAAAAACCTGAAATAAATATTTTAGCCTATTATTATTATTATTATTATTATTATTATTATTTATTTATTTATTTATTTATTTGCAGGCGGGATGTGAACCAGACGCAGTTACCCCGCTCCTCTTCCATAGACAGCGTTGTAGAGGCAGCAGCGGCCTGGGGAGATCAAGATTCCAGCACGACGCTACAACCACCTAGACGTCTGCCGTCACCTCTGTTACATCGCCCTGAGCGTCCTCTATCTCTAGTGTCGCCGTCTATAAGCCGTAGGTTGAAGGGACACCGAGCAGTTGCAGGTTAGATTCAAAATTCACATTTAACTGGTTACGTATTCTGCTTGTTCTTATATGAGTAACACAATCGATTCCATGCTCTAAATATGGATTTAAATTTATTTTCAATAATTTTACATGTTCTCGTTCCTAATGCAGGTGCAAGACATAGTTTGTTAGTATTACTGTGAAAGCTCTTAGCTGCTGTTTAGACAAAATTACGTTACTGCGTCTGTCTTTCTGGTGATTTCCTTATTGAAGAGCCCAGGGGAAGAATAAGTCATATATATATATATATATATATATATATATATATATATACACACACTTTTTTGCTAAACTTTACAATCTGTGACGCGACTTTTTTAATTCATTCGTAAACTCCTGTAAAATTTTATTCTTAGAGTTTACTTACTTACTCACTTACTCACTGGCAATATCGAACCCGTAGGTTCATGGCCGCGCGGACATAAGCTCTCCATACATCCCTATCCTGAGCTAATGCTTTCCAATCATTCCCTGTATAATCTACTTCCCTCAAATCATAGTTAATGTTATTCTCCCACCTCGTTCTTGGTCTACCAACTGGGCGTTTTCCCTCTGGCTTTCCTACAAGAAGCTTCCATGCAAGTCTTTCATTCCCCATACGTGCAACATGTCCTGCCCATCGCAGTCTACGAGACTTAACTGTTCTTATTATATCTGGCTTCCTATAAAGACCATGTAGTTCATTGTTATGTAGTCTTCTCCATTCACCTGTCTGTTCATCTCTCTTTGGTCCAAAAATTTTCCTAAGTACTTTATTCTCAAATACTTGTAATCTCCTTTCCTCCCTTAAAGTAAGAGTCCATGTTTCGCACCCATATAATATAACTGGTAGAATAATAGTTTTATATATTTTCAGTTTAACGTTTTTTGAAAGGAGTTGGGATATCAAGAGTCTCTGCAATGCATAATAGCACGCATTTCCAGAATTGAGCCTATGTTTAATTTCTTTGTGCATCTCATTCCTATTTGTGATTATTGTTCCTAGGTATTTGAATTCAGCCACTTCCTCAAAATTTCCCTCATTTGTCATTAGCTGTCCATTTCCATTATATAATGAATTTCTATATGTGACCATATATTTAGTTTTATTGATATTTACTTCCAGTCCTAATTTCTTAGTGTTACTCAATAGTGTGTGCGTGTTGTCCTTTAGTATCTCCTCGCTATCGGCCAGTAGTACTACATCATCAGCATAAACTAACAGCTTATTAATACCATTCAGTTGTAAGCCTTCCTCATTCTCTAAAGATTTAATGGCATGCTCTAGTACAAAATTAAATAGTAGAGGAGATAGTGCATCTCCTTGCTTCAACCCATTCTGGATTTCAAAAGTGTCCGAAAACTGTTTGCCTACACGCACCCTACTCTTTGTGCCATTTAGACACATTCGTATAAGTCTAACTAACTTTTTAGGAATTCCGAACTCCAGCAGGATACTATATAACTTCTCCCTCTTAATTGAATCATATGCTTTTTTGAAGTCTACATATAGTTGATGTACAGTACCATTATATTCCCATTTCTTTTCTAAAATCTGTCTTATACTAAAAATCTGATCTGTTGTAGACCTGTTTCTTCTAAATGCACATTGATGATCTCCTAGAATGTCATCAATATAGGGAGTAAGTCTGCTTACTAATATATTTGTTAGAATTTTGTACGAAGTTGAAAGTAATGAGATGCCCCTGTAGTTGTTGCAATCAGTTTTATCTCCTTTCTTATAAATTGGTACTATAATTGATTCCTTCCATTCATCTGGAAGAGCTTCTTTTTCCCAAATCATACTAAGCAACCAGCATATCTTGTCCATCAATTTTTCTCCCCCTGATTTTATCAGTTCTGCTGGTATCTCATCCGAACCTGATGCTTTATACATCTTCAATTTTTCTATCGCCATTTCAACCTCTAATGCACTTAGTTCTTCGACTAGCATTTCTGCTGTCTGTAAATTATCCTCCTCAATGTCCTGTCCTGTATGTACATTTAATAGCTGATTAAAGTAACTTTTCCATCTATTTAATATACTCCTGGAATCTGCAATCATATCCCCATTTTCATTCCGAATTATGTTTGTTCTAGCCTGAAACCCTTTCTTCTCTATGCTAATTCCCTGATATAATTCTCTAATGTTCCTATTTTTTGCATTCATTTCAAGATCATTAATCTTCTCTCTCAAATATTCCCTCTTTTTACTCTTTAGTAACTTGGTGGTTTCCCGTCTAATACTACCCAATTGCTCTAAATTTACCTCATTTGGCTCGTGTAACCATTTCAATTTTGCTAGCTTTCTTTTCTTCACAATGTCGGCACATTCCTCATCAAACCATTTCTTGTTTTGCCTCTTTTTTAAACAACCAATGCTTTCTGATGCTGACAATTTAATAGTATCTCTTATAGCCTCCCATTCTTTATTTATATCAGTTTCTTCTTCCTTTGCCACATTGTCATCTGAAGATTCCAGTACTTCAAATCTATTAGCAATTTTGATTTGGTATTCTTGCCGCATTTCATCATTTTTCAAGTTTTTTAATTCAAATTTTACAGAATCATCTTTAGCAATTGTTCCTCTCATAAGCGATAGCCGTTGTCTGATTTTCACTCTGACCAGATGATGATCCGAATTGCAGTCTGTCCCTCTAACTGATCTAACATCGATGATGCTGCTGTGCCAGCGTTTATCCACTAATACATGATCTATCTGGTTCCGAGTTTCTCCATCTGGGGACGTCCAGGTGTATTTATGAATATCCTTATGCTGAAATGTTGTGCTCTTAACAATGAGATTCTTCGATGTGGCAAATGTGACTAATCTAACCCCGTTGTCGTTACTATCTTCATGAAGACTGAATTTGCCTATTGTTGGTTTGAATATATCTTCCCGCCCCACTTTTGCATTAAAATCCCCCAAGACAATTTTCATATGATATCGTGAAAGGCTATCAAATAAGCATTCTAATTCTTCATAGAACTCATCCTTGATCTTGTCATCTTTATCTTCTGTGGGGGCATGTACATTTACAATTATAAAATCATGTCGTTTACCCTTAAGAATTATGTATGATATCCTATCACTAACAAACTTAATATCTCGGATAGCGGATAGGATCCTCCTTCTGACTAAAAAACCCGTTCCAAATGCAGGTCTTTCTGCACCCCCGTAGTATAATGCAAAGCTTCCTGATTCCTGACTACCTTCTCCTGGCCACCTAACTTCCTGTAAAGCGACTATATCCAAGAGCGATTTATCTAAATCCCGCGTTAATATCTCTAGTGCCCGCTATTGTATAAAGTCCTAACATCCCATGTTCCTAGGAACATGTCCCTATGTTTGAATCTTTGGCATGGGTTCCCTGAAGTAGTCCCCGCCCGGAGAACCGAATGGGGGACTATTTGACCTCCGGAAAATTTTACCCCAGTTGAATCCATGTCCGCATTTCTTGACGGTTGTATTTTTATGGTGAAAGATCGTCACTCTTTCGACCAAGGTACTTTTTTCGTCTGGCTTATCACCGTCGACCAGTCCGGCATGGGTAACCCTATTGGCAGCAATGCTACCGCCGGCATAGCTCTCAGGATCATTTAAGCACGCAAGCCACTCCACCACGACAAGGTAAAGATACCATGGAGAGATTCTTAGAGTTTAATTTTTTTAAATTAATTTCCACCATTTATAATGATTTTTGCATTTTTTCTAACGACTATTTCAGTATATTTTCATATGATATTTAACTACATACGTGGCATGAAGACGTGGCAGCCATATTGATTTTAACGAATATTCTAAGCAAACACAAAGTAGTGTTCCAGTGCAGCCAACATAGAGTATGTTCTAATTAACTGTATACATGTAGGCCCTACTTTAGAATTTCAGAACTTCCTATATATGTTTTGGTGTTGCATTCTTTCACAGATTCATCATCACCGTCATCTTAAGGCACAACAACTTCAAAGGTGAAAGTTTTGGCCTTCTCAACAATCCTCCTCCATGCCAATCTGCCTCTTGCCATATTCAAGTTAGTCACTTTTATTTTCATTAGATCGTTCATTGTGTTATCCTCCCATCTGACCTTCGGTCTTCCAACAGCTCTGCCTCCTATAGGTTTCCACTTGTAGAGTTTTTTTGATCAGTCTCTGATCATCCATTCTTATCAAATGTCCAAGCCAACCAATTCTTTCACAGATTTGAGTACTTAAATTGCGTTAGGTTAGCCTTAGGGGTTCGTTAAATATCGTGTATATGTTCGCTGCATCCCGTGATTCCATAGTGTAAACAGTTTCGCGTTTTTTGCCGCATGCGCAGGGTGTATGATTGGAACTTAGAAAATTGTTCGCTTCACATATTGTAAAGTATTTCCTTATTTATTGTTTTTTTTAATCCAAGGAACAGTTCCTCCGGAAAAGACTTTAAGCCGTGGTCCCGAGACTGAAGATTACCAGGCTCATAAAAGAACCACAAACCAGAATAATAGGTTTCTGTGCAAAATTTTACCGACCGTTACTCATCCAAGTAATAGCTTAGTTGCCCACTAGGTGTCTCACTGAGGCGATATGTCGACCCCATTATCATTCGCTGACATCTATAGGTAAATAAGCGTAATTAAATTACCTTGATTCAACACAGAGTACTTTATCACTTCGACTACGGAGTGGCCTATACCTCAGCCACCATATCTCTGGCTCTGAAGTTTAGGTTATACGAGGCGTAAAGGGAGAATTCGTCCTCTACTCTACTGCCAATAAGGAAATGGCTGTAGTGAAAGTAGATATCTGCCACAACCAATCACTGCTCTTGACGCAGCTATAGCGCGCTAGTAAGGTTTGAAATTGCTGAGATGTTGTCAGCTGTATGTCTGCTAACCGCACACATAAAGCGGCCCCTCCCACTGAATGTCCATATCGGCAACGCTGTCGTGAAAACGTCAAAGGCCGGAGAATCACTGGCTGCGGTATAATCCCAACACGGGGAAGAATGGGGTATCGATTTTTTTCATTATTTTTGCAGGACAACATTTTTAAAGTTTCGGAACTCTTAATGCATTCTTAAAACTAGGTTCAAATACTTTGACTTTCCAGAATATTGCTTATTATTATTATTATTATTATTATTATTATTATTATTATTATTATTATTATTATTATTATTAATATTATTATTATTATTATTATTATTATTATTATTATTATTATTATTATTATTATTATTATTATTATTATTATTATTATTATTATTATTAATCACGACCATCACCATCAAAGATTAAACGTCATAAGGCTCGTTCCGGTCTCATTCTTTTTAACACTGTTGAGCCCATCTTATCTTCGGTCTTTTAATGATTCTTGCTTGTATCCTCTTCGTTGCAGTTCATAATACATTTTAGTATGCGGTCGCCTTGCATTCCTTTTACATGTGGCTTTCAGTCATTTCCACATATTTTATTGTGTCTATTAACTTAAAAATGTTTAATTCCCCTAATTATATCATTGCTTCTCTTTTAATCGGTAAGGTAGGCCTATATAATAATAATAGTAATAATAATAATAATAATAATAATAATAAATTGAGTTGGTGTTTACTTGAGGAAAATCCATATTTATTAATTAAATAATAATAATAATAATAATAATAATAATAATAATAATAATAATAATAATAATGACTAACTCGTGTCCCAAATGGGGAGTCAATCGCCAATAACGTTTCAATGAATTTTGTTTTACAACCAATGACAGTCGTGTTTCACCTCGTTATTTATCGGATTCTGTTTATCAAAATAAAGAAAGCGCCTCCTTCTTAATATTCTGAACAGGTCAGAGCATTATTTTGCAGTGAATAACTCCTCAACAAATACGTTGAATATAGCAAATAATGAACAGATTCCTTCGAACTGCACATTTTATAATCGTGTGTTCAATAATTGTGTTTTTTAGTTAATTATTTTACTAAGTTGTTCCCTAAAACAATTAATTAATAACCCATAATTTTGGAAGCAGTTTAATGTGTTTCATTTTTTCTCCACTAGGGCGCATTCTTACAATATTGTGATCCTATTTGGCAATAAACAATATTATCAAGTTGCAGTGATGAACAAATGAAACATAACCAAACATTTCTCATTTGTTTTCAAACATCGCTGTTTACATTACTTCCCTCAAATCTCTAGTTCCACACTTCTACTTACTCCATCTATCCAACGTTCTCCAGGTCTGCCTCTTCCACCTATTCCATTAGCTTTCCAACAAAGGATATTCTTTGGCATTCTATCTTTTTCCATTCTTAGGTGTCCATACCATTTCAAACGTTTATCTTCTTTGTCTTTCTTTTTTTTTTGTAATGCTTTTTTAACTTGTATAATTTCCCTTATTGTGCTGTTTCTGACTTTACCTCGTCTTTAAATTCTTATCGATCGCTTCCAAAAATCCATTTCTACTGCTAACAGCTTGTTGGCTTATTATCTACTTACTGACCAGGTTTCGAAACCTAATAATAATAATAATAATAATAATAATAATAATAATAATAATAATAATAATAATAATAATAATAATAATTGTTATTATTATTATTTATTATTGTTTATTTATTTATTTTATTTATTTATTTATTTATTTATTTATTTATTTATTTATTTATTTATTTACAGAATTTAATGTTTACACATCTTTCTGTGCCTAAAGTTTTATTTTCCTTCTCCACTGGTCTCTATCCATCCACTCCTTGTCCTCCAGTCCTTTTGTTCTCATTTCACTTCTTATTTCTTGCATCCATGAGATCTTCCTTTCCTTCTTCTTCCAGGTGGACACCATTCCAATGTTTTTTTCTGGATAATCTTTCTTCTTGCATTCGTCGTACATGCCCATACCAATTGAATTGCTTGTATCTTATAGAATGTACTATTGAATATCTAATATTATTCTTTTCTCGTATGACAGAATTTCTTATTTTTACTAATTTTGAATATCTTGCTGTTCTCCTCAAGAAATCCATTTCCATTGACATAAGTTTTTGTTCTAAGTTTTTGTTGAAATTCCAAACTTTAGCTCCATATGTGACAGAACTTCTCACTATTTAATTATATATTTGTAACTTTTTTCTGGTTATATGTGTGTTCCCTAAGACTAATAAATATACATTCCATAAAACAGCAAAATCAGACCATGAATTCGACTTCCTGAGGAATTAGCTTTATTTACACAGTTATTGCTAAGCGAAGTCCGCTTATATATTTTTAGTCTAACACTTTTTGGTAGAAGTTGAATGATAAAAACTCTGTAATGCATAGTTTTCCAGAGTTGAGCGAATGTTAAATGTCTTGCTGCACCTCATTCATATTACAGTAGAACGTTGGCCACACTAATAATTCTCGTGGAGTCGAAATTATATTTTTCTCAATATGTTGGGAAGTAGGAAGGATGTATGATTGAAGAACATGTCATACAGACGAAATACATTTTTTATTCGAAGAGTTTGTGAGTTGACAGTTTGCCGAGTGGAATGGGAAGAGGACACGTGTTTATGACATTTTTATATGCACTGTCACAACTACGTGACGTCACAGTTTACACTTGTCTGATGTGAAAATGTTCAGATCCCTCCCATATCACATATTACATGTAAAGTAAAAAAATATATATCACAGGGTGAGTAAAAGTCATGAGATTCTCTAACAGAAGTAGTTTTGCTATTCCTGGTATTAATAAGCTGTTAGTTTATGCTGATGATGTAGTAGCAGCGAGGAGATATTAAAGGACAACACGCACACACTATTGAGGAACACTAACAAATTAGGACTGGAAGTAAATGTCAATAAAACTAAATATATGGTCACACGTAGAAATACATTATATAATGGAAATGGACAGCTACGTGTAATGACAAATGAGGAAAATTTTGAGGAAGTGGCTAAATTCAAATACCTAGGAACAATAATCACAAATAGGAATGAGATGTACAAAGAAATTAAACATAGGCTCAATTCTGGAAATGCGTGCTATTACGCATTGCAGAGACTCTTGATGTCCCAACTCCTTTCAAAAAACGTTAAACTGGAAATATATAGGACTATTATTCTACTAGTTATATTATATGGGTGCGAAACATGGACTCTGACTTTAAGGGAGGAAAGGAGATTACAGGTATTATATTATATTAGACCAAAGAGAGATGAACAGACAGGGGAATGGAGAAGACTACATAACAATGAACTACACGGTCTTTATAGGAAGCCAGATATAATAAGATCAGTTAAGTCTCGTAGACTGCGATGGGCAGGACATGTTGCACGTATGGGGAATGAAAGACTTGCATGGAAGCTTCTTGTAGGAAAGCCAGAGGGAAAACGTCCAGTTGGTAGACCAACAATGAGGTGGGAGAATGACATTAAGTATGATTTGAGGGAAGTAGATTATACAGGAAATGATTGGAAAGCATTAGCTCAGGATAGGGATGTATGGAGAGCTTATGTCCGCGCGGCCATGAACCTACGGGTTCGATAGTGCCAGTGAGTAAGTAAGAGTAAGTAAGTAAGTTTTGCTATTCCAGGCAGCAAGTGTTTAGACAGTCGCACTCTAACTCTGGGTTCCGAGTTCGCGTTTCGGTCACTTCCTGAGAGATTAAGGATGGATGAATCGGAGCCGAGGCAGGTTTATCCTGTTTATTTATTTAGCCTGGCGAAGTTAAGGTCAAGTGGCCATCTCTTCCATTCACCAGGACAAACATATGTTACATAAAGGAAAGGCGTTGTTCTCTACAATGAATTGATTGATCATCAGGGATTGTCACGTTCCGAATGGAGAGAAGCTATTAAAATGCAAGCCAACGTATCGGTGGTGCATTCTTTGCGGGGTAGGTCTATGGACGATACCCTCTGTAGACGTTGTTGCAGAGAGCACGAAACCCTTGCATACGTCCTTGGGGAATGTCCGTTTGGAGAAGCATTGAGAAACATTCGGCACCACAATATTCGAAATATGATGGCAGAAGCGTTGAGAGATTATGGATACACAGTTTATGAGGAAGTAACAGATGAATAGATATTATTGCATTTAGACCATCTTCAAAAATTGGTATGATATTAGATCCCACAATCCGTTTTGAGACTCATAGTGGCCAACCTGAGGAAGTTGACTGTGAAAAGAAAGCCATATATGAGCCAACAGTTGACTATTACAATTACATAGTATAACTGTCACAGGATTGATGATCGGGGCAAGAGGAACTATACCAGGATTCTTAGCTAAATTTTGGAATTCCTTAGATTTGGACAGGGTGTATCTTTCTAAAATTGGCATCGCTGCCATTAGAGGATCAATTTCAATTTTAAGAAACCATCTACAAAATTTCTACTTTATAGTATGTATACTTCAATTAAAATTTGAAATGTTTTAGTGTATTTACAAAATGTATTTCATCAATTTCGAAAATTAATTGTCTGTATCACTTTCTCCTTGAGACAATCCTCTAATGAGGAAAGTTTTATATAATAAAATACTATCACGGGTAATTCTGCTCCACCATGACAATGCCCCTTCACACACAGCCAATGTGCAACAATTAGGTTTCTGGAAGAAAGCCGGTGAAATTAATGTCTCATCCAGACTACAGCCCGGATCTAGCCCAGATAGTATCTCAAGCCTGAAGTAAGAGATTGTGAGGTGGTCCCGCCATTGAGCTGGTCACTGATCCGGGAAGATATTTATGTGATCTCAAACGTGATGGAGGATTACTTCAGTTCAAGGTCATGCTCTTCACCTCGACAAACAGCTTTCACTTATGGTCCTCTGTTATTCTCATTTCAATTTTTCCATACATATTTTTCTGTTACTCTATTTCTTCCCTCATTTTATTAATTTATTTTTCTTTATTTTATTTTGTTTCTTTTCTATTCATATGTTTTCTTTCTTTCCTTTTATTTTATTTTGTCTTTGTTCCTCTTTCCTTTTTTCTTCGTTTTCTTATGTTTTATTTGTTTCTCCTTTTGTTTCTTTGTCACCTTTTCTTCTTTCTTCGATTGCTTCTTTGTATCATTCACATTTTTTTTTTCTTGCTAGCACCTCTCTTTTCTCCTTTCATTATTTTATGAACTCCTTTCTTCCTTTCATTCTTTCTTTATTTCTTTCCTTCCTTGCTTAAATCTCTCTTTTCTCCACTCGTTAATTTTTTTCTTTCTTTCTTTCTTTCTTTCTTTGGTTTATTTATTTATTTATTTTCTTATTTGCTTTATTTATATTTATTTATCCCTTTCTTTATTCGTTTCATTATTCCTTCATGCTTACATTTCTCTTTTTCGTCAATTAATTATTTTTCACTAATTTCAAGAAGGGATAAGGTCAGAAACATAATAATAATAATAATAATAATAATAATAATAATAATAATAATAATAATAATAATAATAATAATAATAATAATAATAATAATAATAATAATAATAATAATAATAATACTTTATTTATTCTAGCAGAGTTAAGGCCATAAGGCCCTCTCTTCCACTCAACCAGCACAAATACAAATTAATATTTGACAAATATAGATGTACACTATACTAATTATAAACAGTTAAAGATACAATAAATGTAGCAATGTAAATGTCATGTACAAACAACATTTTATAGGGTAATAACAATAATAATACGATGATAAAATAATAATAATAATAATAATAATAATAATAATAATAATAATATAAATATGATACATTATACGAGAAACACCAATTAATATATATACCTTACACTGGATAATAATGAAGTCGAGTTTAGAGCAAATATAAATTTAGATGTCTTTTAAAAGATGCCAATGTCCGGCAGCCCCTTATTTCTTGTGGTAGGGAATTCCAGTTGCGAGAAGTGAAGATGGTATATGACATGGAGTGATGTGATGTCCTATGTTGCGGTATATTAAGTAAGAGACTATGTTGTGATCTTGTGTTTAAGTTATGGTTTGAGGATAGATACTGGAAACGGGATGATAAATAATTGGGAATCGAGGTATGTAGGATTTTAAATAGGAGAATTAGACAGTGCGATTTTCTTCTCTCTTTTAGATGTAACCATGACAATTCGTGGAATAATGGAGAAATGTGATCGTATTTTCGAACATTAAATATATGAATCTGATACACATATTATGGACACGCTGCAGTTTGTCCGACAATCCGTCACTTATGTCAGTTAGTAGAATGTCACAGTAGTCAAAATGCGGCATCACTAAAGTTTGGATTAAAATTCTTTTAAGAGTTGTAGGAAGAAAATGTTTAAGTCGCTTTAGGGAAACAGCACAATAAGGGATATGATGCAAGTTGAAAAAAAAAACATATTAGGAAAAATAGAAAAAAAACGTTTGAAATGGTATGGATACCTCATAAGTATGGAAGAAGAGAGAATACCAAAGAAGATACTTGATTGGAAAGCTAATGGAAGAAGTGGAAGAGGCAGGCCTAGAGAACGATGTATGGATGGATGAAGAGATGTATGGAAGCTAGAGATTTGAGGGAAGAAGATGCTTTAGACAGGAACCTCTGGCGACAAATCACTTTGGGTTGAAGGAGAAACACTTTATTGTGGAATATTCATAAATAAAAAAATAATTATTTACTTACTAACTTACTTTCGTGTCTCCCCTTCTTTGTTTCCTTCTTTCTTTTGGCTATCCCTCTCCTTAGGTTTCCATTATTTACTCATATTTTATTTTGATGTGCTTGAATATCTTTGCACACATCGTGATTATAATATACCTGTGTATAGCAATATGTAGGGTAAGTGTCTTGTGGTATTACATTTTAATTAATTAGCCTACGTAATGTACCGTGACTGTGATATTCAAACTCAGCGTTTACTTTGACGACTGAAGAAATTATATAAACAGTTTCAAGTTTAAGTCTCTCATAGAGTGGATACTTGCATCACTTGAATTATGTATACATTTACATGTCTCTAGCCTCGAGGATCGCGGATTCAAACTCGGCCGTGTAGATGGACCTTTTAGGATGGAAAAATCCTCTGGAATAGACTTTTTTTAAGTTGTGGGTCTCGAATCTGAAGATTCTCGGGTTCGTAAAAGAACCTGAAACCTAAATTAGAACCTCTAAGTAAAATTTAATCGGTCTTTTCGATCCAAGTAATACCTTCGGTTGATTCTTTAGATGGTCTTCGGACTAAGTGACCGTGGTCTAGTTTTGTTGAAATTCGACGTTTCGTCTACTACTGCGTCAGACATCACCAGGGGATTCTGCATGCTCTCTGTGAACTCTTTAATTGTCGGCCCGGAAGACCAAATATGCAAGAATCAAGACATAGGCAGTAAAAACATTCAATTTTACAATACCTTCGTGTGCCTACCGGTGTCTCTGAGGCGATAAGCTAATCAATTCTCATTTGCTGGTGTCGGTAGGGAAATAAGAATAACAAAATTAGCTGGTTAGTGACTCCCACAAGGGAGAATCCTTGGCATATATGGGGCTGCAAGGCTATAGACAGACAGGCATAATCTTTTTTTTTCTTTTTTTCCAATGTCACCAGATTGTCCTATGATATTTCTGACATTCACTCCTGGCATTGGCGGAAGTGTAACCCACTTCTGAATTTGGAATTCCTGGAATAATTCCCTTTAAGAAAAAATAAATAAATATTGTGATTTGAGCGGGAATCGAACATATATACTCTTGAATTATAGTCATAAGCTCAGATCGCAACACATTGCTGTAGATCGTGAGACATAATTTTCATAAATATGTTTATTTCAGAAATTCAAATTCTTTTAAGAGGCCGTATATTTAATAGGCATTTAGGGCCTATATATAAAAATGAGTGTCTGTGAGTCTGACTGTCCTTCATGGTCTCAAAAACTACTAGATCCAATTGAATGTGACTTTTTCGATAATTTACTTATTTTTTCGAGGACAATTAACGCCCAGAGGTCGAAATTCGACCACAATTAATTAAATTTTAAGTATGTCACAAATACGTAATTATGCATTAATTTTCAATTTCTTTTAAAAATACGAACGATATAAAATATGTGGTATAGCTTGGCTAAGCCATATTTGATTAACAATAACGCGTCATTTGACATTTGTATGCTATTTAAATTTGCATTTGGCCTATTATTATGTGTTCGGGAATATATATCCCTTCTTCTTTGTCCCTCACTTCAACCCGTCTATGTTTTAGGTCGAGGCATAATGGAAGTAGGTGCGAATATCTAAACATAAAAAAATTGTAATTAAATTACTGAAACAAAGATTGGATAGTGTTTAATTTAAATAATAAAATGTACTCACTTTTTTAAAATCACTAATTATAAACCACTAATAATAAATACGCAAGAATAAGTCAATTCACATTGCTGCTGCACAATTTTCTTCTTTACAACAATGCCCGTAAACAAATTAATGAGTACACAAATAAACAAATGAATGAGTAATTCACATATATTCTTTAGAGATAATTAATTTTATTTTGTTGAATTTAATTTATTTTTAACACATATCTTATATGTCCATCCATAGTAATTCTACCCGAAGGCAGGTCCTTCACTGCAATCATAGCATTTTCTTGCTATGCTTGCAACTTTACTACGGAATTATAGGTGTGGTACCTACCCGTTGCTTTCCACACCGGTGAAGGATGATGATGATGATGATGATGATGATGGCCATATGATTTCGGAGACCGTTTGGGCCTTAAAGTTTTCATGATATTTGTCTTACAGGTGAGGAAAACCCCCGATAAAAACCTCACCCAGAAAAACTGCCCCGACTGGGGATCGAACCTCGGCCCGCTGCGTGACAAGGCAGTACGCTACATCGAGATCACAGCGGTGGACATCTTATATATAATGTGTGTTTGTTTGTTCGTATTTTATGCGCGGCCGTACCGTTGGTCCGATTGTGATGTTTTTTTTTTTGCAAAATGTTTTGGAGTTTCCCGGTATGCACATAGGCTTGAAGAGAGTTGTGATACTGAACTCCTATACCTTTAAAAACGACACAATATAACATTTATGGTTGATTTCGTTCTCACTGCGGTTTCCCCACATTTAAATAACTGACACAATATATTAGTGTCTCTAAGTCATTTATTTTCCTCGCGGTCCGTGACTCTGGATAATATACCAATTTTGTTCTCAATTGCAACTAAAAAGATTCAGAGAGAAACCATCCTATTGTGCATAACTCACCAAGGAAATCTACAAACGACAGATATCCAACAAGGAAATATCATAAATGATGAACAACAGAGGAAAATATGATAGAAATTCACCAACATGATATCAAACAAGGCAATCCAATTCACCTAAAAGCGATACTAAATAGATTTGACATCCAACAGTCAATCAGACATTACTTCGCCACAAATACTACGATAAAAATATTAGTTTTTGAAACCGAGAACCTGGCACTGAAATTCTTAAAGCAAGTACCTCCGAATTTATTTTGTGAGAAAGCAACCTACGAACTAGCAAGGCCAGCAAGAAATTCCCAACCGACAGTAAGTGTTAATGCCAAAAGACAAATCAACTTATTCCAATTATCAGATCATCAGAAAAGACAGATTGGACAGAAACAACGGCGGAGAGGCTATCCTCTATTTAAAAACCTTTCTTGCAAGTGAGGTCCGACTGCCGAATCAGTTTGAGCGTTATGAAGCCTTAACCATTAAGATTCATATCCCCAGTTGGCCTATTTATATCAGTACAATATACACCCCTCCTGCTGATAATCTTCCACACGACTTAATTAAACACCTATCCTCTTTTCATAAATCAATTTTACTAGCAGACCTAAATGCCCATCACCACTTATTTGGAGATTGTCCTTCACGCTCGAATCGTATAAGTAAGGGCCTAGTTGACCTGATGGGGCAGTCGAATTTTACACATGTTACATTACCAGGACCAACAAGATAACCCTCTACAGATTATCAAACTTTTACATCTCCAGATAAAATCCTCACCACAATGCCTGTCTACCATAGAATTAAAAATATAAAACCCATGACCCGCCTAATTCCGATCACGCTCCAATAGAAGTCACTCTGCATACACCACTTTGGGAACCCACCGCAGAAATCAGTGTGAAATTGGTGCCCTACTTCGAAAATGCGGATTGACCAGGGTTTCATGAAACCCTGAACAAAGCATTGCCGGAGATGAACCTTCCACATGTTAATGATATAGATACATACGATGCTCATCTTTTGAATGCCTTAAAAAAGGCACAAGATACCGTATACCCATACCATTTAGACAAATCAAAATTAATAATATAAAACATAACAGGCCCCTTCCAGGCTATTTTCTGGACATCATCAAAATTAAACGTCGAGCGCATAGATTATATATTAAAATGAAAACTAACGAAAATAGCTGACTCTACAGGAAAATGCAACAAGATGTAAAAACGGCCATAGCACTATTTGAAAAGCAACAATACGAAAAAACAACTGAACACATCCAAGAACTCTGGAAAAACAACCCAAGAAAATTCTGGCAAAATATTTCTAAATTCCGCGGAAATAAAGTAAACTCAAACAATTTCATTAAATATGGTAATAATATAATCCGTAATGATGCTGATAAAGCTGAAAAATTTAGAAACATACTCCAAGAAATGTATCGAGTCCCAAGGAGTCCAAATGTTGACAATAATTTACTCTTAGAAGCTGAAAATTGTATCGAGAATCGCCCTTTTCTTTTTAAACCGCTACAAGAATTACCTAAAAATTTCGATTTCTTCACTGTACAAGAAACTAAACTAGCTCTCAAAAAACTAAAACATCAGCCCTAGGTTCAGATGGCATTTCCAATGTAATTTGGAAAAACTTATCAGAAAAAGCCCTTATATATGTTACAAAATTATTTTCGGCTAGTTTTACCTTTGGTTACCTCCCACAAATATGGAAAGAAGCTCATATTTTAATGTTTACAAAAGCTAATAAGGATCCCAGTAACGTGAATTCATGCCGACCTATCAGTTTGAGCAACACCATTTCTAAATTAAATGAAAGAATAGTTGAAGCCAAATTGAATCATTTAATTTCAAACTCTTTACCAAAAAGTCAAGCTGGTTTCCGCCCGAAAACAGAAATCACAGATCAGCTGCTAAGAGTACTTACACCTATAGAAAAAGCCAACTATAATGAAGGATCACTTCAATCATAGTTGCTATAGACGTACAAAAAGCCTTCGACACCATGTGGCATGATGGTCTTAGATTAAAACTCACATGTCTAAATTTTCCGATCAATTTGCTAAGGTGGATATCAAATTTTCTCACAAATTGAAAAGTTAAAGTAAAAATTAACAATCATCTATCCTCGCAAATTGATATGGATGCCGGTGCCCCTCAAGGCTCAGCAATTAGCCCAAACTTATACAACCTTTATGTGCACGATATTTCACAACAAATAGATAATAATACTGGCCTAGCCCAGTTCGCGGACGACACCTGATTTTGGTGTTGGCCCCTCGGGTGGACATGGTCAGTGCAAAAATGAATAAAATTATATCATGTTACATGAAATGGACAAGAAAATGGAGAATAACTATTAACACAGATAAGACTCAGGCCATACCCATTAAAAGAAAAAAAAACCTGAAAAAAACTAATGCTCCAACAACATCCAATCACAATTGATAACACACCCATTCCATACTAGAAACACATGCAATACGTAGGCATTACATTTACAGACAGACTAAGTCTCTCACAACATATTAAAAATATAATAACACGAACACGGCCTTTCGCCAAAACACTACACAAAAAGTGTAAAAAAAACTCACACTTCAACTACATGACACGTACACACCTACTTAACACAATAATAAGGTCTTCGCCGACTTATGCAGCACCCTTATTACTAAAACTAAATAAAACAAATTCAAAAATTATAAACACTGTTTACAGAAACTCGATTAGAATATGTTTGTATCTAAGAAAGTCATTTCCGAACAGACCACGCCATCACCTCTCCAAATTTGAACTTTTAACAGATAATATTAAATCTCTATAAGTACAAAATGTAGAACCAGAGAAATGACGCGTCCACAAACTAGAGATATTATTTTAAATGCCCCTCTAAAAACAACTGCAGCTAGACTTAGAGATCTCTAAACTAAAATAAAAAACACCAATTAATAAAACAAACCCTCCATAAGAAAAAAACTCAAACAAAATGAAGTTACCAACCATTTAAAGAACAATTATAAAGGTTTTACAATCAGAAAAGAAACCATCTGCAAGTTGCATTCTAATTGTATAACGATAGTAAAACAATAGCACTGTAGCAATATATATTGGATGCAAATATGCCACAGACTGATACAAACTGCTTTTCACATAATATCTAAAGCGGTGGAGGATGCGTCTTGTTTTGTCAACTGTCTTCATCTGGCATTAAACAACAAAAAATACGATGAAAAGATCTTTCACAAAAAAGAGAAAGGCTTGTTAATGTCTGACCACTAGATTCTTTGCTTTCTGAACTGCGGCTAGTTACAACTGGCACGTGTATATTCACTCAATTTCAACGACGAACACTTATCAAAGGGCTGAAGAGGGCATATAAGTCACAAATGCAGCCGGAGGTATAGGCTGCAGCCTGCACGTTGATTTCCGCTCGGCTGCCGAATTGGTACCCAGGACACTGGGTGTACGCTTGGCTGGTCGGGAGATGGGGAGTATATTGGTTTGTGGTTCTGCATTTCCAACACTTTGTCTAGTCTAATCTAGTCCCATCAACCGACCACAGGAGACCCCCTAACCCCAGCGACTCTATCCGCCAGCCCAGGATCTGGACCCTCGGTGAAAATGATCATCGAGCCTGGCTTACTGAGGGATGGGTGACCGTCCCTATCATTAGATGGGTGACTGCTCATGGCTAAGGGTTAGGTCGCCTATACTATCCCCGTTAACTTATATAAATAACATCACTAACCCAATAATGTTTAAAATGCGACATTAAATTAAATATAAATAACAAAATTACACACCGTATTAAATCATCACTGCACGGAGACCGAGATAGTTCCTCTAGGCATACTTACTTACTTACTTACTTACTTACTCACTGGCACTATCGAACCCGTAGGTTCATGGCCGCACGGACATAAGCTCTCCATACATCCCTACCCTGAGCTAATGCTTTCCAATCATTCCCTGTATAATCTACTTCCCTCAAATCATAGTTAATGTTGTTCTCCCACCTCATTCTTGGTCTACCAACTGGGCGTTTTCCTTCTGGCTTTCCTACAAGAAGTTTCCATGCACGTCTTTCATTCCCCATACGCGCAACATGTCCTGCCCATCGCAGTCTACGGGACTTAACTGTTCCTATTATATCTGGCTTCCTATAAAGACCATGTAGTTCATTGTTATGTAGTCTTCTCCATTCACCTGTCTGTTCATCTCTCTTTGGTCCAAAAATTTTCCTAAGAACTTTATTCTCAAATACTCGTAATCTCCTTTCCTCCCTTAAAGTAAGAGTCCATGTTTCGCACCCATATAATATAACTGGTAGAATAATAGTTTTATATATTTTCAGCTTAACGTTTTTTGAAAGGAGTTGGGACATCAAAAGTCTCTGCAATGCATAATAGCATGCATTTCCAGAATTGAGCCTATGTTTAATTTCTTTGTGCATCTCATTCCTATTTGTGATTATTGTTCCTAGGTATTTGAATTCAGCCACTTCCTCAAAATTTCCCTCATTTGTCATTAGCTGTCCATTTCCATTATATAATGTATTTCTACGTGTGACCATATATTTAGTTTTACTGATATTTACTTCCAGTCCTAATTTCTTAGTGTTACTCAATAGTGTGTGCGTGTTGGCCTTTAGTATCTCCTCGCTATCGGCCAGTAGTACTACATCATCAGCATAAACTAACAGCTTATTAATACCATTCAGTTGTAAGCCTTCCTCATTCTCTAAAGATTTAATGGCATGCTCTAGTACAAAATTAAATAGTAGAGGAGATAGTGCATCTCCTTGCTTCAACCCATTCTGGATTTCAAAAGTGTCTGAAAACTGTTTGCCTACACGCACCCTACTCGTTGAGCCATTTAGACACATTCGTATAAGTCTAACTAACTTTTTAGGAATTCCGAACTCCAGCAGGATACTATATAACTTCTCCCTCTTAATTGAATCATATGCTTTTTGGAAGTCTACGTATAGTTGATGTACAGTACCATTATATTCCCATTTCTTTTCTAAAATCTGTCTTATACTAAAAATCTGATCTGTTGTAGACCTGTTTCTTCTAAATGCACATTGATGATCTCCTAGAATGTCATCAATATAGGGAGTAAGTCTGCTTACTAATATATTTGTTAGAATTTTGTACGAAGTTGAAAGTAATGAGATGCCCCTATAGTTGTTGCAATCAGTTTTATCTCCTTTCTTATAAATTGGTACGATAATTGATTCCTTCCATTCATCTGGAAGAGCTTCTTTTTCCCAAATCATACTAAGCAAACAGCGTATCTTGTCCATCAATTTTTCTCCCCCTGATTTTATCAGTTCTGCTGGGATCTCATCTGAACCTGATGCTTTATACATCTTCAATTTTTCAATTGCCATTTCAACCTCTAATGCACTTGGCTCTGCGACTAGCATTTCTGCTGTCTGTAACTTATCCTCCTCAATGTCCTGTTCTGTATGTACATTTAATAGCTGATTAAAATAACTTTTCCTCTATTTAATATACTCTTGGAATCAGCAATCATATCCCCATTTTCATTCCGAATTATGTTTGTTCTAGCCTGAAACCCTTTCTTCTCTATACTAATTCCCTGATATAATTCTCTAATGTTCCTATTTTTTGCATTCATTTCAAGATCATTAATCTTCTCTCTCAAATATTCCCTCTTTTTACTCTTTAGTAACTTGGTGGTTTCCCGTCTAACACTACCCAATTGCTCTAAATTTACTTCATTTGGCTCGTGTAACCATTTCATTTTTGCTAGCTTTCTTTTCTTTACAATGTCGGCACATTCCTCATCAAACCATTTCTTGTTTTGCCTCTTTTTTAAACAACCAATGCTTTCTGATGCTGACAATTTAATAGTATCTCTTATAGCCTCCCATTCTTTATTTATATCAGTTTCTTCTTCGTTTGCCACATTGTCATCTGAAGATTCCAGTATTTCAAATCTATTAGCAATTTTGATTTGGTATTCTTGCCGCATTTCATCATTTTTCAAGTTTTTTAATTCATATTTTACAGAATCATCTTTAGTGTTTGTTCCTCTCATAAGCGATAGCCGTTGTCTGATTTTCACCCTGACCAGATGATGATCTGAATTGCAGTCTGTCCCTCTAACTGATCTAACATCAATGATGCTACTGTGCCAGCGTTTATCCACTAATACATGATCTATCTGGTTCCGAGTTTCTCCATCTGGGGACGTCCAGGTGTATTTATGAATATCCTTATGCTGAAATGTTGTGCTCTTAACAATGAGATTCTTTGATGTGGCAAATGTGACTAATCTAACCCTGTTGTCGTTACTATCTTCATGAAGACTGAATTTGCCTATTGTTGGTTTGAATATATCTTCCCGCCCCACTTTTGCATTAAAATCTCCTAAGGCAATTTTCATATGATATCGTGAAAGGCTATCAAATAAGCATTCTAATTCTTCATAGAACTCATCCTTGATCTTGTCATCTTTATCTTCTGTGGGGGCATGTACATTTACAATTATAAAATCATGTCGTTTACCCTTAGAATTATGTATGATATCCTATCACTAACAAACTTAATATCTCGGATAGCGGATAGTATCCTCCTTCTGACTAAAAAACCCGTTCCAAATGCAGGTCTTTCTGCACCCCCATAGTATAATGCAAAGCTTCCTGATTCCTGACTACCTTCTCCTGGCCACCTAACTTCCTGTAAAGCGACTATATCCAAGGGCGATTTATCCAATTCCCGCGTTAATATCTCTAGTGCCCCGCTATTGTATAAAGTCCTAACATTCCATGTTCCTAGGAACATGTCCCTGTGTTTGAGCCTTTGGCATGGGTTCCCTGAAGTAGTCCCCGCCCGGAGAACCGAATGGGGGACTATTTGACCTCCGGAAAATTTTACCCCAGTAGAACCCATGTCCGCATTTCTTGACGGTTGTATTTTTACGGTGAAAGATCGTCACTCTTTCGACCAAGGTACTTATTTCGTCTGGCTTATCACCTTCGACCAGTCTGGCATGGGTAACCCTATCGGCAGCAATGCTACCGCCGGCATAGCTCTCAGGATCATTTAAGCACACAAGCCACTCCACCACGACAAGGTAAAGATACCATGGAGGGTCCTCTAGGCATACAATCATAAAACACTAATTACATCACAGCTGCTTGCCGCTCCAAAATACACCAAATATCCAATCGAAACTGCCGTGGTTAGCAACACTTATCCACATTTTCAACATTAAACCTTTCGGCCCACTTTTCAAAATTAGCGGGGCTAAAAGCCTTGGAACCCGCGGGTCTCTAATAAAATCTACGTATTAGTCACCCAAAAGGGATGTTGTAGCCGCCCTCACAGGCCGCACTCAACACTCCCACAGATGATAGATGGATGGATGGATGGATAGATAGATAGATAGATAGATAGATAGATAGATAGATAGATAGATAGATAGATAGATAGATAGATAGATAGATAGATAGATAGATAGATAGATAGATAGATAGATAGATAGATAGATAGATAGATAGATAGATAGATAGATAGATAGATAGATAGATAGATAGATAGATAGATAGATAGATAGATAGATAGATAGATAGATAGATAGATAGATAGATAGATAGATAGATAGATAGATAGATAGATAGATAGATAGATAGATAGATAGATAGATAGATAGATAGATAGATAGATAGATAGATAGATAGATAGATAGATAGATAGATAGATAGATAGATAGATAGATAGATAGATAGATAGATAGATAGATAGATAGATAGATAGATAGATAGATAGATAGATAGATAGATAGATAGATAGATAGATAGATAGATAGATAGATAGATAGATAGATAGATAGATAGATAGATAGATAGATAGATAGATAGATAGATAGATAGATAGATAGATAGATAGATAGATAGATAGATAGATAGATAGATAGATAGATAGATAGATAGATAGATAGATAGATAGATAGATAGATAGATAGATAGATAGATAGATAGATAGATAGATAGATAGATAGATAGATAGATAGATAGATAGATAGATAGATAGATAGATAGATAGATAGATAGATAGATAGATAGATAGATAGATAGATAGATAGATAGATAGATAGATAGATAGATAGATAGATAGATAGATAGATAGATAGATAGATAGATAGATAGATAGATAGATAGATAGATAGATAGATATATAGATAGATAGATAGATAGATAGATAGATAGATAGATAGATAGATAGATAGATAGATAGATAGATAGATAGATAGATAGATAGATAGATAGATAGATAGATAGATAGATAGATAGATAGATAGATAGATAGATAGATAGATAGATAGATAGATAGATAGATAGATAGATAGATAGATAGATAGATAGATAGATAGATAGATAGATAGATAGATAGATAGATAGATAGATAGATAGATAGATAGATAGATAGATAGATAGATAGATAGATAGATAGATAGATAGATAGATAGATATATGGATGGATGGATAGATAGATAGATATATGTGTTGCCAATTTAAGAGTTTAATTACCTGACCTGACTTAACATGCACTATACTGACCTATACTGAACCAACCTGAACAAACACGACCTATACTGACCGAACCTGACGTAACCTAACTTAACTGAACATAACCGAAACTAACCTAATTCAATCTAACCTGACATAACGTGAAAATAACCTGAACCTAACCTCAACCTAAATTGATCCTAACCGAATCTAAACCGAACGTAAACCTAACTAAACAGAACCTAAAACGAACCTAAACCGAACCTAAATCGATCCTAAACTGAACTTACACTGAACCAAAACTGATCCTAAACTGAACCTAACACAAATCTAATCCGAACCTAAACCTAACCTAACCAAGCTTAACCTAAACTAACCTGAACTTAACATTAATCTAACTTCAACCTACGTTGATCTTAACTGAATCTAAACCGAACCTAAACCTAACATAAACCAACCTAAAACAAACCTAAACTGAACCTAAATCAAACCTACATTGAACCTGCACTGAGTCTACACTGAACCTACACTGACCTTAAACTGAACCTAACACGAATCTAACCCGAACCTAAACTGAATCTGACCCAACCGTGCCTAACCTAACCTAACCTGAATCCAAACCCGAAACCAAAATCCGAATCCAAACAAAGAAAAAACCAAAACCCGAAACCAATACTGAAAGAAAAACTGAACTCAAAACTGAAACCCATCCTGAATTCAACCTATCCTGTCTTAACCTAATCGAACCTAACCTGATTGATGCCTGACCTAACCGATACCTAACCTAACCCAGAAACATATTCTAAAATCTCCAACCGATCCGACCAAACTACCCCTAAATCGAGAAAATTACCTCTGTAACGACTAAATTACCAGTAGCTATTCAAACTACCTCTATAAAGACCAACATTACCAGTAAACCGATTAAACTCCCTCTAAAACGAAGAACTACCCGTAAACCGATCAAACTACTTCTAAAACGATAAAATTACCCTTAAGCCGATGAATCTACCTCCAAAACGATCGAATTACACGTAAACCGGCCAATTTACCTCTAAACCGACCACACAGCCGCTAAACTGGTAATTAAAATATAAATTTATAATTATTTTTCTTTCTACCTATTTAACTAAACGTCAAAACACATTAATTTTCATTTAGGCTCTGCCATACAGTTCATCCAATTGTGATGGAGCTTTTTGAAAAATGTTCAGGAGTTTCCCGGGATGGTTATAGACTATAAGTGAGTTGTGATACTCAACTCTTATACCTTCTAAAATCACCACTTGTAAAAGTTTTTTTTTTCTTTTCTTGAACGCTTACATGGCTTACGCTGCCTAAATTATAACAAATACACAAAATTAATGTAAACAGAATTGAATATCTCGAAAAGCTGTACAAAAAAGTCCGTGACAGCATATGTTTATCTTTTACGAATAACTCAAAGTAACCATATTTGTCTTTGACAATGTGGTTATAATAAGTAGATTCCCAGGCAAGCGTAGTAGCGCACTACGGTCAATTATTTTATAAAAAACTCACAATAAAGATTTTTTTCTTTCAGCTCATTTATTCCAAGAAGATTGCAATAAGTAGATTACCGGGCAACGCCGGGTAATCAGCACGAGATATCTTAAAATAATTACTTACTTACTCACTGGCACTATCGGACCCGTAGGTTCATGGCCGCGCTAACATAAGCTCTCCATACATCCCTATCATTAGCTAATGTTTTCCAATCATTCCCTGTATAATCTACTTCACTCGAATCATGGATAATATTATTCCCCACTCATTATTGGTCTACCAACTGGACGTTTTCCCTCTGGTTTTCTTACTAGAAGCTTCCATGCACGTCTTTCATTTCCCATTCCAGCCACTTGCCCTGCCCATCATAGTCCAAGAGACTTAACTGTTCTTATTATATCTTTCTTCCTATAAAGTAATTCTAATGGGACAACAAAGACTGCTTACAACCTTTGATATATCTACACTTCCAAACATTACTATAAATAATATATTTGTCCCTGATTCTTCTTCAGTAATAGATCTTGGACTTCATCTAGACGCAAATTTAACCTGAGAAACACAAGTGAAACATATATGTAAAAATACTTTTTTCATCTTACATTATCTTAGACGTTTAAAGAATTTTCTCCCAGTTTCATTAAAACAAATCCTTGTGCAGAATCTTGTGTTGCCACACTTCGATTATTGTGACATATATAATGATCTAAACTACGACTTGTCGCAGAGACTGCAGCGTGTTCATAATGCTTGCATTCGATTCATTTTCAATGCCCGCCGTTATGACCATATTTCAGAACACTTCAATAACCTTTCTTGGCTCCGTCTTACGACAGACGTAAACTGCACTCTCTTTCACTACTTTACAAGCTTCTGAATTCCTACACTCCTACTTACCTGGCGTCCAGATTTGAGAAGTTATCTTCTTACCACAATATTGACACTAAGTCACAAAATAACAGTCTGCTAACAATCCCTCTTCATTGCCCTTCCTCTTATTCTACTTCCTTCACAGTAGCCTCTGCTCGCTCCTGGAATTTCCTTCCTCAAGATATCAGGGGTTGCCGCATATTTGGCACTTTTAAGTCACGCTTATACAGTTACCTGTTGTCTAATAATTGAAATGTGTCTATCTATTTAAATTTATACTATGTCATTAATAATTTTCTCGTTTTTTATATATCTTGTTCATATTCTATTTAATTCGTTAAATCTAGAGGAAATCAAATACATTATAAATAATAATTGTATTGTATTTATAACATGAAATCGTTTATGTTTATTGCAATTTAGATGTAACATTATTTTTTTTGTACTTTTTAAAACCTGGTTGAGTGGAAGACAAGGCCTTAAGGCCCTAACTCTGCCAGGTAAAATAAAGCTATCTTTTTTTTTTAATTGCGGATGAGCCCATGTAGGACTACGCAAAGTACTTAGAGGCGTTTCCTTTGAGCCCATATTTCTTTCATTCTTTTGCTATGAGCTTGTTTTCTCTCATTTGTCCAAGTTGTTCCAGTTTTTTTTCTTCGGTTTGTCCTCTTGGTCAACTTGCCACTTATTCACCTTAATTCTAAATATATCTCTGTTTGGGATATCTTCTTCAGTAATTCCTGCCAGTTTTAAGTCCTTTTTGACTTCATCAATCCACTTCATAGTATCCACTGGAGCTTTACTTCTGTTTTCGTAGAATTCCATTATCTGTTTTGTAAGCCTATTTGAGTTCATTCGTTTAATATGACCATAACATTTTAACCTTCGTTTTCTAATATCACTATGAATGTCTGTATATATTTTTATTTCCTTTTTACTTCTGAGTCTAAATGTTTCATGTATGACTTGTGGACCTAAAACTTTTCTTATAATGTTGCATTCTTTTTTCACTATATTTTCAATATCTTTTTTTGTTAACAGCAGTGGATTGGTTACAACCTGGGGTAAAAAATTGTTTCCTTTCACGCTTCATAGTACTCATACTTAGTTATCATAACGTTTGGACCGAAATCCAGTTTCATAGGACTGGAGTGGTTAGTTCCAGAACCGGTTCATCCGCACTCTCTGCCGTTGGGAAAAAAGCTATTATTATTATTATTATTATTATTATTATTATTATTATTATTATTATTATTATTATTATTATTATTATTATTATTATTATTGTTATTATTATTATTACTATTATTATTATTATTATTATTATTATTATTATTATTATTATTATTATTATTATTATTATTATTATTATTATTATTATTATTATTATTATTATTATTATTATTATTAAAGACCATGTAGTTTACGTTATGTAGTCTTCTCCATTCATATGTCAGTTCATCTCTCTTTGGTCCAAACATTTTCCTAAGAACTTATTCTCAAATATTTTAAAATAATTAGGATATAAATTTATAATACTTTTTTCCCTTTACTCGTTCAACTAAACATAAAAACACATTAACTTTCGTCTTCAGCTCATTTATAACAAGAAGATCGGGATAAGTGGATTCCCGAGCAGCGACGGGAAATCAGCACGAGGTATATGTTATATAAATAACTACGATGTAAAATTACCCGTTCACTTATTCAACTATACATAAAACAAATTAATTTTCGTGTTTCAGCTCATTAATGCCAAAATGATTAGAATAAGTAGATTCCCGTTCAAAGTCCTATAACCAGTGCGAGATATCTTAAAATAATTGCGTTATAAATTTTAGCCTTAATTTATTCAGTTAAACATTAAAACACATTGATTTTAATTTTCAGCTCATTTATGCCAAGATGATTGGGATAAGTAGATTCCTGGGCAACGCCGGGTAATCAGCACGGGGTATCTAACAATAATTAAGATTTTTTTTTTCATTTTATTTATTCAACTAAACATAAAAATACATTAATTTTCATCTTTCAGCTCATTTATGCCCAGACGATCGGGATAAGTAGAATCTCGGGCAACGTCGGATGATAGCTCGGGGTATCTAAATGAGATATTTTGAATTTAAATTCTTTACTTTTGAAAAATTGCATTTCTTAGAATTTTGTATTATTTTATTTATTTATTCCCGGATATTATTATGTTTATATAATCCCTTTAAACAGAAGTTCATAAAATAATCAGTTATTGAAGTAACGTCAATTTTACTGTTTGGGACCTGCTGATGATAAGTGCCAATTCTAACAAAATAATCAGAGTCCTTTTCAATGTATAATTGCTCTACAGGAAATCAGCAGTAATCTTAATTTGGCGAAACATTAATATCTCGCACCAGTTATGTAATTGTAACGGACCGCACTGAAAACAAATATTTCTCGTACCAGTTATTTAAATGTTACGGAACGCACTGAAAACAAAATCATAGAAACCGTTTGGTTATTATTGTACATTATTGTATAATTTGACACAAATTTAAGTAATTTCTACTCATTTGTTTTTCTATTGTTTTATAAACAATATTAAATAAATGTACAGGATACATTGCAAATTTAAGGGCTAAACGACTGCACCTATTTTGATGAGAATTGTTGTGTTTCTTTGAGTCGGTCTCTGGATGTCTTAGATTCACAATTGGGCCCTCTAAAACCATTAGGTGTAATGAATTAACATGAAGTGAAAATTTAAAAATCTCTCTAGCGGTCACAATTTTTCGACGTTTCACAACGAAACTCAGTATATCCTATTAAAATAAACCGAGGTATATATTATCCAAAACTGAGCGAAATCAGACAATTAGAAGTGGAATATTACTTCAAATCTGAAATTAAAAACTGCCTAAACGATTGGATTGATTTTGATGAAATTTTGTGTGTGTCCCTGGATGGTTTGGATTCACATTTGGAGCCGATAAGATGGCGCTACTATCGGGAAATAGGAATTTTATATCGACTATATAGTCATCTGCATTACCGACAAATTTCGCGCGACAATATGACGTCATAATGCACCCTTCTTGAGTCACAACAGATGACAGTGAGGAGTGTTCTTGTTAAACTTGTTAATTAGTGAATTTTATGGTAAAAAAGTAACTTATATGTTTATCGCACGGTCAAGACAGAGCATTGGACGTTCGGGCAAGACAACGTCTGCCGCGTTCGCTAGTTATACATAAATTTTATTTTTCTGCACTCCTTCTCTATATGAACTTTAATTATGCCAAATATCACACGCAATGTGCTTAAAAAGGGGTGCAAAGTTTTTCCTGTACGTATTAATATATGGATAATAAAATGTACTCACTTTTTTAAATCACTAATAATAAATACGCAAGAGTAAGTCAATTCACGTTGCTGCTGCACAATTTTCTTCTTTACAACAATGCACTTTCAGTATGAACGAGTACACAAAGAAACAAATGAATGAGTAATACACATAAATTCCTTAGAGACAATTAATTTTATTTTGTTGAATTTAATTTATTTGTAACACATATTATACATAAATTATATTTTTTTGCACTCCTTCTCTATATTAATTTTATCTATGCCAAATATCACAGTCCTCCTTGCACGCACGGTGCTTAAAAAGGGGTGCAAAAGTTCTTCCTTCACGTATTAATATATAGACAATTTAACTCATGCCCCAAATGGGAGTCAATGACCAATCACGTTTCAATGATTTCTGTTTTACAACCAATCACAGTCGTGTTTCACCAAATATTTATCAATATTAAATTTACCATATTAAAGAAAGCTCCTCCTTTTTAATATCCTGAACAGGTCTGACCATTATTTTGCAGTGACTGACTCTGTAAGAAATACGGCCAGATTGTATATATAGCACATGGATGTCAACACATAGCGCTTGCAGGAGTTAATATAAAAACATTTATAGCAATTGATTATACCACCAAAAAAAGAAACCACTGTTTGCACTTTCTTAAATGTATTTTTTTCCCAGGTAACAATCCAGAAAAATATAATTGCCATATTTACATCATACGACATCAGAAATGAATTAATATACAGTTTGATGTGTTTCATTTTTTCTCCACTAGAGAGCATTCTTACAATATTGCGTTCCTTTGGCAATAAATAGTATGATCTGGTTGCAGTGATAAACAAAAGAAGCAGATAAAGCGTACCAATCGTTTCTCATTTGTTTTCAAACATCGCCGTTTACATTAAATATATAAATATTTTAAAATAACTATAGTTAAATAATGATTTGTGAGTAAACAGCTTAATTTTATTCGTTAAATAGTCCTAATAAATGCCACTCTTGATTTCCAAATTCTCTAGATAAATTGGAAATCACTCGTGGCATTACTTATGATAACATATTGCCCTACGTACTATACGGCCAAAGCTAGTGCATCGGTGCACAAAATAATTCCTTTTGGACGCTTAAATGGCATACGCTGCTTAAACTATAACAAATACACCAAATTAATGTATACCAAATTGAATATCTCAAAAAATTCTACAAAAACGTCCCCGACAGCATATGTCTATCTTTTACGGATAACTCAAAATAACCATTTTTGTCTTTTAGCTCATTGATGCCAAGAAGATCAGGATAAGTAGATTTCCGGGCAACGCCGGGCATTCAGCACGGGGTGTATAAAATAATTATATTTACATTTATAATTATTTTTCTTTTTACTTATTCCACTAGATATAAAAAAAATAGTTCATTTATTTAGGCGTAGCAGTGCACGCCGGGCATTAGCTAGTAAGATATGCTATTGATAAACATTCAAATTACAACTGGAAGCATTTTAGAACCGGGTTGATTTGTAACAGCTAATAAAGTTGGCAGGTACACGAAGGCAAAAGCACAGAAGTTGGTAACTAGGAGAGGAAGAAGAGACTAGAATTATAATGGAATTTGCTGCACAAGGCTTATAAATGTGTTGGTATCAGATTAAACGTTAAGCTGAGATCCATGTCTCTGAGGGTGAATTAATCAACTCATGGCTTGTCTGCTTGAATTCACACACTTCTAAATACAGATTGTCTAAAATATTAGACATCCTAACTAACTAACTAATTAACTAAACATATTTAGAGAAGGATAAAATATACCAAATAAATTACATCTCCTTAATCGAAAACATTTACTGGATAACAAAATGCAGTTTGCTAACAGTTCTTCTTCTCTTCTTCATCGCCATCCAGGATTAAGCCTGTTGGCTCGTTCCGGTTTCATGAAAGCTAGAAATGTTAAAATTGTTCAGTCCATCATCTGTGTGGGCGTCCAACATTTCTCCTTATAATTATAATTTAGCAATAATGTTTTTAATCTTTCTTCTGACATTCTATCTACATGTTCTTTCCAGGAGTTCCTATATGCAATTATTCGATCTGTAAGTTTGACAACATTTAGTTTTTTTTATATATCTTCATTTCTTGTCTTATCCTGCAGTGTATATCCTGCTATATTTCTTAAAAATCTCATCTGAACTGCTTCCAATCTTTGTTCTTGTCTTTTAGTGATCGTCCAACATTCTTATCCATACATCAATACAGGAACAGCCATTACTTTATAAATTTTCATTTTTTGTTTCTTTTCTTGTATTTTTAAGCGTTCTTTTAATAGTGACACACATTATAGTAAATTTATTTATTTTGTCATTAATATCTTCAATTTTAACATATGATAATTTGAAACCGAGATATTTAAAATTATTCACTTGCTCTAAAATTGTATTATCAAATACTGTTTTTGCTCTTAAGGTGCATATCCTTTACTAACAATTCCACTTCACAAAATCTACTTTTTTTCATAATAGTCATTGTCCGTTTCTATAATTTCCTCCCTCAATATATAAGAGGTTGTGGCACACTTGATATATGTATATATTACACAGTTAATATTGGTGGCATGCCCTAGCGTAGTTGTATAAGACAATGCACTTCGTACCGAAAAATCGAGGTTTTCAGTCCCGGTGGGACCCAAACCTTCTGAGGCACCATGGCCCTGTGGTCGACTCAGCCTCTAACGTAAAAGAGTATCAGACGCTTGTTCTGGAGGTAAAAGCGGTCATCATGCGAGACTGACAACCAGTTGATATCAAGTACCAATTGTCTAGAAACCTCCAGCTACCCGAAGGATCTTCTATGGCCTATATTGGAATCACTTTACCTTTTTATAGTTGACGTTTCTTCTCCATCATAGTTTAACCTCTCACCTTATAGGTACATTTACAAGCCCCAGTGAGGCGATCTGTCGGGAGAGAATTTTTAAATTTTGGATCATCCCTTTTTAACCATATAGTGACATAAAGAGCCTCCACGAATGATCAGCACAATCCAGGGCTCCAAAAAAAGAACACAAACTTAAGACGAAATGCATCTTTCATTCACACATTTACGTGGCGAATATGATTATGATTATGATGTTCTGGGGCCGTTTGGGCCTTAATGTTTCCTGACATTGTCTTACTGGTGAGGAGAAATCTACTCCCGGCCTGGGATCAAACCCGGACGCACGAGGCAGCGACGCTACCCCAAGACTACAGCGGTGTACACTTTTTCTCCTTCAAGGGACGAAGTTTATTCCGTATCATTTGTAGTTTTATATTCATTTAAATTATTCTAATATCCACTTTTATTTATTATTGTTCAAAATTAGAGAGATTTTTGGGTACACTCCTAGGTTTGACAAAAATGGACAAGCAAAGAAACACAGATGTACGCCATAAATTAAAAATGCAAAACATACCTAAAGAAATTCAGAATTATCAAAGCAAATTGGTTACAACATGTCCAAAAAATGGACCCATCTCTTCTTATTATTATTCATAATGTGTAGGATTTTCATCCTTATTATTTCCAAAATAACTCCTCGGAGGAAGACGTATCGGATGTGCATCCACTGCCTATACATCTTGGCTGGTCTTCCTCTTGTTCTTCTCCCGTCTATTGGTCTATCTTCTTTAGCTCTTTTTGCAAGTCGTTGTCTTCCATTCTTTCTATATGACCTTTCCAATATAATACATGAATGCCTTGAATATGATATTTGTCTCTAATTTCTGTGTTGTGTATCTTATCAAATAATGTTTACCCCTGAATAGTTCGTACGATCTTCATTTCACATGTGCTTATTATTTGTTTCGTTTTTGTTGTGTTAGCCCTAGTTTCTGCACCATATACGATCTCGCTTTCCTAAATTAGCATTACAGTATCATCCTAAAGGACTTCAAGATAAAAGTAGAACAAAATTAAGATGGACTGACCAATCACATCTTGAGATCTCATAGGAACAGACTCAAACGACCAAAACATAAATAAGTTCATGATGATGATATTTTATCATCTTCATAGATTGGACATTCAAGTTATTCCGCTCATTCAGAAACCTAAGTCGTCTCGCCATCTATCAGCAGTCCGGAGATTCCTTATTGAGTTTTGAGTATTACAATTTCCTACAAGACAGGTGACCAACCGGGCAGTTGGGTAATTCTGCTATTGAGGTTTTCAACTTGAAGCATGCAGAACATACCTCCTCATGATTTGGTGTCATGAGGTTAGACCACCACTTCCGCCAGTTTTACCGATTTAGACGCGCTTTGTTCGCTAATCCTGCCGTCGTGGATTTTATCCTTGAGCCTGAACAAGGCTCCCTTACCGGTATTCACACATCGAGAAGATATGTTTCGGGACATTTTTTCGATTTCCAAATCTAGATCCGCCGTCGTTAGTAATAGCAGGACCACCTTGTTACAGGTTGTGGTTCTTCACCGCGGACGGACGGTCTTGATTGTAACATTATTAACACCAAATATCTTGAGTGATATCTCAGCTCATTCCTGGGTTCGACAAGGACCACCTTGTTACAGGGTGTGGTTCTTCACCGCGGACGGACGGTCTTGATTGTAACATTATTAACACCAAATATCTTGAGTGATATCTCAGCTCATTCCTGGGTTCGACGAGGACCACCTTGTTACAGGTGTGGTTCTTCACCGCGGACGGACGGTCTTGATTGTAACATTATTAACACCAAATATCTTGAGTGATATCTCAGCTCATTCCTGGGTTCGACGAGGACCACCTTGTTACAGGTGTGGTTCTTCACCGCGGACGGACGGTCTTGATTGTAACATTATTAACACCAAATATCTTGAGTGATATCTCAGCTCATTCCTGGGTTCGACAAGGACCACCTTGTTACAGGGTGTGGTTCTTCACCGCGGACGGACGTTCTTGATTGTAACATTATTAACACCAAATATCTTGAGTGATGTCTCAGCTCATTCCTGGGTTCGACGAGGACCACCTTGTTACAGGGTGTGGTTCTTCACCGCGGACGGACGTTCTTGATTGTAACATTATTAACACCAAATATCTTGAGTGATGTCTCAGCTCATTCCTGGGTTCGACGAGGACCACCTTGTTACAGGGTGTGGTTCTTCACCGCGGACGGACGTTCTTGATTGTAACATTATTAACACCAAATATCTTGAGTGATGTCTCAGCTCATTCCTGGGTTCGACGAGGACCACCTTGTTACAGGGTGTGGTTCTTCACCGCGGACGGACGTTCTTGATTGTAACATTATTAACACCAAATATCTTGAGTGATGTCTCAGCTCATTCCTGGGTTCGACGAGGACCAGTGTTGAGTCAATCTCTTATAAAATGCTATCTCTATCGTCCTTGGCTCCCATCCACCCATATGAGGAACCTTGGCTGGTATAAATGTCCAGTCAAAATTATACTAGAAACGCAAAAATTATGAATGCCATCCCATACTTTAAAATCAGAAAGAAATTTCTTATCAGAAAGAAATTTCTTAAGTTGGGCAGGTCCTAAACGCTTTATTCTCAAACACACGTAATATCTTCTCCTCTCTAAAGTAAGTAACTATGTTTATTTTGATTAGTAACTAACTGATTGCGACCGGAAAAAAACTATTAATTCGTCACTATTCTCGATTATTTTGGTAAACTGGCCCCGCTTACAGGCCTTTAGGAGGCTGTGTCTCCCACGTTTTCTAGACAATCGGCACTTGATGTCAGTTGTGTTGTCAGCCCTGTGTGACGGCCGACATTACCTCCGGAACAAGTGTCATTTCCGTTACAGGCTGAGTCGAACCCAGGATCATAGTGCCGCCATAAGGTTTGGGTCAGTTTAAAAATCGCGACCCCATCAAAACTCTAACCCTCGATCTTTTATTGTCTTAACCATTACCCATTACGTTCGGCGTACATTTTGTATTTCGCTTATTTTCACTTCCCTATTCCAATGGGCGCGGAACCTGAATATAAACGGCACCGGAAGAGTCATTGATAATTTCAGTGACCCCAAAACTATATATCAGTCCGTCGCCGTGACGTGATCGGTAGATTCCCTACCTTCCACTCCGGCGATCCGGGTTCAATTCACGGCGGGGTAAGGGATTTTTTAAATCTCAACCTTGGGACTGGGTATATATCGTGTCCTAATTGTACCCACTGGGCTTAATTCCTAAAAAAACTATAGGGCTATATCAGAAAATAATATAAGCCTAGCATATTTTCGATCTATTTTTACTTGACATCCCGCTGCCAAGTCCTATGGGTGCTGGGGATCAAACTCGGTCTTAAATGTCATTGAGACTGTTTAAAATCAGATTTTAATCCCCGAAAACTAAGAATTCAACAGTAACTTAGGTAATTTTGTACATTTTATTTTTTACCCTTTCTCATCCCTTCCCATTTTTCCGATGGGGACGGAACATGGTCTCAAAAAGCACCGGCAGTGTCACTATTCATCTCAGTGACCCCGAAAACTATGCATTCATCAGTAATATTGATAGTTTTCGATTACTTTTACCTCATTTTAAATAAATATATTAATAAAAACAGGGGGCACGCCGCGCCATAGCGTAGTGGTTAAGGCACTGCGCTTCAAGCCGGAAGGTCAAGGGTTCGAGTCCCGGTGGGGTCAGGATTTGGAAATGAGTACCAGACGCTTGTTCTGGGGGTAATGGCGGTCGTCACGCAGGGCTGACAATCCGGCTGACATCAAGTGCCGATTGTCCAGAAAAGTGGTGGGAGCCTTAACCTCCCACTACCCCAAGGGCCTCTCGAGGCCTGTCGTGGGATCACTTTACTGTTTATTAATAAAAACATAAAGAAGAATTTTAAAAAAATGCAACCAAAATTTAATGTGAGAGAAAAATTTTAAAAATATATGCACAAGAAAATTCATCACTGCCCGATAGACCGACAAGAGATGCAGCAACCTTCCGAATGATTATACAGTAGGTCATGACTGTTTGCATGCCCAGTTACATGGAATCTGAATCCAACCATCTCCAGAATGTTTTCTGTGTCAAGTAAGTGATTCTGTTATGAACAAAGTGAAGTGATTATGGTAAAATCTTAACAATATTGTATTGTGAAGTTCGATGTCGAGTGACAGTATGTTAAGTGCCAAAACATTAAAAGAATAATAATAATAGTAATAATAATAATAATAATATCTGTAATAATAAACCAAAAAATGTGTTGCTTGTGTGCGCGCGTGGTGTGTGTTTGTGTGTAGTGGTATAGAAGAAAACTCTTGTAAAACTTTAAAAAATATTTTATTTTTAATATTTTAGAAAACATCTTTATCATAGACTATTTAATACAGTACGATAGTACAAGTAAAGTAAAGGTTGGATGTATTGAAGAGAACAAGTTAGTGGAATCCTGTGGTGATGCCGATATTCACGCTTCCTTATTGGATTATCCAACACTTGACACTCTGTTATGGCTTAATTAATTACAGCCAGGTATCTGTCACGTGATTGCGGATTACATCATTTCAAGAACATGCTGTTCTCTCTAACAAACACCTTTCACCTTTCTTTACTTTTCTCAACGTTTCTCCCTCTCTGTTTTTTTATTCCTCCTTCCTTTCTTTTTTCCTTTATTTTCCATAACTTTTGTCCTTTATCATTTGTATCGCCTTTGACGTCCCAACTCCTTTCAAAAAACGTTAAACTGAAAATATATAAAACTATTATTCTACTAGTTATTTTATATGGATGCGAAACATGGACTCTTACTTTAAGGGAGGAAAGGAGGTTACGAGTATTTGAGAATAAAGTTCTTTGGAAAAATTTTGGATCAAAGAGAGATGAAAGACAGGTGGATAGAGAAGACTACATAAGAGTGAACTACATGGTCTTTATAGGAAGCCAGATATAATAACAACAGTTAAGTCTCGTAGCCCTCCATGGTATCTTTACCTTGTCGTGGTGGAGTGGCTTGCGTGCTTAAATGATCCTGAGAGCTATGCCGGCGGTAGCATTGCTGCCGATAGGGTTACCCATGCCGGACTGGTCGAAGGTGATAAGCCAGACGAAAAAAGTACCTTGGGCGAAAGAGTGACGATCTTTCACCGTAAAAATACAACTGTCAAGAAATGCGGACATGGGTTCATCTGGGGTAAAATTTTCCGGAGGTCAAATAGTCCCCCATTCGGTTCTCCGGGCGGGGACTACTTCAGGGAACCCATGCCAAAGGCTCAAACACAGGGACATGTTCCTAGGAACATGGAATGTTAGGACTTTATACAATAGCGGGGCACTAGAGATATTAACGCGGGAATTGGATAAATCGCCCTTGGATATAGTCGCTTTACAGGAAGTTAGGTGGCCAGGAGAAGGTAGTCAGGAATCAGGAAGCTTTGCATTATACTATGGGGGTGCAGAAAGACCTGCATTTGGAACGGGTTTTTTAGTCAGAAGGAGGATCCTATCCGCTATCCGAGATATTAAATTTGTTAGTGATAGGATATCATACATAATTCTAAAGGGTAAACGACATGATTTTATAATTGTAAATGTACATGCCCCCACAGAAGATAAAGATGACAAGATCAAGGATGAGTTCTATGAAGAATTAGAATGCTTATTTGATAGCCTTTCACGATATCATATGAAAATTGTCTTAGGAGATTTTAATGCAAAAGTGGGGCGGGAAGATATATTCAAACCAACAATAGGCAAATTCAGTCTTCATGAAGATAGTAACGACAACGGGGTTAGATTAGTCACATTTGCCACATCAAAGAATCTCATTCTTAAGAGCACAACATTTCAGCATAAGGATATTCATAAATACACCTGGACGTCCCCAGATGGAGAAACTCGGAACCAGATAGATCATGTATTAGTGGATAAACGCTGGCACAGTAGCATCATTGATGTTAGATCAGTTAGAGGGACAGACTGCAATTCGGATCATCATCTGGTCAGAGTGAAAATCAGACAACGGCTATCGCTTATGAGAGGAACGAACGCTAAAGATGATTCTGTAAAATATGAATTAAAAAACTTGAAAAATGATGAAATGCAGCAAGAATACCAAATCAAAATTGCTAATAGATTTGAAGTACTGGAATCTTCAGATGACAATGTGGCAAACGAAGAAGAAACTGATATAAATAAAGAATGGGAGGCTATAAGAGATACTATTAAATTGTCAGCATCAGAAAGCATTGGTTGTTTAAAAAAGAGGCAAAACAAGAAATGGTTTGATGAGGAATGTGCCGACATTGTAAAGAAAAGAAAGCTAGCAAAAATGAAATGGTTACACGAGCCAAATGAGGTAAATTTAGAGCAATTGGGTAGTGTTAGACGGGAAACCACTAAGTTACTAAAGAGTAAAAAGAGGGAATATTTGAGAGAGAAGATTAATGATCTTGAAATGAATGCAAAAAATAGGAACATTAGAGAATTATATCAGGGAATTAGTATAGAGAAGAAGGGGTTTCAGGCTAGAACAAACATAATTCGGAATGAAAATGGGGATATGATTGCAGATTCTAGGAGTATATTAAATAGATGGAAAGGTTACTTTAATCAGCTATTAAATGTACATACAGAACAGGACATTGAGGAGGATAAGTTACAGACAGCAGAAATGCTAGTCGCAGAGCCAAGTGCATTAGAGGTTGAAATGGCGATTGAAAAATTGAAGATGTATAAAGCATCAGGTTCAGATGAGATCCCAGCAGAACTGATAAAATCAGGGGGAGAAAAATTGATGGACAAGATACGCTGGTTGCTTAGTATGATTTGGGAAAAAGAAGCTCTTCCAGATGAATGGAAGGAATCAATTATCGTACCAATTTATAAGAAAGGAGATAAAACTGATTGCAACAACTACAGGGGCATCTCATTACTTTCAACTTCGTACAAAATTCTAACAAATATATTAGTAAGCAGACTTACTCCCTATATTGATGACATTCTAGGAGATCATCAATGTGCATTTAGAAGAAACAGGTCTACAACAGATCAGATTTTCAGTATAAGACAGATTTTAGAGAAGAAATGGGAATATAATGGTACTGTACATCAACTATATGTAGACTTCAAAAAAGCATATGATTCAATTAAGAGGGAGAAGTTATATAGTATCCTGCTGGAGTTCGGAATTCCTAAAAAGTTGGTTAGACTTATACGAATGTGTCTAAATGGCTCAAAGAGTAGGGTGCGTGTAGGCAAACAGTTTTCAGACACTTTTGAAATCCAGAATGGGTTGAAGCAAGGAGATGCACTATCTCCTCTACTATTTAATTTTGTACTAGAGCATGCCATTAAATCTTTAGAGAATGAGGAAGGCTTACAACTGAATGGTATTAATAAGCTGTTAGTTTATGCTGATGATGTAGTACTACTGGCCGATAGCGAGGAGATACTAAAGGCCAACACGCACACACTATTGAGTAACACTAAGAAATTAGGACTGGAAGTAAATATCACTAAAACTAAATATATGGTCACACGTAGAAATTCAGTATATAATGGAAATGGACAGCTAATGACAAATGAGGGAAATTTTGAGGAAGTGGCTGAATTCAAATACCTAGGAACAATAATCACAAATAGGAATGAGATGCACAAAGAAATTAAACATAGGCTCAATTCTGGAAATGCATGCTATTATGCATTGCAGAGACTTTTGATGTCCCAACTCCTTTCAAAAAACGTTAAGCTGAAAATATATAAAACTATTATTCTACCAGTTATATTATATGGGTGCGAAACATGGACTCTTACTTTAAGGGAGGAAAGGAGATTACGAGTATTTGAGAATAAAGTTCTTAGGAAAATTTTTGGACCAAAGAGAGATGAACAGACAGGTGAATGGAGAAGACTACATAACAATGAACTACATGGTCTTTATAGGAAGCCAGATATAATAAGAACAGTTAAGTCTCGTAGACTGCGATGGGCAGGACATGTTGCACGTATGGGGAATGAAAGACGTGCATGGAAGCTTCTTGTAGGAAAGCCAGAGGGAAAACGCCCAGTTGGTAGGCCAAGAATGAGGTGGGAGAACAACATTAACTATGATTTGAGGGAAGTAGATTATACAGGGAATGATTGGAAAGCATTAGCTCAGGATAGGGATGTATGGAGAGCTTATGTCCGCGCGGCCATGAACCTTCGGGTTCGATAGTGCCAGTGAGTAAGTAAGTAAGTAAGTCTCGTATACTGTGATGAGCGGGACATGTGGTACGAATGGGGAATGAAATAGAGGCATTGAAACTCCTTGTGGGAAAATCCAGATGGGAAACGTCCAGTAGGTCGGCCAGGAATGAGGTGGGTGAAAAACATTAACCATGATTTGAGGGAAGTATATTATACATGGGATAATTGGAAAAAGTCATCTCGGGAGAGGGATATGTGGAGAGCTTATTTCTGCTCGGCCATGAAGCTACGGGTTCGATAATGCCAGTGAGTTAGTTAGTTTTTATTACCTCCTTTATTTATTGTCGTCTTTGTTGCTTCATTCCTCTGTCTATCTTTCTTTCCTTCCTCATTTGTTTATTTCTTCCTTTCCTTTCTTATTTATATCTTTCGTTCCTCATTTGTTCATTAATGTTCTTCCTTCCTTCTTTATTTATCAATTTTCTTCCTTTTTAGTTTATTTATAGCTTCCCTTCCTTCGCTTATTTCTTTCCTTCCATCTTTTTTTTTTATTTCCTCCTTTATTTATTTCTTCTTCATTCTTCCTTTCTTTTATTTATCTTTGTTCGTTTGTCTCTTTCCTCTATTATTTATTTAATATTTTCTCTGTTTCTTTTTTGTGTTTATTTCCTTACTATTTAATTCGTTAAATTTAGAATAAATCAAAATACATTATAAATATTAATTGTATTATATTCATAACATATTGTAATTTAGATATAAGACATTTTTTGTATTTTTTTTTTGAAACCTGGTTGAGTGGTAGACAAGACCTTAAGGCCTTAACTCTGCCAGGTAAAGTAAAGCTATTTTTTTTCTCCGTGCTTTATTTATTTTATTTCATTTGTTTATTGACCCTGATGATCTACAGTAATAATTACCATGCTCACCTCTAGTTCCAAGGTTCGGGAATTTAAGACCTGCAGGAGTCAGATCGTAATAAATTGTGAGCATAATGGGTTCCTTCGGAATGGAACTAAATCCGTGGGTTTCACGTCGTAGATTTACAACACGTAAAATAACATCAAGCTTGAAAAAAAGAGGATCGCGACAAATTTTGTCGGTCCTTTCACGTTCAGATTTTAATGTCGACGCTACTTACCTTACCTCTTAAAGGAAGTTGTTAAATAAAGTTACATAATACAGTTCATCGTCTTTCATTTTTTCTCTCTTGGCCTATCTCTTTCTTTTTTTTTTTTTTTTTGTCTTCGTTTAATTTCGAAAATGTGGTCACATCGAGTCTGTGATATTTCTGTTCGTACCAGTAACATATGCGTGTCTGTTGTGTGACTGAAACTATTACTCGACAACGCTAACTTTCAGTGCGGAAAAACTGTGAACTAAAAGAATGTGGTAAGGCTGAGTAGAGGTTAGAGGTAGTAGACCCTTGTCTCAAATTGTAGTGACAGTGTTTATTATCCGTCAGTCGTGTATAGTCAGTTGTTAGTGACAATGTCAAGTACGAAAGTTAGACTCTATATTCACAGTATATAAACATTTAAGGCTGCCAGACAGTAGTTGGAACTCAGTGCTGATTTAATTTCTCTGTACGTCACATTATCCAGAAACCCGTAGGCATACAAACTCCGATGATCTTTCATTAACTTCATCTCCTATTTCAAGTAGGTCTACCACTATATTTTGCCACTAATTATACCACTTGCCCAGTCATTCGCTTGTACCAGCAGTGGAAGGAGACACTTTCCCCATCTTCACCACTAGCGCCATTCTTCTCCTCTCCAGCTAAAAAGTTAACGCGGTCGAGAAATATATTTAGTAATGTATTAAATAGATCGCAATAATTAATTTCCAAGTCAGAAGTTACCATGAACACTGAATAAAATCAACAAAAAGTTGATTGTCGCAACTTGCCTTTAATATATAGTTAGAAACCTAATTAAATGTTTAACATTGAGCAATGCAAGCTTAATATGGCATGATAAGAAAAATAAATGCCTGGACGGGATTCGAACCCGGAACTCTGAGTCTGTACCTCAGCATGTTATCCATTACACCACCAGGCGAATCCAATTCAAACACTTATTTTTCTTATATATGTATTATATTCTCCACATTATTACTATATGTCGCGAGAACTCGGTCTTCACTGCCATCTAGTAGCTGACTATAACAAATAAGCAAATTAAAGAGAATATATATTTTACTGTCATCTAGTAGCTGAAAAAATATTCTCTTTAATTTGCTTATTTGTTATAGTCAGCTACTAGATGGCAGTGAAGTCCTAGTTCTCGCGACATCTAGTAATAATGGATAATTTAATACATATATAAGAAAAATAAGTGTTTGAATTGGATTCGCCTGGTGGTGTAATTGATAACACGCTGAGGTACAGACTCAGAGTTCCGGGTTCGAGTCCCGTCCAGGCATTTACTTTTCTTATCATGCCATATATATATATATATATATCAGATATGTCGAATTATACATTTTAATGAATTGTGGAATGATGAATGATTAAATGATTCGTGCTAATGAAATTTCAAATTAGAATTTTGCCCTTGACGACTGAAGGAAATAAGGAAAATACTATAGTTGCGATGATAGGTTATATTCCAAATTTGTTTAGTTTTCCATTTTTTTTTTTTTAGTTTATTTGTATATCATTCACTTATTTCTGTTCCTCCCTCCCTCCACTATTTATTTGTCTACTTATATCAGCATTCTTTTTTTACTTTCCATTTATTATCATTTCATTTAGTCTATCACTATATCTATATTGCACTTCAAACACTTTTCTGTATGTTCATCTATTTTTCCAACTTTTTTCAATGGTTATTTACAAACCCTACATTATGTAATCCTTTTATTTACGTTCCTTTCATATTTTTACTAATATAACATATGTTTTTCATGTTCCTACACACACATCATATATATATATATATATATATATATATATATATATATATATATATATTCTCTAGTCCACCGCTCTGGTCTCGAGGTAGCATGCTGCCTTGTCACGCAACGGGCCCGGTCAGGACAGGCTCCTGGGTGAAGTTTTTTTCGAGGTTTTTCCTCACCTGTAAGACAAATGTAAGGAAGCTTAGGGCCCAACGGTCCCCAAAAATCATCCGGCCATCATCATCATCCTTATCATTATCATCACCATCCTTCACCGGTGTGGAAAGCAACGGGAAGCTACCACGCCTATAATTTCCTAGTAAAGCTGCAAAGCATAGCATGAAAATGCTATGATTGCAGTGAAAGACCTGCCCTCGGGCAAAATTGCTATGGATGTATATAATCTCTAGATTTTTTCCTTTCCTTTCAATCGCAAATCATTTTGTTTCAATCATTAATGCATTTTTCCATATTTCTCTTTTTATTTAATATCATGATTCCTTCGGTTTTCATTATTTACTTATTTTTATCTCTTCTTTACTTTCATCTATTTGATTGTCTTCATCATTTTGTTCTTTTTTATTTGTATTTTTTCATTTCCTTTCTCTCTGTCTCTCTCTTTATTTATCTCCCTTCAATATATATTTATTTGAACTTCGACACCTGTACACACGTTTCGCAGCCCATGCATTTCATGGGAATATATGCCTGAACAACATGTACCATGAACCCAAGGAGGATCGCGTCTGTAAATTATGCAACAATCCATGTCCCAAATATCATCTAGCGAAGTGTAAAAACAGGACTCTACCACTAAACACTATAATTTAAGACTGGTAAAAAGCTAAATTAAATTTAATGTACACATTGTGTTTAATAAAGTCAAAAATATATATATTTATTTATTCCTTTCTTTTCTTAATTTTCCTTTTCCTTTTTTACTTTTTTTTTTATTTTTCGCTTATTTTTATATTCTTTATTTTCCTTTTTTTATTTCTTCATTCTTTTAGTTTTATCTCTGTTCATGTTTTTTTTTTATTTTTTCCTCTCGTTTCCTTTCAGTCCTTCGATATTAAATTCCTCTCTCTTTGTTTATTTCTTCTTAATTTTCTTTAATTATTTTTTAATTTCATATACTGTATATTTTAAATTAATTTTTTATTCAATACTTTTTTCTGTCTCTGTTTCTCATCGCTCCGAACTTGTTTCACAAGCAGTGATTTCTGGCTCGTTTCCCTGAAGTACACAGTTATTATTAAATAAAAAAATCATACTGCTTGAAGAAATACAAATTGAAATCATATCTTTTTCATGTAAATATATAATCCTCTTTGGAACTAACATAAAAACATCAGTTTGTAGCGTGTATTCCATGGTGTGCTGCTAGTTCTAGGAATCCAAACGCTTGCTTTAAAATTTGTGATTCTTCATGAAAAGCAAATAAACTTGCTTCCCTTCATCAGACAACGTAAATAAAACATCCCCATACGGACTGCTACCCCTTCTTTACACAGACAGCTGAAATATTTGTTTTGAAATTTCTTTATATACTGCGATATCTCCGCTCTCTACAGTGCAGTACAGATTTTACTGCACAATATTCATGCATTCGTATCAAAATCATCAAATATGTAACCAGTCATATTCTATCGAATTTTAAAATGTTAGTTCATTCTTGCATCATTAAATCTTGAAGTAAGTACTAAGAAACCAATGGATGGGTTGATTTTCAAGGTGTAAAAACCATGAGTATGGGTTAATTTGGAAGGAAATAAATCTCTGGGTCCTCGAATTGTAGATTTACGGCACGCTAAAGAATCCCCAACCAGTAAAAAGTTCGTCACGCAGAAACTTCGTAAACTAATCGAATTCCACAACAAGTCGAATTTATTTACCCATTTTCCTTCATTACGGAATATATATTTATTTTGTTAAATTGGAGAAAATTAATTTATGATTCCAGTTCATTTAAAAGTGAGAGAACGCACTCAAAACAAATAATAATAATAATAATAATAATAATAATAATGATAATGATAATAATAATAATAATAATCCATCCATCCATAGTAATTCTGTCCGAAGATAGGTCTTTCACTGCAATCATAGCATTTTCATGCTATGCTTTGCAGCTTTACTAGGGAATTGTAGGTGTGGTAGCTTCCCGTTGCTTTCCACACCGGTGAAGGATGATGATGATGATGATGATGGCCATATGATTTCGGGGACCGTTTGGGCCTTAAAGTTTTCCTGGCATTTGTCTTACAGGTGAGGAAAAACCCCGATAAAAATCTCACCCAGAAAACTGCCCCGACCGGGGATCGAACTCGGGCCCGCTGCGTGACAAGGCAGCACAATACCTCGAGACCACAGCGGTGGACATAATAATAATAATTCCTACCAGCCGGCTGCTGGCCTCACATTCATATGTGTTAATCACAGGGGTAGATGATCATCTAGCCAGCGGAGGGATGACATGTGGTCAGCATGTCGAGTCCCTCAGCCGTTATAGCTGGTTTTCTCAACCTGAAGACACTACTTATTGTAGCTACCCAAATTCCTTGCGATGCTGAGTGTTCACACTGTCCCATACTGGCCCAAATTCCATTAAGAGTCTTCTCCCATAACTAACTAACTAACTCACTGGCATATCGAACCCGTAGGTTCATGGCCGCGCGGAGACAAGCTCTCCATACATCCCTATCCTGAGCTAACGTTTTCCAATCATTCCCTGTATAATCTACTTCCCTCAAATCATAGTTAATGTTATTCTTCCATCTCATTCTTGGTCTACCAACTGGGCATTTTCCTCTGGTTTTCCCACAAGAAGGTTCAATGTACGTCTTTCATTCCCCCATTCGTGCCACATGTCCTGCCCATCGTAGTCTACGAGACTTGACTGTTGTTATTATATCTGGCTTCCTATTCTTCTCCATTCACCTGTTTGTTCATCTTTCTTTGATCCAAAAATGTTCCTAAGTACTTTATTCTCAAATACTTGTAATCTCCTTCCCTCCCTTAAAGTAAGAGTCCATGTATCGCATCCATATAATATAACTGGTAGAATCGTATTTTTATATATTTTCATGGAGACTCGAATCAGCCCAAGTCCCGTATCTCTGCGCCATGGCATCTTGCCGTAACTACTTGGACGGCGCCAGACAATATATTAAACTACTCTTCAAAATACAGATGATCAGATGCAATTGTCTTAAGTTATCTTTCAGGGAGGTTTATTATCCCGCGACGGTCCAGTCTCTGGTTTTATGTGTGAAGAATTAATTGAGACCCACTTCATCAGCTTCAGTATTTCCAAGTTTTCGAAATTTCACGGAAGAATTGGTCCAAATAGATGGTAATCTCAAGGCGCAACATCAGGGCTGTATCTGGATTTCTCTCAATTCCTGAATTTTTGTCATGGTTGTTTGTGCAAGTCGGGTTTGAACTCAAAATTTCTTGAACCAGATCCAATTGTTGAGTATAAATATCCGTATCGACTGCACGCTTTTGGAACAAATTCCCAGTGCATCACTCCTTCAAAATTCCACCAGACACACAACATTACATTCTATCAAATACAGAAATACAATTTGCCATTATTCGACTTCAGGACAGAAGACACTAGTTAACTTTTATAAGATTGCACAATTAGTAAAATTTTTAACATTTATTTCGACGACATGATAAGATCATGGAAGCGAATTACGACTGGGGGAATTAACTTAGGAAATATTGTAATAAAAACTGTAGCCTTTGCAGATGACCAGATTTTAATAGCAAAAACAGAGGACGAACTATAAAGAATGTTATATAAACTAAATGAAATATCACAAAAATACAACATGGAAATATCCTCACAAAAAATCAAAAACAGCTTTCAAGGGCGCTCGTCCAGTTCCGACAAAGATAATATTAGAAAATAAACCAATAGAACAAGTGGTAAGATATAACATCCTAGGTTGCGAAATATCATACACAGCGGAAACAGATATAAATAACAAACTAAATAAGTTTAATTATAAAATAATAATAATAATAATAATAATAATAATAATAATAATACTTTATTTATTCTGGCAGAGTTAAGGCCATAAGGCCCTCTCTTCCACTCAACCAGCACAAATACAAATAAATATTTGACAAATATAGATATACACTATACTAATTATAAACAGTTAAAGATACAATAATGTAGCAATGTACAAACAACATTTTATAGGGTAATAACAATAATGTTACGATAATAATAATAATAATAATAATAATAATAATAATAATAATAATAATAATAATAATAATAATAATAATAATAATAATATGATACATTATACGAGAAACGCCAATTAATATATATACCGTACACTGGATAATAAAGAAGTCGAGTTTAGAGCATATATACATTTAGATTTCTTTTACAAGATGCCAATGTCCGGCAGCCCCTTATTTCTTGTGGTAGGGAATTCCAGTTGCGAGAAGTGAAGATGGTATATGACATGGAGTGATGTGATGTCCTATGTTGCGGTATATTAAGCAAGAGACTATGTTGTGATCTTGTGTTTAAGTTAATGGTTTGAGGATAGATACTGGAAACGGGATGATAAATAATTGGGAATCGAGGTATGTAGGATCTTAAATAGGACTATTTAACTCATGCCCCAAATGGGAGTCAATGACCAATCACTTTTCAATGATTTCTGTTTTACAACCAATCAGAGTCGTGTTTCACCAAATATTTATCAGTGTTATAATTACCATATTAAAGAAAGCTCCTCCTTACAATATTGCGTTCCTTTGGCAAAAAATAGTATGATCTGGTTGCAGTGATAAACAAATGAAGCAGTAGAAGCGTACCTATCGTTTCTCATTCGTTTTCAAACATCGCCGTTTACATTAAATATATAAATATTTTAAAATAACTATAGTTAAATAATGATTTGTGAGTAAACAGCTTAATTTTATTCGTTAAATAGTCCTAACAAATGCCACTCTTGATTTCCAAATTCTCTAGATAAATTCACTCCTCACTTCGTGAGTCGTGAATTTATCGATAATTTGGAAATCACTCGTGGCATTACTTATGAGAATTAGACAGTGCGATTTTATTCTCTCTTTTAGATGTAGCCATGACAATTCGTGGAATAATGGAGAAATGTGATCGTATTTTCGAACATTAAATATGAATCTGATACACATATTATGGACACGCTGCAGTTTGTCCGACAATCCGTCACTTATGTCAGTTAGTAGAACGTCACAGTAGTCAAAATGCGACATCACTAAAGTTTGGATTAAAATTCTTTTAAGAGTTGTAGGAAGAAAATGTTTAAGTCGCTTTAGGGAATGCATTATGGAGAAGATCCTTTTAGATGTTTGTTTTACTTGAACATGCCAATTTAAATTAGAATCTAAGTAAAATCCCAAGTTTTTAACGACGTCGGTATAAGGAATTTGTTCATTATCTAATATGAGAGCCGGCATATTGCCTTTGTTTATGAAGTGTAATAGCCTTGGATGTCCGATAATTATTGCTTGCGTTTTGTTTACATTTAGTTTCAGCCCATATTGTCTGGACCATAAAGATATATAAGAGAAATACTAAAAATAACTTTGAAAAATAAAGCCAGGAAAGACTCTATAATGAAATTATACAAGACAATGGCAGTGCATATTATTACTTATGGATCCGAAACATGGGCAGTGACAACACAACAATCTGCCAGAATACAAGCTTCTAAAATGAGATTCCTCAGACCAATAGCAGGATATCAAAGAACAGACAAAAAACATAACACAGAAATAGGACAACTAAAAGTAGAGGGATTAAACACAACAATAGTGAAATACAGAACAAACTGGAAAGAACACTTGGCAAGGATGACTGAGAATAGAATACCAAAAGCAACATACAGCTATTCACCAAGGAAGAAGAAGTTTGGGCAGACCAAAGAAAATATGGAAAGAGCAGCAATTTGGAGCCGGAACAGGATAGCAAATAAGCCTAAACCCGTGAAGAAGAAGAAGAAACTATTTTTTCATTTGTATGTTTAACTTCATTTTAGAGCAGACAAAAATATTTCTAAATTTCCGTAACGGTATTTCCCTTTCCTTTTATGTTCAGCAAGTTATAATTAATTATTAATCAGATAATACAAGCTCAGCTGGAGTCATGCTTCGGTGGACGCATGCGCCAGAGCTTCAGGGGCATGACTGTGTGTTTCCGTTATACTGGACCCAGCTGACCAAAACAATAACTGGGCACATGCCTACTGCTTGCTGGTTTGTTTGGTACTTTGGTGCAAGGGTTTTTAACCTGGGGGATGCAAAGAGGTTAATGGTGAGGTGTGAATATCCTCTTCATTTCTGCAATATCTGTATTGCTTTTCAAATTTATACTATATAAGTTTCAATTTTGAAACATAATATTATAACCTGGGATAGAATTTATATGTAATAAAAATGGTATAATATGTACATGCATATGGATTAAAGATTCTCAAAATATGAACTAAAACTTTTTATAGAAATGGTGCAAAGGATTTTTGGCAGGAATTACAAAAATTACTTTACTATTTCTTGATAGTGTTTCATTTAGAAATCACTCGTAATTTTACAAATGACAATTTACGATATGGTGGCATTTTAATTATTTAATATATGGAATGAACAAATTGATACGTTTATCTTTTCATGGTGGAGTGGCTTACGTGCTTAAATTGCCCCGCGAGCTATGCCGACTGTAGCATTTCTACCGAAAGGGTTTACCCATACCAGACAGGTCGAAGGCGATAAGCCAGACAAAAAAAAAGTACCTTGTTGCGAAATAGTGACGATCTTTCAACGTAAAAAATATAACCGTCAAATAACGCGGACATGGGTTATACTAGGGTAAAATTTTCCGAAGGTAAAATAGTCCTCCATTTGGTTCTCCGGGCTGGAACTATTCAGGGAATCCATGCCATAGGCACAAACACAGGGACATGTTCCTTGGAACATTGAATATTAGGTAATTATATAATAATGCGGAACTAGAAATATTAACGTAGGAATTAGATAAATCACCCTTGGATATAGTCGTTTCACAGGAAGTTAGATGACCATGAGAAAGTAGTCAAGAATCAGAAAGCTTTGCAGCGAGATCTCAATTTGGAACGGATTTTTTTATCCGAAGGAGGATAATTTCTATTATCCGAGATATTAAGTTTATCATGATAGAATATAAGAGGACATAATTCTAAAGACTAAACGACATGATTTTGTAATCGTAAATGTACATGATCCTATGGATGATAAGAATGACAAGATCAAGAATAACAATAATAATAATTTTGTATTTATTCTGGCAGAGTTAAGGCCATAAGGCCTTCTCTCAACCAGCACAAATAATAATAATAATAATAATAATAATATAATGATATTAGTAATAATAATAATAATAATAATAGTATAAATATGATAAATTATACGAGAAACACCAATTAATATATGTACCTTACACTGGGTAATGATAAAGTCGAGGTTAGAGCAAATATAAATTTAGATTTCTTTTAAAAGATGTCAATGTCCGGCAGCCCCTTATTTCTTGTGGTAGGGAATTCCAGTTGCGAGAAGTGAAGATGGTATATACCATGGAGTGATGCGATGTTCTATGTTACAGTATATTAAGCAAGAGACTATGTTGTAAGCGTGTGTTTAAGTTATGGTCGTTGGAGGATAGATACTGGAAACGGGATGATAAATAACTTGGAATCGAGTTATGTAAGATCTTAAATAAGAGAATTAGACAGTGCGATTTTCTTCTCTCTTTTAGATGTAGCCATGACAATTCGTGGAATAATGGAGAAATGTGATCGTATTTTCGGACATTAAATATGAATTTGATACACATATTATGGACACGCTGTAGTTTGTCCGACAATCCATCACTTATGTCAGTTAGTAGAACGTCACAATAGTCAAAATGCGGCATCACTAAGGTTTGGATTAAAATTCTTTTAAGAACTGTAGGGAGAAAATTTTTGAGACGCTTTAGGGAATGCATTATGGAGAAGATATTTTTATATTTTTGTTTTACTAAGGTTCTATGAAGAATTAGAATACGTAATTGATAGTTTTTCGCGATATCATATGAAAATTGTCTTTGGAGATGGAAGAATAACATCCATGATTTGAGGACAGGGGATGATTGGAAAACATTAGCGCAGGTTAGGGGTATATGGAGAGCTTATGTCCGCGCGTCTGTTAACTTACGGGTTCGAAAGAGCCAGTAAGTTAGTTACTTTATGGAATGAACAAATATACAATCCAAATTGAAGATGCAATCAAAGATCATACACAACTGTTAATAGTTCCTGAACTACTTAAATTGAATAGAACATGTTAAGCTAAATATTTGAACCATCTAACCTATATACAGTGGCTCTGCTAATTGTCTGGACCAGCATTTCTGAGTTCAAGAAATTTTAAAAAAATATGTCTTTATGGTAAATAAAATATTATTGATTCGATCAAATGTTTTTAATTAATTTAGTACATATATTGAACTTTCTTCTTAAGAGTGATTTGACAAATATAGGTTATTTATATTTCACAATGATTTGAATTTCTTTCAATATGGAGGGACAGGCCTGTTTAGCTGGCATCTCCATTCATATACTTTCAATAACATTGGTCGACAAAAATGAACTTTTTTTTTTCTTTCACAAGAATAAAAATACAATATTTTAGAAGTATTTTTCATCCTGAATTTAAATATCATTCCAGTTTTTTTTCCTATCAGGCAAGAGTTTCTGTGATATTCATTTACATTTTTTTATAATTTTTAATAAAATCCATCTAACTCTAACTCATTCTGACTTACCTAGAATGTGGTAGATAGTAATTTTCGGGCATATTTTGCATCTGGAACATCTCTCTTCTTGGTCCAACAGTAGTCAGCCAGCATATTAGAAATATTAGAACTCCACTTGCCTTTGTACCTCTTTTCCATAGTGGAAATTTGCTGATGAAAACGCTCACCGTGCTCATCAGAGACAGCCCCAAGATTTTCCGGAAAGAAGTCTAAGTGAGAGTCCAAAAAAGTGCATTTTTAAAGACATGTTGCATCCCATAGCTTTATAAGAATGTAGATCAGCCACTATGTCACGATAAAACTGTGCCTGATGGAAAAATTCTGACTACCTGAAAAAATGCACTAGGTTCACTAATCAGAGTTCTTGTGAAGAAAACCTTGTCGACCAGTGTAATGGGTGATTCTCCTTCATATTAATTCATGCCTCAACTTGGCTTACTCCAGACACGAGTAGAGGATTAGTTTACTATACTATATCAATGCTACTACTACTAGTATTACTACTACTACTACTACTACTACTACTACAACTACTACTACTACTACTACTACAACTACTACTACTACTAATAATAATAATAATAAATAATAATAATACTAAATAATAATAATAATAATAATAATAATAATAATAATAATAATAATAATAATAATAATAATAATGGAATTGAAACTAAAGCCAATAAAAGTAGATGCCAAAAAATGGAAACAGCATTTCGGCTTACTCAAACACTTATAATAAAAAAATGCATATCTTTATATACAAAATTACGACACTATAACACTGTAATTAAACCAGAGTGCCTATATGGAGCAGAAACATTAATTTTGAACAGAAAAAAATATCGAAAATATAGTGAAAAAATAATGCAAAATTATAAGAAAAGTTATAGGTCCACAAGTCATAGGTGAAGCATTTAGACTCAGAAGTAAAAAGGAAATAGAAATAGGCCTATATAGGCCTACAGACATTCATAATGATATTACGAAAACGAAGGTTAAAATTTTATGGCCATATTAAATAGGCTTACAAAACAGATAATGGAATTCTACAAAAACAGAAATAAAGCTCCAGTGTATACTATGAAGTGGATTGATGAAGTCAAAAAGGACTTAAAATTGGCAGGAATTACTAAAGAAGATATCCCAAACAGAGATATAGGCATATTTAGAATTAAGGTGAATAAGTGGCAAGTTGACCAAGAGGACAAACCGAAGACAAAAACTGGAACAACTTGGACAGATGATAGAAAACAAGCTCATAGCAAAAGAATGAACGAAATTTGGGCTCAAAGGAAACGCCTCTAAATACTTTGCGTAGTCCTACATGGGCTCATCCGCAATCAAAAAAAAAATAACAGGCGAATGGAGAACAGTTCGTAATAGTGAGCTACATGATCTTTATAGGAAACCAAGTATAATAAGTATAGTTACGTATCGTGCACTGCAATGGGCAGGACATGTGGTATGAATGTGGAAACAAAGAGGGGCATGGAAACTTGTTTTAAGAAAACCAGAGGGAAACCTCCCAGATGGTAGGCTTAGAATCGGGGGGGGGGAGAATAACATTAATCATGATTTTAGGAAAGTAAATTATATAGTAGATGATTAGAAAACATTTTGTGAGGTTAGGGATGCATGGATGGCTTATGTCCACGTGGCCATGAACCTACGGGTTCGATCATGTCAGTCAGATAATAATAGTAATAGTAATACTAATAATAATAATAATAATAATAATAATAATAATAATAATAATAATAAGAAGAAGAAGAAGAATTGTATTATAAATATATTTTTTTCAATGCTTACATATCTTTCTGTGTCTAAGTTCTATTTTCCTTCTCCACTCGTCCGGCTGTCCATCCACTCCATGTCCTCTAGACTTCTTCTCATTTCAGTTCTTATTTCTTGCATCCATGAGTTTCGAGATCTTTCTTTCTTTCTTCTTCCAGTTGGAAATTATTCCAATGTTTTTCTGGGCAACATTTCTTCTTGCATTCGTCGTACGTGCCCATGCCAATTTAACTGCTTATATCTTATGGGCCTATAACCTACTATCGAATATTTAATTTTCCACTTTTCCTTGTAAGACTTTATTTCTTATTTTTTCCAATTTTGAACAACTTGCTGCTCTCCTCAAGAAATGAATTTCAATCGACATAAGTTTTTGTTGAATTTCCACGCTTCAGCTGTATGTGACAGTACTTCTCACTATTGAATTATATATTTGTAATTTATTTTTCTTGGTTATATGTCTATTCCATAAAACACCATTTAACATTTCTGTTATGGTTCCACCTTTATTATTATCCTCTTTAATAATAATAATAAAAATAATAATAATAATAATAATAATAATAACAGCGATTTTAAATACCGAATTTAAAACATGGTGTATTAAAATTCATCTTTTCCCTCCGATTGTATCCCCGATTTTTTTATTTAGTAGAAAATAATTGAGATAATTTAAACAATATCGTATTATGTTATATCAAAATATTATAATTACGTACTTAAAGAACAAGAAAAGAACAGTACATTTGCGTGACAAAGAACAAAGAACGAACAAAATGTTGTCATTAGTTGAGAAACACTTTTAAAAACGAATTGTAATTTACCATTAACTAATTTACTATTTCTATTGTTTTCTCTAGCTTCTTTTCTGTCTTCATCACAGAATTGTAGTAATAATATGTGCGGGTCGCTACAAATAAATTTGCTTGGAAATAGAAGAAACTTTTGTTAGTAATGTTGGTATGGAAGAGGCAAATAAGTTAGTTTTGAAAAAGTAGTGCTTTGCGTGAAAGTCATTATAAGTTTGAAGAAGTGGTAAGAATACGGATAAGGTTGTAGTTTAGATAACATTCAAGTGAGGTTTACAAAACTAGATCCAACTTCACTGTTCTTAAAGAAACGTCAAATTTCATTATAATGAGGTACTGTAATATGTGTACAGTATTGAGGGGAAATATCCCATAAAGAGTTCAAATTATCAGATTTCCGTTTTAGAGAATTCCGAAGGAATCTGGATATTGAGGTAGTTCTCATGAATTTTTTCTCATAGTTTCGTTTATTCTACTTAGTAGACACCAAAAATAACCATACAATATATATATATATATATATATATATTCATTCACTCATTCATAGTGTTCTGCTCAAGAACAGGTCTTTCACTGCAAACTCAGCATTTTCCACTCTTTCCTTAACCCAGCTTTCCTTTTTGTATATGCATACAAACCATTTATTTTAATATTGTCTATCATCTGATGTATTTTTCTGCCTCTAACTTTCTTTCCGTTGACCATTCCTTCTAGGGCATCCTTCAGCAGACACTTTCTTCTTAGCCAGTGGCCAATCCAATTTCTTTTCCACTTCTTTATGAGTTCCAGCATTGTTCTTTTTTCACCCACTCTGTCTAGCACATCTTTATTTCTTACTTTGTCTGTCCATTTTATACGTTCCATTCTTCTCCATATATATATATATATATATATATATATATATATATATATATATATATAAAGATGAAAAGAAAAATGAACGTCTGAACCGGGATTTGAACCCAGGACCTCTAACTTGATACATTAGTGCGCTATCAGTTATGCAATCCAAGCATCTTAGCACAATCGTTTATTTTTCCTTTATACAATATAGTATCTTCTCTAATATGTGAGGTAGCAGGAACTGGGTCTCACTGCCCCCTCGTGGCTACTATAACAAGTAAGAAAATTAAAGAGAATTTTTACATTATAGCTGTAATGCTACTCCATTTCGATATTACAATTCAATTTTGACATTTAGCAATGAAAGCCTAATATGACATGAAATTATATATAGATATATAATACGATGCAGTATTATTGGGCGATAGCGAGGAGATACTAAGGGTCAACACGCACACTCTATTAATACTAACAAATTGGGACTGGAAGTAAACATCAATAAAACTAAATATATATTCACACATAGAAATTCATGGCTATATAATGTAAATGGACAGTTAATGGCAAATGATGGAAATATTGAAAAAGTGGCTGAATCCAAATACCTAGGAACAATAATCAGAAATAGGAATGAGATGCACAAAGAAATTGAACATAGACTCAACTCTGGAAATGCATACTGTTACATATTACAGGAATCTTGTCGTCCAAACTTCTCATAAAAAACTTTATACTGGAAAAATATAAAACTGTTATTCTCCCAGATTATATTATATGAATGCGAAACATGGACGTTTACTTTAAGGAAGAAGAAAGTATTAAGAATATTTGCGAATTAAGTTCTTAGGAATTTTTTGGACAAAAGAGAGATGAACTGACAGGCGAATGGAGAAGACTTCATAACAGTGAGGTAATGATCTTTATAGGACACCAGATGTAACAAGAACAGTTAAGTCTCGTATATTGCGATGGACAGGACATGTGGCACGAATGGGGAATGAAAGGGGCATGTAAGCTCCTTGTAAGAAAACCAGAGGGGAAACGCCCATTTGGTAGACCAGGAAAGAGGTAGGAGAATAACTTTAACCATAATTAGAGAGAAATAGATTATAAAGGGGATGATTGGATAATATTAGCTCTGGATAGGGATATATAGAGAGCTTAGTTCGCGCGGCCATAAAACCTGCGGGTTGGGTAATACCAGTGAGTCAGGTAGTTAATAATAACATGTAGGCTAATACCGTTTATTTTGCAGACTACCAATTGGTAATGAGCTAATGACTGAAGATCAAAATGAAGCTCCAAGAATAGACCACCGTTATGTTCTCCGAGTAAGATCGTTGCCTTGTAAAAGCAGCGGGACAAGTTTTCTGGTTGAGGTTTTTCTGCCCTTTTCTTCACCTGTAAGACAAAGCTCGGGAAACGTTAAGGTCCAAATGGTCCCCGAACATCATCTGGCCATCATATTCATCATCCATACCATATTGCATTGTTTATTATGAATGACTGAGTGAATGGTTTGACTTGTCTTAAATGATCATGTTGTTTGGGAGGTGACCCGGGCATTGAACTCATCACTCATACAGGGAGGCCTTCCATGTCCTTAATGTGACAAAAGAGTATATGTGATCCAGAGTTATAAATCCTTTCCATAGATCGTGTATCTGCAAGAGTAAGGTGATGTGGAGCATGTGAAAATACCTATAAAGGGAGTGGTTAAAATAAGGTAGAGATGGAGAGTTTATAGGATATAATGAAAAAGCTGGATTAAACATTAATATAGAAATGTCTGAAAATTTTGTAGAAAGTAAAATAAAATAGTCCATGTTTTGCTCCATATTTCGAGAATATTTAATTCGTATAGGCTTATATGTAATATGTTTAGTATTTTTTATTACATATAAATCCTGGTCATCAGGTTATTGGGAGTTAAAACTGAAGAATAGCAACTTAAAGAGAGAAGACTGGGTTAGACTTCTCGGGAAGGCCAGGTTCTACATGGGGCTGTCGTGCTAGTAACAATTATGTGATGAGTAATAATAATAATAATAATAATAATAATAATAATAATAATAATAATAATAATAGAACTTTATTTAGCTGGCAGAGTGAAGGCTATAAGGTCTTCTCTTCCACTCAACCAGCAAATAATAATATAATGCAAATTTTACATACTTATTACAGTTTTAAAATATTATTAAAATATAGGTTAAACAAAAGACAATATGGATGTGGTCTGGTATTAGTTGAACCAAAATATGGAATACAGTTAAATTATATAAAGTAATAAAAACTTCTTAGATAAATATTTATAGGTATAAATAAAATGCTGAATATAGTTGTTGTGTAGTTAATATTTTCATTTTGTGGAACTTAAGATATCAGTTAAGTCCACCGCTGTGGTCTCGAGGTATCGTGTTGCCTTGTCACGCAGCGGCCCGGGTTCGATCCCCGGTCGGGACAAGTTTCCTGGGTGAAGTTTTTTCGGGATTTTTCCTCGTCTGTAAGACAAATGTCAGGATGCTTTAAGGCCCAAATGGTCACCGAACGTCATCTGGCCATCATTATCGACAATATTATATTCACCTCATTAGATTAAGTTTAGGATTAAGGCCTCTCCTGCCGCATCATTACTCATCGACATCACCCATCATATCATCGGGGCAGCGTAACCCCGCCTTCCAGGCTCCCCAACCTCAGAAGTGAGTTACAATACGTCAATGCCAGGAGAGAATACCAGAAATGTCGAAATGAGACAAACTGGTGGCATTAAAAAAATCAGTTAATTTATATTTAAATAATGATAGTGATGACATGATGCTCTAGTCATAGGTATTGTGTCACATTCACATGTCCTGTGCTGTGGTATAGACAATTGAGAAGTATCTTGTGATCTTGTTTTTAAAAAATGGGTGATAAGCTGATACATTTTGAAAACGCGTTAATAAATAAGTCGATAAATATGTGTGCAGAATTTGTAATAATAAAACATTTGAATGTAGAGTTCTTCCGTCATTTAGACGCAATCATCATGGTGCCTGAAATGAAGGAATCACGTGTCGTAACGACGAAATTGAATACAAATCGAATGCGCGCATTATGAGCAAGCTAAAGTCTCTCAGGTAAATGAATAACGATAATAATAATAATACAATAATAGTATTTTTTTTAGAATTTCCCTCATCATTGAGGGTTTTCTCTAACCAATCTTGGTAATTAACATGGACTAAAAAAAAATATAAATGACTATGGACTTACAGACTATCAGTTTTCAACAAACATTCACAATTTCCCCTTAATTAAAGTTCCCCATCGTTCTCTGTCTTCTGTATCTTCATCTGTTACATCAAATTTCCACATTGAATTTTGAATGTTGTACTTCCAGATTGTTCTTGGTCTTCCTTTTCTGTTCTTTCTTTCAATTTTTCTATGCATAGATGGTCTTTGGTACTCTTCCATCCTGCATTCTTCTTACGTGTCCATACCATTTTAGCCTTCTTTGTTCAATCTCATCCATTATATTTCTTTCTGCATTCTTCCAATTCCTAATTTCTGTATTTCTATTTTTTTCCAGTCCAGATTTTCTGGCAGCCCTTCTCCAAAAATCCATTTCAATTGAAGTTATTCTGTTGACATTTTGTTGTGTCATTGTCCAGACTTCCAATCCATATAACATTATACTTTCTAGGATGGATTTATAAATTAGTTGTTTTTTTTCTGTTAATAGTAATGATAGGTAATTTTAGAGAAAAAGCGAATACGTGAACACGAAAGAATATACACAAATTAGAATAAAAAAATTAGTGAAAATGGGATTATTCAGATATTATTAACATTGCATAGAAAATATTTAAAATAATAAATGAGTACCTGGTAAATCAGTCGTCCTCAACTAAAATAAAGTTCTGTCTGAAAAACTTGAAGTAGTTATTAATATGAAGGCCTTTTCAAAACCATGTTTCATCTTCTGCATTTCAACTGGTAATTTAAACTGGCAAGTTTTTCAAACAGAACTTTATTTTAGTTGAGGACGACTGATTTATTTACATTTTTAACATTTAATTACATAACCTCAACGATGCTTTAAAATGAATTCTGGAGGTATTGATTGTTTGGCGAGTCAGGCAAAAATTGCACAGAAAGTTATTAAGTTGTCTTAGATACAAAGAGAAGCAGGCAGGGACTGTCCCTTGCTAGTGGAGGTGTTAGATGTTGTAATTAAGGCACCTTGGCCTCCATATTGCTGTCGTAATTACCGTGAACTTGTTGTGAATTATAATCAGGTTATTATTAGAGAAAGGCAAAGTATCAAGTTAATTTTGCCAGCTACGAAAGTTATCACAAAAAAATTTCGGCATATACGTGAAACAGTACAAAGAACAATAGAACACAGAGTAAGTAGGGAAAGACATTTTAATTATTTCTTAAACAATGACTTTTTCTTGTATTATGTCTGATAGCGAATCACATGAACTGATGAAAGTAGATTATAAATAAAAAGTTATTGAAGCCATGTCACAACCTAAGACTTTAAAAAATGGAAAATTATAACTTTGCATTATTATATTATTAATTTATTACAAATTCTAATAAGAGAACTCTTCTTCGGCCTTCCTAGATATCTCTTCCTATTATGTTTGTAAGAAAACAGTTTTTAAGGTAACCTGTCACTGAATGATTCATCCCCTCGTCCCATGGGATCTTTTCTGATGTAAGTTTCTTAACCATACTATCGTAGTTATGCTTTTTTCTCTACATGTCAGCAAGGAACATGTGGTGGTTAATACATCGACTCGAGAAGACATCTAATAGGAAACCAAGGTATTACTCAGATGGATGAAGGTCGATTTTGTTTGCGTTCAGTTGGGATTTCTAAGTGAATTAAAATAACAAAACGAAATAATTAAACAAAGTATTATATTCCATTAATTTAGTTTAACCTCTCGCCTTAAATGTAATTTTTACATACCACAAGCAAGCTACTTGGACCTTATGAATGAATGTTCAAACTTCAATATTGTGCATTTCATTTAAAAAAAAGTGATCATATAAAAAGAATAACAGAAGACGCGGACCCCCCCCCCCAAAAAAGTAGAAAAAGGATAGGTCGTCAAAAAAAAAAGGTTAATGTTATATTTAGCAGTATGAGGGGAAACGGATTGTAGAACGATTTAAAACATTGTGCTGATAACTAACTCACTGGCACAATCGAAGTAGGTTTATGGCCGCGCGGATATAAGCTCTCTAAAATCCTTATCCTGAGCTAATACCACATGTCCTCATCACAGTCTACGAGACTTAACTAGTCTTATTATATCTTGCTTCCTATAAAAATCGTGCAGCTCACTGTTATCTAGTCCTCTCCATTTGCCTGTCTATTCATCCAAAAATGTTCCTATGATCTTTATTCTCAAATACTCGTAATATTTTATTCTACCTTAAAGTAAGAGTCCATGTTTCTTATCCATATAATAGAAATGGCAGAATAACAATTTTATTTGTTATCAGTTTAACATTTTTTGAGAGAAGTTGGGATGATAGGAGTCCCTGTGATGCATTTCCAGAATTGAGCTTATTTTTAATATCTTCGTGCATCTCAGTCCTATTTGTACACAAAAATAATACATTTAAACACTTTTAAAATTAATGCTACGTGATGAGTCCAATAAATAGTTTATATTCTTACTGTGTTAATTATCATTTAACAACTTTATATATATATATATATATATATATATATATATATATATATATATATATATATAGGCTATATACATATATGTACTTGTAACACTTGTAAAGTTCGTTAACATATAGCGTCATCCATTTATAATTATATTGGTCATGGAGAAAAGTAGTAAGTGACTTTTGAGGATATATTTTTTTTGCATTCTAAAAGCGTTAATTATGTTTGAAAAAATAATAATAGTGCAAGAATCGTTGTATAAATTATTATCAAAACAACACAATTAAGGTTGGTTGGGACATACATGAAGAGATTTGGAAGACAGATTAACAAAGAAAGTTCATAAATGGAATCCAACAGGAAGAATGAAGAGAAGACCAAATGTGACATGGACATCAGGAGTAGTCAGAACAATGGAAGAAAGGAATTTGGAGGAAGGGTCACGAAAAATAGAGAGGAATGGAGATTTATTATATAATATCGAAATAGGCACAGGAATATGCCAAATACATAGTAAAATTTGAGAATAAATAAATAAAATAATATTATAGTGTTTATATTTCGTTAACAGAAATTTGAAATGAGCGTATGTATATATAAGAATAGGTAAATGTTCAGTATTGTATTGAGAAGATTAAAATTACGCATGCATTATATTAAAAACCAGTTATTAGCTAATATTAAATTAGCAGAAAACCACGACTCCAGTTGAAAATGATTCGTGTTGGCGACCTGCAGACACAAAACAAAAAGAGAGAGTATTTTTTTATATTCTTTAATGGCTTGTAAGGTGAAGTGGAGTGGGGGGTCAGGCTCAAGAAACTGGATGCAACGCTTCTGCTGGCTGACTGGCTTGTTTGGTCGAGGTTACACCCGCTAGTATAGTGTCTACCTGTAGACAACAAAGAAGTTGAATATTTCTCCGTCTTTCTGTGTGTTTTTATTTGCTGTGCATCCGGTCAAAACTACGAGAAGCCGTTATAAAACGCAACAAAACATTAAAATCCATCAATGATTTGAAAAATAATCTCATATCTGTGACAGAACATGCTTAAATCCACGAAAACGTAAGATTTGAGGTAAATTTTATCTTGAAATAAATATACTTTGTTTCATTTGTTTCTTTAGTAAACATCCGTTGCGATTGTGTTTTGTTTATTACAAATGTCGATAGACTTCGTTATATTGTTGCGAATTTTAGTGAAAAATTGAAAATACGTTAATAATTTTAAATCAAATAGCATTATTTCATATTTAGAAATATGATTTTATAATAATTTGAAAGTTATGAAATGGATTTTAACGTGAATTGAAGACAAATTTGAACATTTCGCTTGTGGATTTGTTGCTATGGACACAGGACAACAAAACAATGTGGTCAGTCGAATGGCATGGCCTTCGTCGTTTATCGTGCATGCGCCCAGGTGAATGTGTTAGCTAGAGTGAAAACATGACACATTATATCATCAAGATTACTTTTTTTAGTGTAGTTATTGCCATCAACATGTAGCGCTGAAGTTAGTGAATATTTGACAAAAGTAAATGTTTTACTTATTGTGAGTGTTGGTGTTTCTAAAATATTGTGATGCTTCCATGATAGGTGTATCTTGTGGTGCCAGCCTTCGAATCAAGGTATCAGGTGAGATATTCAATTTTTATAAATATATACATAACCTTGCTGTAAGTATCGTAGGATATTAATAAATTGAAATAATATATATTACAATAAGGGAGAGGAAAATACGATTTTTCTACTCCATAGCCGAGCAGTTTAAGGCTTCATGCCTTTGTGCAGAGGCACAGAACTAGCGCTAGTGCTAGTTCGAGTCCCCATGAGGGAAGAAATATTCTCATGGAATTTCGGCCAGTATGGGACTAGTGCCCACCCGGCGTTTTGAGGAATTTGGGTAGCCACAATAAGCAGCAGCACTAGGTTGAGAAAACCAGCTATAGTGGCTAGGGGACCCCCACATGCTAACAACATGTCACCCCTATACTGACTTTAATGATTGTCCATCTCTGTAAAAGATGTGGATGTGAGACTTGCAGTCGATTGGTAGGCTAAGGGCCTTGTAGGCCTGTCGAGCCATGGACTTTATTTTTTGTATATAATTGGAACCCGGGATTTATCCCTAGAGCTATAAATGTACAAGGGTAAATCAGTTTTGATTCCTTGGTATAGCCTGCCCAGTGGGATCAGGATTTTTAAACTGACCCAAACCTTCTGGCGGCACTAAGGCCCTGAGGTCGACTCAGTCTCTAACGGAAATGAGTACCAGACACTTGTTCTGGAGGTAAAGACGGCCGTCACGCAGGGCTGACAACCCGGCTGACATTAAGTGCCGATTGTCCAGAAAAAGTGGGTGCCTTAACCTCCTACTACCCCAAGGGCTCCTGAGACCTGTAGTGGGATCACTTTACTGGTATAGCCTGCACATTTTTTTTCAAGGCCGCGATAAAATCATTGAAGTTTGTAGGTGTACGTAAAAGCGTAATTGGTTAAGGCAGTAGTCTAAAAGCCGTGGATTCGAGTCCCGATGGGGTCAGGATTTTTAATCTTACCTACACATTCTGGCGGCACCATGGCCCTGGGATCAAGTCAGCCTCTAACTGAAACGCGTACCAGATTATGTTCTAGGGGTAAAGATGCCTGTCATGCAGGGCTCACATTTCGATATCATGCCAATTGACTAGAGAAGTGGAAGCCTTAACCTCGCACTATCCCGAGGGTCTCCTAAGTCTGTAGTGGGTTTACTTTCTTTTATTGAAATTTATTGGTGCAACTTTTATTCAGTGCACATGCATTGATACAAAATAATTAGGCCTATATATATATATATATATATATATATATATATATCAACTCAGAGGTCCGGGTTCAAATCCCGTCCAGGCATTTATTTTTCTTATCTTATATATATATATATAGGTTGTCTTTATGACATTTCTGGTATTCTTTTCTGGCAATTGCGGAATTGTAACCCACTTCTTAAATTGGGACACCTAGAAGACGGAGTTACTTTCCTCTGATGATATGATCATTGATGAATGATTATGAAGCTCCAGGAGAGTCCTTAAATATAAACTTAACCTAAATACAGACCATGGGAGGCCACAGGAATAAATTCTGTAGTATTACCGAGACTCGAACCGGGAACCCAAGAACTGTAATCAGAAGCTTAGTCCATGTGGCTAGTCGCAAAATTATTATCACAGGAACCTTTTTCAGTTTATATTGATTGCATTGTTTAGCGTTTGTAAGTGGAATGCAAAGTGGGTAAGTAGTTTAGATGAGTCAAAAGATGTATAATGCATGCTACTTCCAGGGTGAGTTCCAGTTGTAATGTAAACAAATCAGATGTAAGTCTGTATTTTCATTAGTTGAATACGATTTTACCTTTAAGAAGATGTAGTTCCCTCTCTAACATTTTAAACAAAGGAAATAAATAAAATTACAATATGTAGCTATTATCTAGCATATGTCTATGTAAGTTATATAGGAGAATTTAAACATAAAAATTTACAATTTTAATATATTAAATGGGCTTTGTTGTATTCTTACGCGTACGTTGATATTTTAGTTGTTTAAAATGGCCGCTCCTGTAGGCCTATGATATTATAATACATTGGAAAGGTAAGTATTTGAAAAGCGGAGAGTACAAATTATTTTGAATGTCTTTAAATAGTTTAGTGAAAAAAATATCCTACATTATTAGTCATTCAAAATATATCTGCAGGCGGAAGAATTACGAAGCTCTGTTTGTTGCTACACGTGACGTCATATAAGGCAGTGTATACTGTCAGCGTCCCACGTCCCATTCCCCTCTGCACTCGTAGATAGCAGTGTCTCGTGTTCTATTCCTGCAAAAAACACGACTGCAGTGCCCTCTGTCAACAATTGCACTTACTCCCTAAACGGCTATTGAGGATGTAGTGAAAATAACAGCAGAAGTTTCTGGTGAGTCAGCATAGAGCATATATTCTGCTCGTAATGAAATTGTAAATAAGTTATATCTACCGATATAATTGAAAAAGCGTGGACATCTGATATATATATATATATATATATATATATACACACACACACTTATTTTGTCATAAATAAATAAGAAATGGAAGTTCTAAATTATTGATACCATCTTATCTTGTATTTAGTCTTATTTCTCGTAAAAACGATAATCAATATTGAAATAATAGAACAGATAGCACACTTTAACTATCTTGGTTCAGGTATAACATATAGCTATGATTGGGATATACATAATAAATTAAACCGATATCAAATGATGTGTGGCACCATAAGAAGAAACCTCCGAAAGACTCGAAGAGAAACTCAGCTCAGGTTTTATAAAATTATGGCTGTTCCTGTTCTTTTATGTGGATCTGAATCTTGGGTACTTATAAAAGAAATATATATCTCACACATTCAAGCCACTGAAATGAAATTTTTAAGATCCGTAAAAGTATGTACACGCATGGATAGATTACACAACGAATCAATAAGAAATTAACTGGAGATATTTTCAATAGTTGATAAACTATAAGAGCACAAATACCAATGGAAAGAACATTTAGACAGAATGGACAATACAAGATTACCCAAAAAGATCAACACCTACAAACCACATGGAAAAAAGATCATTGGGACTGCCAAGGAAACGATGGACTTGAGACCGGAACAGGTCGCATTGACCTATTCCTGGAAAGGAAGAAGAAGAAGAAGAAGAAGCGATGTTGCCTGAAAACAATATTTACATCGATGACGTACCTTTCACAATGCAGTCATATGGCGGGTAAAAATAACATAACACTTCCTCCAATAGACAGTGTCGGAGAAGTAATATCTTAAGTTTGTTTACAGTACAACTGGGACTTAGCTCGGAATTAATATAGTAAGATATTTTGTAGTTTATTGCCGAAAAATCTATAAAATTAGAAAATAGATTATTCAGTTAATAAATATTTTATACTACATTGGCTTTAATCCCCTGTCTCCCTTAGGTTGTGAAACTTTTGTTCACAAGATTTAATGGGAGTGCCTCTAGTCTATTGGCAAAACCTATTATCATGGGGTTTCGCTGAAAAATCAGCTAAATACCAACCTTGTATGGAAATTAATGTTCAATACACGCTGTTCTGTAGACATGACATCACAATGCATAAGTACTGATAGAGGACCAGCGCGTAAAACTGCAAATCTTGGTTTCAAATCCCGGCTCAGATGCAGATTTTTCTCTCCAATTATGTTAACCTTTGCATACAGAACGGCTTGTCTGGGAAAATTAATTTATATATTACACTAGCTAATACCAGACGTGTACTGCTTCGCCTAAATAAATGAAATATTAAAGATTAATTAGAAACTGCCTCGAACCGAACATGACGGTTGATAAAGTCAATGTTCAACTTCGAATTTTAGGTAAACTCTCACTTCTGTCGGATTTCACTGGTCAACGTGATTTTTGTCTTATGAGTACCAATAGTTATACTTAATGCAGTTTTTTTATCGTGTTTTCAAATATGTATTCGGAATTTCTCCACCACCCACAGTTTTTTAATTTCAATTAATGGATTTAAATAATTATATTTTTTTAATAAACGTTTCTTCGTCCATTTGTCCATTGTAAAATAAAACCAAATGAGCTAACTCAAATGGTTTCAGCTATGGAAAAGAGATATCAAGGCAAATGGAATCCTAATATGCTGGCCGATTATTGTTGGACAATCAAGAGGGATTCTCCACAGGCGAAATATAGCAGAAAATCGCCATTTCTTACTTTCTAGGTGAGTCCGAATGTTCGAATATTGTGTAGTTACGAATGTAGCAATATTAAACTGTTTGAAATTATAAATTCCTGTCTCTCGGAAACCTTGCATGATGGAGAAAAACCGATATCATTTTTGAATTCAGGAGAAAAATACTATGAGAATCACACGTTTTTCTTTCTGAGACAAAAAAAAAGTTTATTTTTTGTTACTCAGTGTTTTTGGTTAATGTCTATAACGGTTTATTGTAATAGGACATACTGAGTTTCGTTGGTAAAACATCGAAAATTGCAACCGCTAGAGTGAATTTTAAATTTTCGTTTCAGGTGAACTCCTACGGATAACGGCTAAACACTCTCTATACCAAAAACCCTACATACTTCAATGTACAAATTTTCATGAAGATCGGTTGAGCGGTTTAGAAGCCTAAAAATCACAAACGTAAGCAGGTTGAATATTTTTTTCTAATGCTACCAGATTGTCTTTTATGACATTTCAGGCTTTCTCCCCTGGCATTGGCAGAATTGTAATACATTTCTTAGGTTGGGGCACCTGGAAAGCGGAGTTACGTTACCCCGATGATGTGTTGGGTGATGAATGATAGTGAAGCACCAGGAGAGTTCTTAACCTAAACTAACCTAAATTCCAGACCATGGAAAACCATAGAAATAATTAATTCCCTTTAAGGAAAAATTCCCATGGCTTGACCGGGAGTCGAACCCGGAACCTCATGAACTATAGTCAGAAACGCTGCCCATGAGGCTGGTCAAGCATGCAGAATAGTTATATATAAAGATATTTTTTTTTAATTCTACGTCAGTATAAAATATATGCAATAATAATTATATGTTAGTTTTCATTGTAAGGTAATATTTCACCCTTTAGGGCCTGTTTCACCAACAGAGGTAATTGTATTACGCCAGTTTAAGCTATGCATTATACACAGAGAAAACTGGCGTAATAAGTTACCTCTGTTGGTGAAATTGACCCTTAGGGTCGGTTTCACCAACAGAGGTAACTGTATTACGCCAGTTTTCCCCATATATAATATATAGCTTAAACTGGCGTAATACAATTACCTCTATTGGTGAAACCGACCCTTAGTAAGATAAGTACTCGATGTTCTCTGTAGTTTGAGAATTTCATACTTCTTTTTCCGATCTTGGTACTCAGAAACCGAAATGTAATCACGACCTTCAGAATATGTTATTATGCAAGTTTACATTGCTTGACGCCATCTTTCTGTTACCATTATTTATACGGCATTCTTATTCTTTGTATCTAATTTTATCTTGTATCACATTCCTGTACCTGTAGTCCTTTTTCTTCCTTTGATTCTTTAATATCCCGTAATGTATGTTTCTTTTCATAGCAGCATTTGAGAGGTTCACAACCATAATTGACCAAGACCACTTTCTTCAAAATAATGTAATAACTGTTGCAATAAATATAGCAACGTATGTTTTATTCATTCCGAGTATCTAACTAACTCACCGGAGAACACCAAGGTTCATGGCCGCGCGGACATGATCTCTCCAACCTCCCTGTCCTGAGCTAATGTTTTCCAACATCCCCTGTATAATCTACTCCCCTTAAATCATGGTTAATGTTATTCTCCCACCTTATTATTGGTCTATCATCTGGGCCTTTTCCTTCTGGTTTTCCTACAAGAAGCTTCCATTCCTCTCTATCATTCCCCTTCGTGCCACATGTCCTGCCCACCTCAGTCTATGAGACTTAACAGTTCATATTATATTTCGTTTCCTATAAAGATTATGAAGCTCGCTGTTATGTAGTCTTTTCCTTTCGTCTGTCTGTTCATCTCTCTTTGGTCCAAATTTTTTTCTACGAACTTTATTCTCAATGCTCTTCATCCTTTCTCCCCTTAAAGTAAGAGTTCATGTTCCGCATCTGTATAATATAACTAAGAGATTACAGTTTATATATATATATATTGGAAGAATTGAACAATAGTTTAAAGAAATTAAAAAATGGGAAGGCAACTGGCACAGATGGCTTGAATTCAGAATTGTACAAATATGCAGGCAAACAGTTCCATGAAAGACTGTTGTCCTTCTTTAATAATGTATTCAAAAATGCAGATATACCACAAGAATGGAAGACAAGCATTGTTATACCCCTGTTCAAGAAAGGAGACAAGAGAAAAATGGACAACTATAGGGGAATCAGTTTGTTAAACACATGCTACAAAATGTATGCAGACATTTTAAATGGAAAATTGAAAAGTTTCAGTGAAACATTCCTTATGGAATGTCAAAATGGATTTAGGAAAGGACGATCTTGTATTGATTCAGCATTTTCTGTTAAACTATTGCTTGAAAAAAGAAGAGAATTCAACTTAGAAACACATTTTGCTTTCATAGATTTTGAAAAAGCATTCGACACAGTCAAGAGATCAAAACTCTTAAATATATTGGAAGACAGAAATATACCAAATTTACTTCGGCAGAACATACAAAATATTTACAAAGACAACACCATAAAGATTAAATTAAATAACAGATTTTCTGAAGAAGGATTTATAAATCGTGGTGTGAGACAAGGCTGCCCCCTATCCCCAACACTCTTTGCAATTTATATCAATGAAGTAATATGTTGCTGGAACAAAACATATAAATTTGGAATAAGAATATCAGAAAATAGAAAATTAAACACCCTATTGTTTGCAGATGACCAAATAATAATGGCAAATTCCGAAGATAATCTACAGAAAGGTCTGTATGAACTTAACAAAATTACAGAAGAATATGGATTAAAAATATCTACAGAAAAAACAAAAATTATGGCATTTCAAGGTGTAGATCCTGTCAGAAGTAAAATTGTATTGGACAATAAAATTTTGGAGCAGGTGAATAATTTTACATATCTAGGATGCAATATCTCATATGAAGAAGAAAAGGATGTAAATGCAAAAATATCTAAATTTTTAAGAATTTTAGGGTTAATAAATTCTATCTTCAAGCCACAGTTAGTCCAAAAGCATTCAAGACTGAAAGTGTATAAAACACTGGCTCTTCCAACTCTTTTGTATGGTAGCGAAGTATGGACGTTGAAACAGAAGGATATACAGAGACTTAGATCTGCTGAAATGAGATATCTTCGGAGGACTGCAGGATACACACTACTAGATCACAAAAAAAATGAAGACATCTTAGAAGAATTACACATGGAATCTTTAGAAAACAAAATTTCTGATTATAAGTCAAGATGGATACAACATGTTCATCGAATGGAAGATCACAGAATACCCAAACTAATGTTAAGATATCAACCCGCAGGAAGAAGAAGACCAGGACGTCCACTCAAAAGACTTCTGGATGGTGTTTCTCTTGAGGCCGAAACAGGTCAACAAATGGCCTAAATTCGTGAATGTACTATGATGATGATGATATATATATTCTCAGTTTAATGTTTTTTTTAGAAGTTGATATGTCAATTATATAATTTTTACCTGGTAAGTCAGTCGTCCTCAACTAAATTATTAAACTTCTTCAAGTTTATTCTAATATGGAGACCTTTCGAAAACAATGTTTCATCTTCTGCACTTTAACTGTTTTCGAAAGGCCTCCATATTAGAATAACTTGAAGAAGTTAAAAATTTAGTTGAGGACGACTGACTTATCAGGTAAAAATTATATAATTAACATCTTATTACATAACCTCAACGGTGTTTTAATATGAATTAAAAAATTTGAGATGACAAGAGTCTGTGTAACATATAAAAAACATGCATTTCCAGAATTAAGCCTACGTTTTATTTCTTTGTATGTCTCATTTCTATTTCCAATTATATTTAACTTATTGTTGCCTTATTTATTACTATACGTATTCGTACTTATCTGAATAAATTATTAACTAAAAACTTTAAGGCACTATTATTCAGAATAGTAAAAAAATGCACTTGATTTGCTGTGGCTGTGACCCCCACATTTCATCATCCGTTACAAATACTCGAAGTTTGAAATATCTTACTACTTGTGTAATAGTAGAAAATATAATGAAAATCTCTAAAAAATAAATAATAGTTTTAAAAAACTTAAACAACACGCTTTATTAGAAAACCGAACTAAAAAAATGAAAAATAATTTTAATTTCCAACATGCTTGGGATAAATAATTTTACCATCAAAAGCGTGGGGTGCTCTTTATCAATTAATATATTTGATAATAAACAGATATTGGTAAAAGTAAAGTCTCTAAGAAGAAAATATAAAAATCATAAAAAGCACCCCACGCTTTTGATGGTAAAATTATTTATCCCAAGCATGTTGGAAATTAAAATTATTTTTCATTATTTTAGTTCGGTTTTCTAATAAAGCGTGTTGTTTTAGTTTTTTTAAAACTATTATTTTTTTTATTTTTTAGTTTTAATATTTTACAGAATAAGATAAAAATGTAAATATCTTTAAATTCGATTCTATTGTAATATGAGCTGAAAGTAATACTCTTCTAAAAAAAAGCCTCTCAGCCGGATTTGAACCAGCGACCTATGGATTACAGAATTTATATACCACTAGAGTGTACCGCTCTACCAACTGAGCTCTTAAAACGATTGACTAAGAAGCCGACAGGTCCGCAACCTATTATACCAGTTTTCATTTTTTTTATTTTCTGATGATTCTGGCCAGGATTCTAGAAACAAAATATGAAATTATTGTATTGGCACGTGTCCTTTACAAGTACATAAAGTTTCAAGTCGATCCAATGTTTCTAAGTGGGTGAAAATCGTGTTAAAACATTCCGTTACATAGATACAAAGACACTTTTTTTGATTTCCTGATGATTCTGGCCAGGATTTTAGAAAACAAATATGAAATTATTATATTGTCACGGGTCCTTTACACGTATTCAAAGTTGCAAGTCGATCCAAAGTTTCTAAGTGGGTGAAAACGTATTAAAAAATTCCGTCACATAGATACAAAGACACTTTTTTTGATTTTCTGGTGATTCTGGCCATGATTTTAAAAAGAAAATATGAAATTATTATATTGTCACGGGTCTTTTACAAGTATGCAAAGTTTCAAGTCAATCCAATGATTTTAAGTGGGTGAAAATCGCGTTAAGAGATTCAGTTACATAGATAGATACAGGTCAAGCTAATATAAAGCGTGTAAAAATAGGCCTTAAAATGTTATTCGATCCCATAAGCAATGAGAAGGGAAATGGGGGAAGCTTCTAACAAAGGAAATTAATTTACACTGTTCACAAACTAAAGTAAGGGTTATTGCACCTATGAGATTGAGGCAGGCTGGCTGGTATGTAACTGGAATGAGCGACCATGAAATTCCGATTTGAAACCCTTGCAGGAAAGATCTATAGGAAGATCTAAGTGAATAGGATCGTTATTACTCAAATGTATGTTAGGAAAATGGAAATTGAAGATAACTGAGGATATATCATTGGTCACCCTCAGATAATAGAGCATTGAATCTCCTGATAAAAAGAAATAGTATATTACGATGCGAGGTTGGGAAGTGGTTTTACAGAATCGAGAAAACCGAGCGATGGCAAGGTTTTTAATTTCTGAGATTCTGAAAAATACTTCACAAACGTGCGTGGTACATTATTTTTTGCGGGATGGTGTTTTAAAAATAATAAATAATAGTAAAATAATAACATCTTTGTTGCAAATATTTGCGTTCGTTATAAACAACTGACTAACGTTAGCAGTGCGGACATTGTTTATTATATAAATTACAGGAGGCAGTGACACCAATCAGTGATAAAATGGCGGCGAGTACGTATTTATTGTTTTATATTGTTTCAAATAAAGTTCACTTAACTTAAAAATGTAGTGATTTGTTTCGTATAATGTATATTAACACTATCTTTTGGATATTTTTTGTATATACATTATCACCATTGCTGTCAGTGCGACAAAACACACTATCGCGCAAATATATATATATATATATATATATATATCATCATCATCATCCGGTATCATGGCAGCTGCCGCCGTCTTCCGGAAACCAAACGCCATTCCTCTCTGTCCATCCATTGATCTTCCTCCATTCCTCTGATATTCATAGCTGCTTGTACCCCTTCTACACAAGTTCTCTTCGGTTTCCTCTCTTCCTCCTTTCCATTGGGATCCATTCCATAACAATTTTTGGCAATCTTTGCTCTGGCATTCTTTAGACATGACCCACTGCAATATTTTCGTTTCTATAATGTCTATGATGTCCGGCTCCTCTTGTACACCCATAATTTCCCTTATTTCTTTATTTTGTATTCTCTCCATTCTAGATTTTCCAGCTGATCTTCTTAAAACATCCATTTCTGTACTTAAAATTATTTTCATTTCCCTGGCAGGAATTTGCCAGACTTCAGCGCCATATGTTAAAATGCTCTGAATTATGGTTTGATATATTTGTAATTTTCTATTTTCAATATACATATACATTCGCTAATACGGCTATAAACCACTAGTGTATGGTTTTAATTAATTTTTTACACAAAAGTAGTTTAAGGAGAACATTTAAATAATGCAATTGATTGTATTAGGAATGATTAGTAAAAAAATGAGATCTTGATTCAATATTATTTTGAGATGTTATACGAAAAACTCAAAATATATTTTTAAAATAAGTAAATGGCATAACGAGTGTGAAGACCTAAGACGATTGAAGTAAATGCTCTTACTTGCTAACATATCAATATTTTTTAAAATTCATTTTGAACCATCATTGAGATATTGTATTAAAAGTTAAGGTAATGAAACATGTACCGGTACCTGAGATCTCAGTGGTCCTCAAATAAAATTCCATTAAAACATTGTAGGCCTTTCGGAATATGTTCCATCAGGAGCAGCTGAATATGTATGCCCTACTGTTCCTCAATACTTTTAAAATTCATTCTCAACCGTTGTTGAGGTTACTATATAAAAAGTTAAAGTAATAAAATATGTACATGATATCTCAATGGTCCTTAACAAAGTAAAATTCCATTTAAACGTTGAAGAACTTTCGAAACATGCTCTATCACCAGCAGCTGAATAGGCACAGTACCTATTCAGCTTCTATTGATGGAACATGTTCCGAAAGGCCTTCATTGTTTTAATAGAATTTTACTTTTTTGAGAATGACTGAGATATCAGATACATGTTTTATCAAAATATACAAAAAAAAAATTACGTCTCACCTCATGTTAATTAACTAATTATCTAAAATTTAGAATAAAATTATTTACACCTCACCTTTAATTTCTTAGAAGACAGGATATGTGGTGAGGTGTAAAGAATTTTATTTTAAATTAAACCTCATAGTGATATTTCCTAAAATAATTCAACTATTTTGTGTTACTTTTTTTTTTACTAGCATAGACTACCTGGTATCACGTAAACCATTCTCTCAAATTAGTTTCAGGTATGTTAACAGGATTTCGGCACTTTCTTATCAATAATTACTCAGTTGCTTTCTTCCACACTCCATATTAAATAGAAACATTTAGATTATGTTGTTATTTATTTAACGACCCTCTTTAACAGGTAGCTGGGCGCTGAAAGGCCGACATATTTTATTCAGAAGCCTCTTTTTTTCCAGGTTGAGTGTTTTTTATTGTTGTAAATCTACAAACTCGACCCCATTTTTCTCCAGAATAAATTTATTGTATGTCATTAATTGTAAAGTAAAGTATTCCCACGACAGGCCTCAAGAGGCCCTTGGGGTAGTAGGAGGTTAAGGCTCCCACTTTTTCTGGACAATCGACACTTGATGTCAGCCGGGTTGTCAGCCCTGCGTGACGGCCGCCTTTACCCCCAGAACAAGCGTCTGGTACTCATTTCTGTTAGAGGCTGAGTCGACCCCAGGGTCATAGTGCCGTCAGAAGGTTTGGGCCAGTTTAAAAATTCTGACCCCACCGGGACTTGAACCCTCGACCTTCCGGCTTGTCGCGCACTGCCTTAACCACTACGCTACGGGGTGCCCCGGTCATTAATTGTATTTTTCTATCTTCATATTTTATGTTTCATTCGTTAAACCTAGAATAAATCAAAACATATGTAAATAATAATAATAATATTGTAGATATACCATGTAATAATTTTGTTTTTTTGTAATTTGTATGTAAGAATAATTCTTATATTCTTTTAACCTGATTGAGTAGTACACAAGGCCTTTGAGGCCTCAACTCTGCCAGATAAAATAAAATAAAATAATAATAATAATAATAATAATTATTATTATTATTATTATTATTATTATTATTATTATTGTTGTTGTTGTTGTTGTTGTTATGGACTCTTACTTTAAGGGAGGAAAGGAGATTACGAGTATTTGAGAATAAAGTTCTTAGGAAAATGTTTGGACCCAAGAGAGATGAACAGACAGGTGAAAGGACAAGACTGCATAACAGTGAATTACATGGTCTCTATAGGAAGCCAGATATAATGAGAACAGTTAAGTCTCATAGATTGCGATGGGCAGGACATGTGGCACAATGGGAATGAAAGACGTGCTGGAAACTTCTTGTAGGGAAACCAGAGGGAAAACGTTCAGTTGGTAGAGCTAGAATGAGGTGGGAGAATAACATTAACTATGATTTGAGGGAAATAGATTATACAGGGCATGATTGGAAAACATTAGCTCAGGATAGGGATGTATGGAGAGCTTATGTCTGCGCGACCATGAACTTACGGGTTCGATAGTACCAGTGAGTTAGTTATTATTATTATTATTATTATTATTTATTATTATTATTATTATTATTATTATTATTATTATTATTATTATTATTATTATTATTATTATTATTATTATTATTATTATTATTATTATTATTATTATTATTATTATTGTGGTTTTAGTTCCCTTCCGAAGGAAAGGTAATTCGAAGCGTAGTTGCTGAAGGCAAACAAGCCGGAAGGTCTGTGCGCGATGGTGTCAGCAATTTTACACTTACCTAACCCTTCTGGCTACAACATGATCCTGAAGTCGACTCACCCTTTAAATTAAATAAGAACTAGACGGGGACATGTGTCGATTATCTGGAAAGATGGAAGCATTGACTCCTACTGCCTCCAAGGGCCTGTAGAAGGATCATCTTACCTTTCCAGATAATAACCCTTAAAAAAATGTGTGGTTGTGAATGAAGATAATACGAGAATAAAATTAATAATGAATGAGAGTGAATTGTGCTAGAGTAGGCTCGTTAACATAGAATAGCATAGGGACCTCTCTCCTACAGTACGTACTTGTATTGCATAATTATATTGTGACCACTTGTCCTCCATTTGTCCTGAAATACTCTCTACTTGTTAGTATTCAGTTGTGAAGTACGCTTGGCACCCAGAGGGGAGTGGCATACATTAGACCCGGTTATAGACTGCCTTCTTACTATACCATTTTTTAAAGTTACAGTTAAATATTTGTTGTTAATTATTCTCTATTTTACCTGTTTATTTTTCGTGGTATGTACTTTTTTTCGTAAATAACACTGGTCAACATGATTTTTGTCTCATGAGTACCAATAGTTGTATTTAATGCAGTTTTTTTATCGTGTTTTCAAATATGTATTCGGAATTTCTCCACCACCCACAGTTTTTTAATTTCAATTAATGGATTTAAATAATTATATTTTTTAATAAACGTTTCTTCGTCCATTTGTTCATTGTAACATAAAACCAAATGAGCTAACTCAAATGATTTCAGCTATGGAAAAGAGATATCAAGGCAAATGGAATCCTAATATGCTGGCCGATTATTGTTGAACCATCAAGAGGGGTGCTCCACAGGCTAAATATAGCAGAAAATTGTAATTTCTTACTTTCTATTGTGTAGTTACGAATGTAGAAAATACTAGTGTTTGAAATTATAAATGCCTGTCTCTCAGAAACCTTGCGCGATGTAGAAAAACCGATATCGTATATGAATTCAGGAGAAAAAAGTACTATCCGAATCACATATTTTTCTGAGACAAAAAAAAAGTATATTTTTTGTTGCTCAGTGTAATGAGTGCTAACTTACTGAATGAACTGTAAATTTTTGTAAAACTTAAAAAAACCTCGACTCAAAACAATTTACAATTAAGAATTTTGGCGGTTAAAAGCAGTACCATGGTTTCCACAATAGACGGAATCGGCGGAGTAATACCTTATAATAATAATTTTATTGTATCTTGTAAGCCCATGTTTCCCTTAACAGAGATTTAGGCGCTCTCCCCCTACAGAGAAGAATTTGAACCATACTAATTTAGTTACACTTGTTTTCGTATAGATGTCATTTGAGTGGTCCGTGGTCAGCGTTCCTCCTCATACTGACATCTAGGAAACCAATATAGTACTAGGACGGGAAAATTCGGTTAATTTTGCTTAGAGGCCTTTTCATTCAGGCTTAAGGATCTTTTACGAGCCTGAAAATCTTCAGACTCGGGACCCACGGCTTAAAGTCCCTCCCGGGAGGATTTGCTCCTTGGATTTTTCTGTCCTAAAAAATCCATCGACCCCGGCTGGGTTTGAACCCACGATCCTCGGGACCAGAGACAAGGAGCATAACCACTAGTCCACCGCGGCCGATAATAATAATAATAATAATTAATAATAGATTTATTTTACCCGGCGGAGTTAAGGCCTTAAAGCTCAACTAGGTTATAAAAAGAAAATACAAAAATTATTCTCACATCTAATTTACAATAAACAAAATTATTACATGGTATATCTACTATACAATTATTATTCAGAATATATTTTATTTACTATAGATTTAACGAATGAAGTATAAAATGTACTAGATAGAATAAAATATTATTAATGACATAGAATACATTTAGTTCTGGAAAAAAAAAAAGAAAATCTAACTTCAAGTAATTGTATAAGCGTGTCGATATAAAATACTCACAACCAAGTCAGTGCTTGAACAAGTACGGATCTAATGCATTCAGTTGATGATGGGACTAGTCCCGAAAGGCCTACAGAGTTTTAAAACAACTTAAGTTGAGGAGACAACCTACAAGGTAACTATTTTATAGTTTTTAACCGTACACTATATCACTGTGTATAAGCGTGACTTAAAAGTGTCAAGTGTGCAGCAACCCCTGATATCTTGAGAGAGAGAATGCTAAGGGCGGGCAGAGGCCACTGTGAAAGAAGTGGAATAAGAGGAAGTGCTGTGAGGAGAGACTGTTAGCAGGCTGTCATCTTGTGACCTAGTCTCAATATTGTGGCGAGAAGATAACTTCTCAAATTCTGGAAGCTAGGTAACTAGGAATGTAGGAATTCAGATGCTTGAAAATAAGTGAAAGAGAGTGCAATTTACGTCTATCACTAAGACGAAGCCAAGAGAGATTATTGAGATGTTCGGAAATATGATAATAATGGCGGATGTTGAAAATGAAACGTATGCAAGCATTATGAACACGCTGCAGTTTCTGCGATGTCATAAGGTCATTATAATTATATAACGTCACAATAATCGAAGTGTGGCAACACAAGATTCTGCACAGGTGTTTGTTTTAATGAAACTGGAAGAAAATTTTTTTAACGTGTAAGATAACGTAAGATGGAGAAAGTCTTTTTACAGAAATCTCCTCCTTCTTCCATCCAAGTCTTAAGCCTACAGGCCTGTTACGATCTCACTGATGAATTCTGTATCCAGCGCTTCCTTGGGCGGCCCTTAAGTCCTCTTCTATGTTGGACAATAACGAAGCATGGCTTTGGGAACTCTATCTGAACTTATTCTCTCAAATAATTAATCCAATTGTTCTAGTATTCATATATGTGTTAGGCTGATTCTAAATGTAGTTCCTTCAAGACATCATCATTGCATTTGTAATCCACTTGGTGTACCCTGCTGTATATCTCATGAATCTCATTTCACCAGAAGTTATCCTGCTCTACTATCCTTTCCTCAAAGTCCATGCCTCACTGCCGTAGCAAAGTACAAGTCTTGCTAAGGTTTTGTATAACCGTACTCTGGTATATCTCTTCTTACAAATATACCATAAGCAAGTTTGTTTATAGAACAATTGAAACTTAGCTCGGAATTAATATAATTACATTTTTAAAAATTTAATATTGGAAGAAGGAATTCAAATAAAACAAATGAAACAAACTAAATATTTGGGAATAATTATGGATAACATTGAAGGTTTAGACAAAGAGAACATAAAGCATAGAATTGAATTGAGTAGCAAAATAATATCGTTGTTAAATTCCACATGATGGGATATGCATATTTGGAAAGACACAAAAAATATATTGGTAAAACATTGGTGGTATGTGTTGCATTGTATGGAAGTGAGGTATGGGCAATCAATAAGTCCTACAAGAATAGACTAATAGCTCTAGAAATGGGTTTACGCAGAAATGCCAGAAAGTCATAGTTAGAACATATCACAAATAAGGAAATTAGAAACATAATGTAAGCAGAAGAAAGCATAATTGAAAGAATTGAGGAGAAGGAATTAAAATGGTTAGGACATAATTTAAGAATGGAAGATGAGCGATGGCCGAAACTACTATCTCAATGACAACCGAGCAGAAAGAAGGAAAGAGGGAGACCAAAGTTAACATGGAAGGAAAACATGTAGATAGTAATGCAAGCAAGAGGGTTAAACACTGAAGAGCCCAAGATCTTATGATATTTGGAGGTTTGGCACGGGAAGACGGCAGCAGCTGTAAAAATCCGAAGATGTATTTTTTTTTAATTCGCTAAACAGGTGCAGTACATTTCAATATTGGGAATAGACTGACCAAAAACTTATAGTTTTGGTGGAGTGGATGTGTTCTGGAAGAACCGCTAACTTTGAAAATACAACTCAGTCGTGTGAGTGCTTTCACATGGTTTATGATTCTGGAGACTTGGGGTAGCGGAACAAAGCCATTCCAGTGATGGAGTGCTAAGTCTTTCCCGTAATACTTCCCGGAGAGAGCGGACATTTATAAAAAGTACGTCATCAAGAGAGCTAGCGTAATACAGGATGTTCAAGGAGCAAAGAAACGTTCAACACTGGGAACTAAGAGTAGTAATTTAATGTAGCTAGTATATTTATATTTCCCTGTATAATAGTTCCTGCTCCATTTATATATTTATGATTTGTAGTATTACCGATAGTAAATAAGCTGTCATTATCTTCATTTCACATTATCCATAATATTGAACCCTGTATTGACCCCTAGTATACTCCAAGCGCGACAGGCCTAGAAGGCCCTGGCTGCTAGCCTCGCGTCCACATGTGTTAATCACAGAGGTGGACGATCATAATTCAGTGTAGGGGTGACATGTGGTCAGCATGTTGGGTCCCCCCAGCCGTTATAGCTGGTTTTCTCAACCTGGAGTCGCTACTTATTGTAGCTACCCAAATGCCTCACGGTGCTGGGTGGGCACCGGTCCCATACTGACCGAAATTCCTTGAGAACATATCTTCCCCCATGGAGACTCGAACCAGCGCAAGTCCCGTAGCTCTGCGCCAAGGCATCTTGCCTTAACCACTCGGCTACGGCGCGGGACATACGGGCTCTACTGGATATGTTTTATACTAAATGAATACATTAATAGATGGAATAATTTGCACAATAATAAAAAAATATATCGCTTGTCCACTGCTGTGGTCTCGAGGTAGCGTGCTTGCTTGTCACGCAGCGGGTCCGGGTTCGATCCCCGGTCGGGACAAGTTTCCTGGGTGAGGTTTTTTGGGTTTTTTTCCTCACCTGTAAGGTAAATATCAGGAAACCTTAAGACCCAAACGGTCCCCGAACACCGTCTGGCCATCAATATCATATTCGCCTAATTAGCTTAAGTTTAGTTTAAGGCCTCTCCTGGCGCATCATTACTATCATCATCAACTCTTATATAATCGGTGCAGCGTAACCCCGCCTTCCAGGCGCCCGAACCTCAGAAGTGGGTTACAAGTACGCCATGCCAGGAGAGAGTACCAGAAATGTCAAAATGAAAACCTGGGGAATTTGGGGAAAAAATGTTTTTATTTATAATTTCTTGGAATTTTGTGGGATAAACAGATATTCAAAGAAACTAAAATCCATATTTATAAATCAATAGTAAAAAGTTCAATGGCCTATGGAGCAAGATAGGTGGGCTATAATTTCAAAGTAAAGTCAAAATTGCAATCTACAGAAATATATTTCTTTAAGATCTCACGATCTTAATTAGACGGGATCAGAAACACTATTATACGAGGAAAAAATAATTTAACAAAATAATTATGCAATTTGTAGGAAATTAATTTTAATGGTTTAGACACGTGAAGAGGATGAATGAAAATAGTTTGCCTCTTATGAGTTTGGAGTGATTTCAAATGGGTAAAAAATAAGAGAGAGACCTAAGAAGACATAGATGAGGGAATTAAGAAGTAGATGAAGGTTGGTGACTGGAAGGATAGAGATGAATGGAGGAATAGAATCAAAACTTAATATTGGGCACAAGATGTTGTATACATTTAAAACCTTCTTCTTCTTTTTCAGGATTAGGTCAATGCGACCTGTTCCGGTCTCAAATCCATCGTTTCCTTGGCCGTCCCAAAGATATTTTCCATGTGGTTTGTAGGTGTTGAACTTTTTGGGTAATCTTGTATTGTCCATTCTGTCTAAATGTTCTTTCCATTGGTATTTGTGCTCTTCTAGTTTATCGACTATTGAAAATATCTCCAGTTCATTTCTTATCGATTAATTGTGTAATCTATACATGCGTGTACATCCTTTTACGGATCTTAAAAAATTAATTTCAGTGTCTTGAATGTGTGAGATATATCTTTTTGTAAGTACCCAAGATTCAGATCCATGAAAAAGAACAGGAACAGCCATAATTTTATAAAACTCGGAGGGTTCTTCTTATGGTGCCACACATAATTTGATATCGGTTTAATTTATTATGTATATCCCATTCGTAGCTATATGTTACATCTGAACCAAGATAGTTAAAGTGCGAATGTTCATCATCAACACTCCAAGAATGAGGCAATTGCGCGTTCTGACTTCATAATGTAATCAGCCCAACGTTTTCTAGGTCTTCCGACTTCACGTTTTCCTCTTGCTTGATAATTTCTTGCTAGCAGTGGATATATCTCCTTACTCATCCCATTCATGTGATCAATCCACTTTTGTCTATAATTCGTGACTTTATCCAATAAAGGCTGCGCTTTTAATTCTTCTATTGTATCTTAATTTGTAATTCTAACAAGTTTTGTACTTCCTTTAACTTGTCTGAGGAACCTCATCTCCGCCGTCTGTATTATATCTTACTGTTTTTTTCGTTGGAGCTCATACAATATTGTGGGAATTGCCATAAATGTATACATTTTTATTTTTGTTACCTTTTTAAATTTTATTATTGGACGTTTTGTATTGACCGTCTAAAATTTATTTATTTTGGATTCAATATCCATCCATCCATAGTAATTCTGCCCGAGGGCAGGTCTTTCACTGCAATCACAACATTTTCATGCTATGCTTTGCAGCTTTACTAGGGAATTGTTAGGCGTCGTAGCTTCCCGTTGCTTTCCACACCAGTGAATTATGATGATGATAATGATGATGATGGCCATATGATTTCGGGGACCGTTTGAGCCTTAACGTTTTCCTGACATTTGTCTTACGGGTGAGGAAAAACCCCGATAAAAACCTCACCCAGAAAAACTGTTTCAATATATCTTTCTATATTAACGCTAATATCGCAGGCTAGATAGTTGTTATTAGACATGATTTATACTTTGGTTTTTTAAATAATTTTGGATATTTCTGGATCTTTTCCTCTAAAAGCCGTGTAATCTTTGTTTTTCTTTGAATGAATTTCACGATAAAAATTTTCAAATCGGCCGGGTATCGAACCCGGGCCTACTAGTCAAGAAGCGGGCTAGCTACCACCTGAGGCACCATGGCGGAACTTAGACAAAAATGTTAAATCTAATAAATAGTACAATAATATTTTGACCCTTCTTTTAGTTGACTTCAGATAATTGCATATTTTAATACAGTAAAAGCTCCTTATTCGCGGGGTATACGTTCCGCAAGAATGCCGCGAATATGGAATGGCAATTTATTTGGGTATATAGCGGATACGTTCCAAGGTTCCACAATAAAATAAAAATTATTATCAAAGTAAAATCAATTAATTCGAGATTTTGAACAATTTATATTAATTATTATTGTCAGGCTTAGCCAAGGGCTTCAAGAAGTTAGTAAATTTTACCTGTTTTGCAGCTTTTAAAAGGTCTTTCAATTCAGATTGATATTCATCTGTGAATTCAGCGATATAATTTCTTATTTCGTCTTCGGATTTCTTGATGAATCGTACAGTTGATTCATTAACATTGAAACAGCGTGATATAGACGTAAACGGTCAGGCATTTCTGTTTTTACTTTAAGCGACAACACTACTTTCTTTTTCGCTTCGGAACTAATTTTCTTTCCTTTTACTGGACATTATAAAATGGTAACAAAGTAGAAGAGACACGTGTTATTCAATCAAAATTATTACAACGAATGAAAGTTGAAACAATAAAACACCGATCGTGGCGAGGGCGGCATTTATAACGGATATAGCGGCGCGTGAAATACGACGGCGGTAGCTTTCAACAAAAAACTTTAGGCTTTAGTGACAATAAAATTTGTTTTACTTTGATATTAATTTGTCCATTTGGTTTGAATCGCTCTTTGTACGATTGTACGAAAGTCGTCTTGGCACGTGCCTGCAGTAAAAAAAAAAAAAATTGCTGATGCGTTAATAAAGGATACTAATCATAAGTAATGCCACGAGTGATTTCCAAATTATCGATAAATTCACGACTCACGAAGTGAGTCCGTATAATATACCGACTGGATCCGCGAATAAATAAAATTTTAGCCGCAAATACTGGAACTGTGTCGCAATTTTTTAACCCGCGAATAAGGGAACCGCGAATTAGCAGCCTTTAATATATTTTAGTTGGTGTGCGTGTTTGTGGTATTATAAATGACGAGTGCTTGTAGCAAGAGGTAGAGGCTATAGAATTTAGCAGTACAAGGTTATGTTATTGCCCTGCAGTGCGTGTGTGTGTGTGTGTGTGTGTCTCCTGAATTAATAAGATGACCCAATTAACATTCTACCGTGGCTACATCAAAGTGGCCACAGGGCTAATTCTTTCTCGCTTCCTAGAAGCCTTCATTGGAATTCAGAACTGCTCTAGAATAAATTTCATCTCTCAATTTTTTTTTTAATCTCTGCTTAAATCTTAAATCTTTGTGCTTATACGTGGCTTCTAATGAACCCCTAGATATTAATGTCGGTAGCTAATTTTAATTACAAAAAAGCATCGCTCACTCACTACAATTTCACACATTCGCATTTTAATTCAATTTCAAAACTTACACTTTAACATAAAATTATGATCTAATACCCGGCGTGTCTTGCTACGCCTAAATAAATGAAATATTAAAGGTTAATACAGTGTATGGTATACACTGAGACGAACCATACATGGTGGTTGCTAGTCAGTTTTTAATTTCGGATTTCAGGTGAACCTCCACTTATAATTGTCGGATTTCGCTCATTTTCTGATAACAACTACCTCGGTCTTTTTATTAGGATATACTGAGTTTCGTTGTGAAACATCGAAAATTTGACCGTTATAGCGGTTTTTTTAAATTGTCACTTCAGATGAACTCCTACACCTAATAGTTTTAGAGGGTCCAATCCTGAATCTAAACCATCGAGGGACCGAATTAGAACACACACACAAATTCATTAAAATCGATCCAGTCGTTTAGGGGGACTAGAGAGAGAAACACACGTACAGAAGAATTATATATATATATATATATATATATATATATATATTTGGTATGATAAGAAAAATAAATGCCTGGACGGGATTCGAACCCGGAACTCTGAGTCTGTACCTCAGCGTGTTATCCATTACACCACCAGGCGAATCCAATTCAAACACTTATTTTTCTTATATATGTATTATATTCTCCATTATTAGTAGATGTCGTGAGAACTCGGTCTCCACTGCCATCTATTAGCTGACTATAACAAGTAAGCAAATTAAAGAGAATATTTTTACTTTATAGCAGCGACGCTTTATCGATGTTATAATTATATATATATATATATATATATATAATTATATTTTAGTTTGTAAACATCCTTGTTTTTATAAATGTCTGTTTCTTCTATTTTATTTGAGATTGTTATTTTATATATTGTTTCTTCTATATGCAATTATTATGTTTTGTCATGTTCTTTAAAATATATCACAGTAATTCTGCCCGAGGGAAGGTCTTTCACTGCAATCATAGTATTTTCATGCTATGATTTGTAGCTTTACTAAGGAATTATACCGTAAGTGTAGCTTTTCGTTGCTTTCCACACCGGTTGAAGGATGATGATGATGATAGTAATGATGGCCGGATGATTTTCGGGGACCGGTGGGCCCTAAGCTTCCTGACATTTGTCTTACAGGTAAGGAAAAAACCCAAAAATAACCTCACCCAAGAGCCTGTCCGGACCGGGAATCGAATCCGGGCACGCTGCGTGAAACGCAATACGCTACCTCTAGACCACAGCGGTGGACATATATATATATATATATATAGGCCTCTAATTATAAGAAATGTTATTCATTATTTCTACGGTTTTATTTCTAATTCCTTCTACATTCCACGTTCCTAGAAGAACAGTCCTTTTTCTTAGCCTCTTTGGTTGTTTATTAAATCCGTCCAGCATTTCATTCTTGGGATTTTTAGCATTGTACATTAAAAAAAAACGAACAAGTAGCTAACCTGATGCGTCAACCCCCAACCTGGAGGACCGGGAGATTTTTAATCAGGGTTCTCTTCCTTTAGGCCTTGACGGACCAATAAGTAACTGCAAGGCACTAGACAGAGGCCCTCACATGAAATTAAAATGTAGAACAATAAGTCAATTAAATTCGGCAGAAATGGAATTTTTGGAGGCTTTCAGCTGTAGGCCTAAGTTCTAGAAGAAATAAAATAAGAAATAGTGCTATTAAACAAAACACGAATGTTCAAATTTCAATTGCGATTTCATAGAACAAACAATTAAATTACATTTTATGTTTGAAAGTACCAGTTTGTAATTAAAATGATCATGTAAAAATTATAACAGAAGACAGATTCACAAGAAGAATACTGGACGGGGTGCTACTTGGTAGAAGAAGAAGACGGCCAAAAATAACATGAGGGAAAAAGGATTGGACGATGGAGACAGGAGTGACAGAGATATGAGGAAAATTCATCATCATCATCATCATCTGCATTCATGGATTAGGTCTGTTGACCCGTTCCGACTTCAGCCCATCTCTTTCTAGGTCTGCCCACCTGAGGAAAATTACAGTAGATAATTTGAGCACAAAAAGAGGTTGTCAAACATTATGAAACCTGATAAATTTTTTTTTATTGCGGATGAGCCCATGTTGGACTACGCGAAGTACTTAGAGGCGTTTCCTTTGAGCCCAAATTTCTTTCATTCTTTTGCTATGAGCTTGTTTTCTATCATCTATCCAAGTTGTTCCAGTTTTTTTCTTCGGTTTGTCCTCTTGGTCAACTTGCCACTTATTCACCTTAATTCTAAATATATCTCTGTTTGGGATATCTTCTTAAGTAATTCCTGCCAATTTTAAGTCATTTTTGACTTCATCGATCCACTTCATAGTATCCACTGAAGCTTTACTTCTGTTTTCGTAGAATTTATTATTATTAATTATTATTATAAAAATGAGTATCCAATAAAGTTCAGCCTCCCCAACTGATAAAACTTTTTAAAATACTGTAGGCCTTTCGGAACCGATTTCGTCCAGCAGAAGGTTGTTTTATTACTGACTTCAGGTCCAATCACTTAGAAACATTGACTTTAAAGGAAGAACAGAACGTTTCCTATAAATTTCTCAGAAAGTAGAAAGAAGCAATAGTAATAATATAATTAAAATTTATTTTCACATTTTTGTTAATTTGCTATTTGACCCCAAATATTTTATTTAATGGCCTAAATTATCAAACTAATTTTTGTTGTATAAACTCCATGCCGCCACAAGCCTAGAGAGCACTTGGCCTACCATACAGCTGCTGGTCTCACATGTGTTAATCACAGAGAATAAAAATAATCCAACCAATATAGGGGTGATTATGAACAGCATATCGGGTCCCCAGCCGTTATAGCTGTTTTTTTTTCAACCTGGAGCCGCTACTTATTGTAGCTACCCAAATTCCTAACGATGCTGGGTGGGTCCCATATGGCAGAAATTTAATGAGAACATTTCTTCCCCTATGGAGACTCAACTAGCGGAAGTCCCGTAGCTTTGCACCAAGGCTTGATACCGCTCGGCTACGGTGCGGGGTCTCGTAAATAACCAACTGTAGGTATTTGAATTCAGCAGCCAGTCGTTCATTTTGTGTAAAAGTAAACGAAAATCAAATAACTAGGAATAATAACTACAGACAGGAATGAGATGCTCAAAGAATTGAACATATGCTGAATTCTGGAAATGCATGTTATTGCATTACAGGGACTCTTGTCGTCCCCCACTCCTTTAAAAAACGTTAAACTCAAAATACATAAAACTGTTATTCTCCCAGTTATATTATATGGATGAAAAACGTGGACTCTTACTTAATCCGGGAGTCGTGGCGTGGGGTATTTTCCGACCCCACATGATATTAGCTTCCAATAACTAATTCAATGGCACTATCTAACCCGTAGGTTCATGGCCGCGCGGACATATGCTCTCCATACATCCCTATCCTGAGCTAGTGTTTTCCAATCATTCCCCTATAATCTGCTTCCCTCAAATCATAGTTAATGTTATTCTCCCACCTTATTCTTGGTCTACCAACTGGCCGTTTTCCCTCTGGTTTTCCTATAAGAATCTTCCATGCACGTCTTTCATTCCCCATTCGTGCCACATGTCCTGTCTAACGCAGTATACGAGAATTAACTGTTCTTATTATATCTGGCTTCCTATAAAGACCAAGTAGTTTATTGTTATGTAGTCTTCTCAATTCACTTGTCTGTTCTTCTCTCTTTGGTCCAATTTTTTTCCTAAGAACTTAGGCCTATTCTGAAACACTCGTAATCTCCTTTCCTCCCTTAAAATAATTGTCCGTGTTTCGCAACCATATAGTATAACAGGTAGAATAATAGTTCTATATATTTTCAGTTTAACATTTTTTTAAAGGAGTTGGGACGTCAAGAGTCCCTGTAATGCATAATAGCATGCATTTCCAGAATTGAGCCTATGTTAAATTTCTTTGTACATATCATTCCTATTTGTCATTATTGTTATTCCTAGGTATTTGAATTCAGCTACTTCTTCAAAATTTCCCTTATTTGTCATCAGCTGTCCATTTTTATTATATAACGCTTTTCTGTGTGACCATATATTTAGTTTTATTGATATTTACTTCCAGTCCCAATTTCTTAGTGTTACTCAATAGTGTGTGCGTGTTGGCCTTTAGTATCTCTTCGCTATCGCCCAATAGTACTACATCATCAGCATAAACTAATAGCTTATTAATACCATTGAGTTGTAAGCCTTCCTCATTCTCTAAAGATTTGATGGCATGTTCTAGTATAAAATTAAATAGTAGAGGAGATAGTGTATCTCCTTGCTTGAACCCATTGTGGATTTCAAAAGTATCCGAAAACTGTTGCCTACACGCACCCTACTCTTTGTGCCATTTAGACACATTCGTATATCTCTAACTTTTTAGGAATTCCGAACTGTATCAGGATACTATATAACTTCTTCCCTTAATTAAATCGTATGCTTTTTTGAAGTCTACATATAGTTCATGTACAGTACATATAAACCCATTTATTTTCTAAAATCTGTCTTATAATAAAAATCTGGTTTGTTGTAGACCTGTTTCTTCTAAATCCACATTGATGATCTCCTAGACTAGACCTACACCTAGAATGTCATTCAATATAAGGAAGAAGTCTGCTTACTAATATATTTGTTAGAATTTTGTACAAAAATTGAAAGTTATGAGATGTCCCTATAGTTGTTGCAATCAGTTTTATCTCCTTCCTTATAGATTGGTACGATAATAATCGATTCTTTTCATTCATCTGGAAGAGTTTATTTTTCCCAAAGCAACCGACGTATCTTGTCCATCAATTTTTCTCCCCCTGATTTTATCAGTTCTGTTGGGATCTCATCTGAATAGGTAATTAGTATTAATTATTGGAATATGTCACACTGTATCCACATACCTGTCACTGCATTCTTCCCCTTTTGTTTGATGTTAATAATCTCAACCTTGAAGCACAAATTCTAAAGATAGGAGTGAAGATATCCAATGGTGCGGTGTCAGGGTCCGAAGTTATCCCTCATGTTTGTATAGAATACAGTGAAACTGTTTGTAAAATCTGCATTCAATTAATACAGAATAATTTGTGTACAATTATCAGTTCAAAAACAAAAGAGTTTTTGTAATAAAATATGTTTGTCGTAAGTAATGTCTCGAGTGATTTCCAAATTATCCATACATTCACGAGTCACGAAGTGATGAGAGAATTTATCTAGAGGATTTGGAAATCAAGAGTGGCATTTGTTAGGACTATGTAACGAATAAAGTTAAGCTGTTTACTCAAAAATCTTAATTTAAATATAGTTATTTTAAAATAGTTATGTATTTAATGTAAACGGCGATGTTTGTAAACAAATCAGAAATGTGTGTTTATGTATAATTTGTTTTTTCATTTCAACTTGATCATATTATTTGTTGTCAAATAGGGTCGTAATAGTGTAAGAATGCACCCTAGTGGAGAAAAATTGGAACACATTAGACTTTATATTATAACCAACATTATAGGTCATTAATTTATTTTTTAGTAAATACTTCAGCAAAATCATGATTTAAAAACACAAATATTGAACACACAATTATCAAATGTGTAGTTCGAAGGAATCTGTTCATTATTTGCTATATTCAATGTATTTGTTGAAGAGTCAGTCACTACAAAGTAATGCTCTGACCTGTCCAGAATAATAAAAGGGAGGAGCTTTCTTTATAACAAAAGCAGGAGGTGATAAAGATAATTCGATAAAGAGCGAGGTGAAACACGGCTGTCATTGGTTGTAAAACAAAATTAATTGAAACATGATTGGTCATTGACTCTCATTTGGGGCACGAGTCAAATAAATAATCAAAATAATATAACATCCATAAACAGTGAATGACGATATACAATGGAACATTTAAATTAAGCAAATGGACAGTACATCAATAATATAATATGCTAATAATAGTATACAGTATTAATAATATGTACAGTAGTAATGACAATAATACAGTAATAATAGGCCTAATAATAATAATAAAAGTCCACCAAATAGAAATACTGTATTCACGCATTATATAAAGGTAAAGTAATCCCACTACGGGCCTCAGGAGGCCCTTGGGGTAGTGGGAGTTTAAGGCTCCCAGTTTTTCTGGACAATCGGCACTTGATGTCAGCCCTGCGTGACGGCCGGCTTTACCCCCAGAACAAGCGTCTGGTACTCATTTCCATTAGAGGCTGAGTCGACCCCAGGGTCATAGTGCCGTCGGAGGATTTGGGTCAGTTTAAAAATCCTGATCCACCGGGATTCGAGCCCTCGACCTTCCGGCTTGTAGCGCAGTGCCCCCACACATATATGTTTTGTAATAATAATAATAATACTTTATTATAATATAATATTATTATATAATACAATAAAATATTATTATTATTATTATATAATGATAGAATTTAAAATCAAACTACTTGTAGCAACAATATTTATAACATAAATATTTATGGGGCAACAATGTTTTGAGACAACATATTTTTATACATCAAGTGAAAATGTTCGTAGAATAATATTCTAGTATCCATTTACGCCCATAATTAAATTTGAATAAACCTTTTATTCGGCCGCGGTGGACTAGTGGTTATGCTCCTTGCCTCTGGTCCCGAGGGTCGTGGGTTCAAACCCGGCCGGGGTCGATGGATTTTTTAGGATGGAAAAATCCAAGGAGCAAGTCCTCCGGGAGGGACTTTAAGCCGTGGGTCCCGAGTCTGAAGATTTTCAGGCTCGTAAAAGATCATTAAGCCTGAATGAAAAGGCCTCTAAGCAAAATTTACCGAATTTTCCTATCCTAGTACTACCTTGGTTTCCTAGATGTCAGTATGAGGCGGAACGCTGACCACGGACCACTCAAATGACATCTATACGAAAACAAGTGTAACTAAATTAGTATGGTTCAAATTCTTCCCTGTAGGGGGAGAGCGCCTAAATCTCTGTTAAGGGAAACATGGGCTTACAAGATATAACAAGATAAACCTTTTAAATCAGCATCTTTATTAATCTTTTTATAATTTACCGTAAATTTGGTAAATATTTTGTTTAACATTAAACAATTATTTTGGTAGGCCTCTCATATGTGCTATTTTTTACTATTTTTATATCAAGTAACTTTAACATTACTTTAATTTTAGTTCAAGTTAATGCAAGAACAACTTGTACGTTCATAAATAAAATCAAAATTTAGTTTGTAGTGAAGTAAAGTAAAGTGATCCCACAACAGACCCGGAGGCCCTTGGGGTAGTAGGAGGTTAGGGCTCCCGCTTTTTCTAGACAATCGGCACTTTATGTCAGCCGGGCTGTCAGCCCTGCGTGACGGCCGCCTTTACCCCCAGAACAAGCGTCTGGTACTCATTTCCGTTAGAGGCTGAGTCGACCCCAGGGCCATAGTGCCGCCAGAGGGTTTGGGTCAGTTTAAAAATCCTGACCCCAACGGGACTTGAACCCTCGACCCTCCTGCTTGTAGCTCAGTGCCTTAACCACTAAGCTACGGCGTGCCCCTTAGTTTGTAGTGAATACAATGATTTTTTTAATTTTCCTTTGGGTTCGGGAAATACCCCACTTCAATTCTTACGCAACCTCTCCCGGATTAAGGGAGGAGAGAACAAAGTATTTGAGAATAAAGCTCTTGGGAAAATGTTTGGTCCAAAGAGAGATGAACAGACAGGCGAATGGAAAAGTGTGGATAACAGAGAGCTACATGATCTTTACAGGAAACATATATAATAAGAACAATTTAGTCTCGTAGACTGCGATAGCCGTTGCACCAATGGGGAATGAAAGAAGGGCATGGAAGCTTCTTGTAAGAAAAGTAGAGAGAAAACGCCCAGTTGGTAGACCAAAAATGATGTGGGAGAATAACATTAATCATGATTTGAGGGAAGTAAATTATACAGGGGATGATTGGAAAACATTAGCGAAAAAATGTAATGTCCGTGGTGAGATAGATTGTTTGCACAATACGAGTACGTTTTGAATGCAACTCAAATTTTATAATTAACTATACGGATTCAATTGTGCCAATGATTTAATTAATATTTGTTTTAAAAAATATGTGACCAATGACGAAAATACTGTGGGGCACACATTGGGAATCACTACCGTACAATATCAAATATTTTATTCATTTTTCTTCCGCAAGTTTCTAGAGTGAGCGCGCAGAAGGTTAAATTGGCCGCTATGTTCTTCACGGGTGGCCTGTATTACGTTTCTATGGTAGAGAGTACGGGGTTCCCCAAAGGAAATTAACAATCATGCCTGCAGATTCACTAGGAGCACAGAACCCTATCTGCAATTTTTCCACAAATTACGTAAATTCTCATCCATTCCTAAAGTGGAATTATAAAGTAAAATTTTATTTTTGTGCTTGATGAATTTTTAACGCAAAATAATATTTATTTTGAGATAAAAAGTTTTCTTTTACTCCAAAGTTTGATGTTTTATGAGCCCAAAAGGAATTTGGAGGATTTTAAACTTTTTTTTGGTGTCTTACATGAATTGAGGGGTCAAGTGAGAGAGGGAGCTATGCAACTTTGAGAATAAATGTAAATAAATTGGGTCTAATAAAGCATTATGTTACAAAATAATTTGTAAAATCAAGTGATATATTTTTCTTCTTTAACTTACTGTTATGTAAATTGTGCAAAAGGAAAAATATAAATTTTAATATAAATAGCACTGATTATTTCCATTTCTTCTCAAAGTGACATAGCTCCCTCTCTAACTAGACCCCTCAATTGTCAAAAGGTTAAACTTAGAAAATTGTTAATGAGTTACTAAAGAAAGTAACGTTATGAGGTTCTTCTTAATAAATAAGATGAAAATGGAATCATCTTAGCTCATAACTTGTTGTGTTCTGTTTGAACATGTTTCGATATGTCATGCACACCATCATCAGCATTTCCAGACTGTTAAATTTTAGGGCCGACAACATTAATTTCAACAGTCTGGAAAAGCTGATGATGGTATACATGGCATATCGAAACATGTTCAAATAGATCACAACAGTTTATGAGATAAAGTGATTCCAGATTACCTTATTTATTATAAAATAATTGAGGAAAATAAGTGTCAATTATAATTTTAAAATTTCAAAGAATTAAAACTAAAATTTTAGCATATAAAGTGCACGATACAAGAGCAAAAATAGTAATCGATGATAAAATTTTAGAGAAAGTGAATAGTTTTAAATATCTAGGTTTCAATTTATCATATGTTAAAATTTAAGATATTAATGACAAAATAAATAAATTTAATCTAACGTGTGGCACTATTAAAAGAACCCTTAAAATACAAGAAAAGAGACAAAAATGAAATTTTATAAAGTAATGTCTGTTCCTGCATTGATGTATGGGTCAGAATGTTGGACGATCACTATAACACAAGAACAAAGATTGGAAGCAGCTGAGATGAGATTTTTAAGAAATATAGCAGTATATACTCTGCTGGATAAAAAAAATGAAGATATAAGAAAGGAACTATAGTAATTATTTTTAACCTTACAGATCGAATAATTAAATATAGGAACGCCTGGAAAGAACATGTTGATAGAATGCCAGAAGAAAGATTTCCAAAATTATTGCTAAATTATAAACCACAAGGAAGGAGAAATGTCGGACGTCCACACAGAAGATGGTCTGAACAATTCTAGTTTTGATGAAACCGCACCGAGCCAACAGCTTAATCCTTGGATGATGAAGAAGGATAATATAGTATCTGAGATCTAAAACTGCGTTTAAAAATATTGATGGTCTTTCGGAACATATTCCATGTTCAGCTGCTGATAAAGTATATTCTATCAGCAACTAAAGATGAAACATTTTCCAAAGGTAAATATAATGAGCAAATATATGTTTAGTATTACTAACTCATTCGAGAATTATGAATCTTAGCCATAAACGAAGTATTACCCATCCAAGTGTTTTGTGCAGGCGGAAAATATGTTAACTAACAGTCTTTCCTTACTATGTTGCCACTTCCTGTCCATTGTATTATGTTGTTTGATTGGCAGGTAGAGCGCTGACAAATACTGTGTATTTTAATGATCCGTCGTTCTGCACAGTCAGTGGCAGAAAATGACTAACTTGACAACCCTGTTACTTTTGGGGTTACGTCTAGGAATGAGTTGTCCCTTCCTTGCCCTTCTCATTACATGTTGCCACTTGTGATTTATTGTGAGGCTGGTAACAGAGAGACGACAAATACTGTGATTTTAAATGATCCGACCGCTTGAGCGTTCCGTGCTTAAATGACTAATTTGACAACCATGTTAAGAACTTTCAGACGTGTTTAGAGATTCTCCCCCCCCCACATTTGTAGTTGAAAAATTTCAATATGTGATCGGATTTACAGTTTTCTCCTACATCCCTTCCACAGATTCAGCAGATCGGCGACACTAGCGCTAAAATCTTCCCCTCCGCCCGTGAACAGTTAACTTGGATGTGTAATACGTATTTTAATGGAAGTTTTAGTTGAGGATGACTGAGACCTCAGGTACAATTTTATAACTTTAATATTTTATATAGTAATTGCAATGGTCTCGAGATAGCTTCGCTACCTCGTTTGCAGCGAGCCCGCATGCATTGCCCGGCCGAGACAAATTTTTTGGGTGATGGTTCATTTTTTTTTTCTTCACTTGTAAGACAAATGTCGGGAATGATTAAGGTACAAACGGTCTCCAAACAGCATCTGGCCATCATAATCAGCATGTCCTCATGTTGTCAATAAGGTATTGTGTGGCCATAATTTAGAATTCCTCTCCCGACAGATCGTGCCACTGTACAATCCGGATGAACTGGCCGCAAAAAATATTGTTTTCTCGTAGGTAATGTCGGTTTTTAATGTAATGTTGTGGAATTTTGAAGGAAATTTTCTACCATGTTTTTAATTTAATAACAATCATCTGTATTTAAACTGCAAATACTCAATTACAATAATTTCCTTAAAACAGATTTTAAAAGCTAAAGAGGAGGATCAAGGAATCAACATTTTTAAAATTCATATTAAAGCATCGTCGAGGTTATGTAGTAAGATATTAAATAAAAAATTGGTACCTGGTAAGTCAGTTATGCTCAACTAAATTATTAAAGACAGTTTCGAACGATGCAATAGAATGATACGAGGATGTCAGGACTATTTAGAAATGAAAAGTGTGGCTTAAAGAATAGAAGTAAGATTTCACTGACACATTATTATTATTATTATTATTATTATTATTATTATTATTATTATTATTATTATCATCATCATCATATAACCATAAAAAATAAGTTACAAGTATATAATTCAATAGCGAGAAGTACTGTCACATATGGAGCTGAAGTTTGGAAATTCAACAAAAACTTAGAACAAAACCTTGTTGATGGAAATGGATTTCATATGAACAGGAGCAAGATGTTCAAATTAGAAAAGAAAAAAAATACTGTCATACGAGAAAAAATGAATATTAGATATTCATTAGTAGATTATGTAAGATATAAGCAATTAGATTGGTATGGGCATGTACGACGAATGCAAGAAGAAAGGTTACCCGGTAAAACATTGGAATGGTATCCACCTGGAAGAAGAAGGAAAGGAAGACCTCGAAACTCGTGTATTCAAGAAATAAGAACTGGAATGAGATCGAGAGGACTGGAGGGCATGGAATGAATGGGTAGAGACGAGTTGAGAAGGAAAATAAAACTTTAGGCACAGAAATATGGGTAATAATTATAAATCTGTATATAAATAAAATTCGATCCGATTGAGGGTCTTTCCACTTTTCAGCGGTTGCCCTTTTACCAGCCGGCTGCTGGCCCTTCACATCCACATGTGTCAATCACAGAGGTAGATGATCAACAGACAGTGTAGGGGTGACATGTGGTTAGCATGTCGAGTCCCCCAGCCGTTATAGCTGGTTCCTCAACCTGGAGCCGCTACTTATTGTAGCTACCCAATTGCCTCACGATGCTGGGTGGGCACCGGTCCCATACTGGCCGAAATACCATGAGAAAATTTCTTCCCCCATGGAGACTCGAACCAGCGCAAGTCCCGTAGCTCTGCGCCAAGGCTTCCTACCTTAACCGCTCGGCTACGGCGCGGGACATATAAATAAAATCAATTATTATTATTATTATTATTATTATTATTCCATCCATAGTAATTCTGCCCTAAGGCAGGTCCTTCACTGCAATCATAGAATTTCCATGCTATGCTTGCAGCCTTACTAGGGAAGAGGTGTGGTATTTCCCGTTGCTTTCCATACCGGTGAAGAATGATGATGATGATGATGGTGGTGGTGGCCATATGATTTCGGGGACCGTTTGGGCCTTAAAGTTTTCCTGACATTTGTCTTACAGGTGAGGAAAACCCCCCGATAAAAACCTCACCCAGAAAAACTGCCCCGACCTGGGATCGAACCCGGGCCCGCTGCGTTATAAGGCAGCACGCTACCTCGAAACCACAACGGTGGACTTATTATTATTATTATTATTATTATTATTATTATTATTCCATCCATAGTAATTCTGCCCTAAGGCAGGTCCTTCACTGCAATCATAGAATTTCCATGCTATGCTTGTAGCCTTACTAGGGAAGAGGTGTGGTATTTCCCGTTGCTTTCCATACCGGTGAAGAATGATGATGATGATGATGATGGTGGTGGTGGTGGCCATATGATTTCGGGGACCGTTTGGGCCTTAAAGTTTTCCTGACATTTGTCTTACAGGTGAGGAAAACCCCCCGATAAAAACCTCACCCAGAAAAACTGCCCCGACCGGGGATCGAACCCGGGCCCGCTGCGTTATAAGGCAGCACGCTACCTCGAAACCACAACGGTGGACTTATTATTATTATTATTATTATTATTAATAATAATAATAATAATAATAATAATAATAATAATAATAATAATAATAATGAATGGTGGCATGTCGGGAGAAGGTCGTGACAGCACGAACATCGTGATAAAAACTAAAAACTCGTGATTTAGTTTGACTTCCCGAAGAGAAACTAAGTTTTAAAAGCAAGTTAGTACTGTATTATCTGTTTACGTACTAAACTTGTTAATGCACATCTGTTCTAATTGCATCGACATGCCATAAGTGATGGGATGTCATTATGTTATATATTTCAGTACACGACACATAACTAGAGGGAAAATGCACCATTGACCTAATATACTTCTACATAAAGAAGTTAATGTGATGTTGCTATTTCCTTGTGAGAAGGTGGGATGGTACTACTTTCTTATCTCTCTTAAAATGACAAAGGATGGAAGTGACGTTTGTCTAGTAAAATATTAATAGACAACATACCGGGAAGTAAAGACGATACTTAAATTGTTTTATGATGGTGGTTACGTGGTATGCAGAGGATCATTCACACCAGTATCAGCGATGTTCATGTTTCCATCATTTTTCAGGTATTAAAATCATATTTCATACTTCTAAAGTAGGGTCCCACCGTGCTAGCTGATGTGGTAACATGTCTACTACCTGACTAGCCAGGTTGGATATCTTAACCCATTCGCTTCAGGTTTAAACGCTCTATGCGTTTACCAGAACCCAGATTAGAGCTACCGTAAATGATATTGTCTACTTTCAGATATTAATAACAAACAAAAGATAAAGGTACTTGAACACAAAAGGGTGAAGGCCAAAACACATTCCTCTACTATTTATAAATGTTAACAAATGATTGCCCTGCCAAGGGATGTACAAAATATTGCAAAATATGTAACAGCAGAGAAAGTTAACCAAAGTGCCATTATGTTCAGGAAGACTTGTTTAATTAGTGACATAATTTTCATACACATAACTTAAGAATAAGCTGAAAAAAAATTGTATGCCATATTTTTAAATCAAATTGCAAGGAAATTAGTACCGGATGCTCTTAAGGAATTTCACGCGGTACATAGTTATTATAATCATTTCCTACTCAGGGTTAATATTTTCATTGTGACTAGTAACCATGATTTTGCAGAAACGGACAAGCCTGCTGATAGATAGGGATCGTTTCCCCAAGACCCTACATTTACCTGCGCGAGGTATGTAGGTCATGCTTCTTCCTTAGTGAAACGGCCTCTAGGTAACATGTCTACTACCTGACTAGCCGGGTTGGATATCTTAACCCATTCGCTTCATGTTTGAACGCTCTATGCATTTCCCAGAAACCAGATTTAAGTTTCCGTAAATTATATTGTCTACTTTCAGATATTAATAACAAACAAAACATAACGGTACTTGATCACAAAAGGGTGAAGGCCAAAACACATTCCTCTACTATTCATAAATGTTAACAAAATATTACCCTGCCAAGGGATGTACAAAATATTGCAAAATATATAACAGTAGAGTTAGGCGAGTCTACCTCGTCTTTTGAAGCGAATGGATTAATTGTAAAATTTTCATCTCGGGGTTGGGATCAATGACGGCGTGAAATTTTTAATACAGAGTGTCTAATTCTTTAATCAGCAATCTGATCTGTTAGGAGTGAAGCCCTGGAGGTTTTACATAAAACTCAAGGCTTAACAATTGCTCTAGCAGGCTCAAATTCTGTCTCTCTCAAAGAAACTCGATATATAGGCATACAGTTTAATTAACTTAAGGAAGATATATTGCGTAAACCAAAATATGCTTAATCATCATCATCAACAGCAAAACTAGACCCCGATTCGAGCCTCGGCTTCCTTCAGAACCCTCTTTCAGTTATCTCTGTCTTTACACAATTCAACCCAGGAAGTTACTACAGACCTTATGGGCTATGCCAGTGCTCCCCTACATACATAGGGTTGATGTTATCAAACTCATAATAACGGTATTTATTTGTTTAGGGAGAGGTGGAGGGGCAAGCTTAGCAGTACTTTTTCAAACTCTGTACTATACATTTAAGAAACAGTTTTTCTTTTACAGAATGCAGACTAGTTTTATAGTAAATATGAGAGTTGACACTTTCACACAGGATAGTACAGATTCGTACGAGTTCAGTGACAAGTGGTAACTGTTTTTTTTTTATTTAAGAGGGGGTGGCTTGGACGGCTACAACTTACAACACTGTACCTGCTGTGTTGCATATTTCAGTTTTATCTAAGGATTTCTCTCAAGAAAATACTGTTAAAATGGCAACCCAGTTCCCTATTCCAAACACGCAGTAACTTCCTGGGTTGAATCTTGACTGTAGCAATCAGCCACCATCCCTCTATTCTTGCCAAGTTCCCAACAATTTTTACACGCTTTATATTAGCTTGACCAGTATCTATCTATGTAACTGAATCTTTTAACGCGATTTTCACCCACTTAAAATCATTGGATCGACTTGAAACTTTGCATACCTGTAAAAGACCCGTGACAATACAATAATTTCATATTTTGTTTCTAAAATCATGGCCAGAATCATCAGAAATTTAAAAAAAAGTGTCTTTGTATCTATGTAACGGAACTTTTGAACACGATTTTCACCCACTTAGAAACATTGGATCGACTTGAAACTTTGTATACGTGTAAAGGATCCGTGACAATATAATAATTTCATATTTGTTTTCTAAAATCCGGCCAGAATCATCAGAAAATCAAAAAAAGTGTCTTTGTATCTATGTAACAGAATTTTTAACACGATTTTCATCCACTTAGAAAGATTGGATCGACTTGAAACTTTGTATACTTGTAAAGGACCCGTGACAATACAATAATTTCATATTTGTTTCTAAAATCCTGGCCAGAATCGTCCGAAAATAAAAAAAAAAGTGTCTTCGTATCTATGTAACGGAATCTTTGAAACGATTTTCACCCACTTAGGAACATTGGATCGACTTGAAACTTTGTGTACTTGTAAAGGACCCGTGACAATACAATAATTTTATATTTTGTTTCTAGAATCCTGGCCAGAATCATTAGAAAATCAAAAAAATGAAAACTGGTATAATAGGTTGCGGACTTTTCGACTTTTTAGTCAATCGTTGTAAGAGCTCAGCTGGTAGAGCGGCACACTCTAGTGGTATATAATTTCTGTAATCCATAGGTCGCTGGTTTAAATCCGGCTGGGAGGTTTTTATTTTTTTAGAAGAGTATTACGAGTACTTTCAGCTCATACTACAATAGAATCGAATTTAAAGATATTTACATTTTTATCTTATTCTGTAAAATATTAAAACTAAAAAATGAAAAATAAATAATAGTTTTAAAAAACTAAAACAACACGCTTTATTAGAAAACCGAACTAAAAAAAAATGAAAAATAATTTTAATTTCCAACATGCTTGGGATAAATAATTTTACCATCAAAAGCGTGGGGTGCTTTTTATGATTTTTACATTTTCTTCTTAGAGACTTTACTTTTATCAATATCTGTTTATTATCAAATATATTAATCGATAAAGAGCACCCCACGCTTTTGATGATAAAATTATATATCCCAAGCATGTTGGAAATTAAAATTGTTTTTCATTTTTTTAGTTCGGTTTTCTAATAAAGCGTGTTGTTTTAGTTTTTTGAAACTATTATTTATTCTGTCCAGTTTTATCTTATTCTTTTAGTGGATTGCACAACTGAAGTCTAAATCATGACCACGGTGTCCCAAGTTTTTTTATTGTTTCCATAACAACTACAAAAATAACTGAAAATCCACAGAAATTGTTATAAAACAATGGTCATGATTCAAACATTTGTTTTCTCGCTTGCTGATAGATCTCAATATTATATTTTAATGTAATTAATATAATATGTATTATAATTATAATTATATTAACATAAATCTAATATATATTTCAATTAATTTTGATAGGAGACATCTTAGTAAAATCATTATTTCTTCTTCTTCGGCTTTCCCCCACTTATAGGTTTGCCGTCTTCAGTTTCCATTTATCTCTATCATTCCAATCCCCCTCTTCCAAATTCCTATCCTCCATTATTGTTCTGACGTAGGTTTTCCATTTCCATCTTGGTCTACCACGTTTATTTCTTCCAGGGGGTGACCATTGGTATATATTTTTTGGCCATCTTTCATTTTCCATTCTTTGTACATGGCCATAACATTTAATCGTTTGATTTTCAATCCTCTTAACAACAGATGTGGTGACCTTCATTTCTTATTTTATCCTGTCTTGTTTTTTGGAGGCTTCTTCTAAAATAATCGAATTTAACTGTTCTAATTTTATTCTTTTGTAATTCCGTCAAAGACCAAGTTTCGTTTCCATATGACAAAATATTCTGTATTATGCTCTTATACATTTTCATTTTAGTTTCCTTTGTAATACTTTTGTTCCAAATTACTCCATCTAATGTCTTAGTTGCATTTTTTGCCATTGCAATTTTAGCCTGTACATCTCTCTCACAGGTACCGAAACTTGTAATTATTGACCCATGATATTTAAAAAAATTCACATTTTTTTATTTTCCCTGTTTCAAGTATGAGGTCATCCACATCTTTTCCCAAACTCATATATTCTGTCTTCTGTAAATTTATATTCAGCCCCCATTTTTTATATTCTTCCATTAATTTATTTGTCATATATTTCATATCATCTTCATCCCCTGCAAAAATTATTTGATCATCTGCAAACAACAATTATTTAAAAACACAATTATTGAACACACATTTATCAAATGTGTAGTTAATTTTTTGCTATATTCAACGTATTTTTTTTGGAGAGCCAGTCAGTGCAAAATAATGCTCTGACCTGTTTAGAATGTGAAAAAGGAGGAGCTTTCTTTATTTTGGTAAACAGAATTCGATAAAGAGCGAGGTGAAACACGACAGCCATTGGCTGTAAAACAAAATTCATTGAAACGTGATTGGTCATTGACTCCCATATGAGGCATGAATTAAAAATAGTCAATAAAAACATCTTGTAAACAAGTATTTCTGTCGTTTTTAACTGCAAGGCAATGTTTATGGAAAAGTCTCCATGGTGCAAGAGTTAAATTTCTTCCAGAGAAGGCCATGTATAAAAATATCTGACGTTTTTAACTGCAGGGCACTAAAATCCAGCTCCAAACTTCCCATTAAGAAATGGACAAGTAATACATGCACATGTGCTAATCACAGAGATAGACGATCATCCTGCCAGTATAGGGGTGGTATGTGGTCAGCATGTCGGGTCCACCAGTCGTTATAACTGGTTTTCTCAAAGTGGAGCCGCTACTTATTGTAGTTACCCAAATTCCTCACGATGCTGGGTGCTAATTTAGAATACATCATTCTCATCATCAGTTACACTCCAACATACATACACACACACACATTATATATAGCCTATATATCGAAATTTTATTCTATGAAATTCAATCTTAAGTACTCTTCACAAAGAGTTTAAATCATTAATTGACCATAAAAACATCAATAAAGGAAGAACATTTGTTTTCATTTCATTATTTTCAATCATTATATTTAACAACTTCCTAGGATTATTTCCATATATATACTGTATTTTTATGTTTTTGGTATAATAAAATTTAAAACTCATAATGTCTAATAAAATACAGGGCTATTCAGAAAGAAGGAATAGATTCAAACATTTATTTCTTCCAGACTACAAAAAATAGAAACACAATTCCAATATTCCTGGGAAGAGAAAACTTCGAATTTCACTATTTTATGCATTCAATATGATCACCATGTGTTTCACGATAAATATCAAAACGGTGGCTCATTTCTTGCCACACGCGACTCAGCAGGTCTCTGGTTACAGAATTCACAGCTTCAACAATTCGACGTCGCAAATTTTAAAGAGTGTCAGGCATAGTGGTGATAAAAACACGGTCTTTTACGTAACCCCACAGATAAAAATCACACGGGGTTAGGTCTGGTTATCTGGGAGGTCACCGGCCATAAAGTTGATCTTCTACTCCTCCTCTTCCAATCCAACGTCCTGGAATGGTGTTATTCAGGTAACGTCGGACGTGGTAAGAGAAATGCGGCCCTGATCGAAAGTTTAAACTTTTCTCTTTCCAGGAACGTTGGATTTATGTTTCTATTTTTTGTAGTTTGGAAGAAATAAATGTTTAAAGTCTGTTCCTTATTTTTGAATAGCCCTGTATAAAGTGATGTGTTATTTATGGTCGAATTCAGACTACTTGGAGAACACTAGTTGTAATAACATTTCATGAAACTGGATATTACTTTCAACAAAAATTATTCCAGTTTATGTTACAGTGCTATAAAACTCATTAACGTTAAATACAAGTTATAACGTTTTAAAATCTAAACCACAATTAAATCTGATGGCTCCAGGCATTGTATGCAATCCGTTAATTTATATCTTAACAATTTTATCTGTAAACTTTTTAAATCATTTCCATCGGTGAAGTTAATTTCGTTCAATTGGATATTCTTGGTAATCATTGATTTCAGCTCCATACATTTTACGCAACTTTTTTTTTTCGGTAATTAACTTAATCATATTTTAGATTCAAATTTAAAAGAAACGTAAAAAGAGGATTAACCCAGTTTTTAATTATTTGAATCTGTGAAATTGCCAATATTGGATATAATTTGTAATTTATCTCCTCTACCATTTATCAGCTTTTATTGAAACTGTAATCACTGTTTTATTACTTTTCTTCTTTTTTAAAAAGATGTATTAATACAGATTTCACCATTATCTTACGTGTAGACAGTAAGAAACATTCCTTCCATAGCTAGTTTTTAAAATAAAAATTATCGGATACAATATCCTTTAATTTAGTGAAACCTGTCAGCCATCAGGCATTATGTTATGTATAGACATGGTATCTTTACATTGTCGTGGTGGAGTGGCTTGCGTGCATAAATGATTCCGAGAGCTATGCTGGCGGTAGCATTGCTGCCGGTAGGGTTACCCATGCCGGACTAGTCGAAGGTGATAAGCCAGACGAAAATAGTACCTTGGTCGAAAGAGTGACGATCTTTCACCGTAAAAATTACAACCGTCAAGAAATGCGGACATGTGTTCTACTGGGGAAAAATTTTCCGGAAGTTAAATAGTCCCCCATTCGGTTCTCCGGGCGGGGACTACTTCAGGGAACCCATGCCAAAGATACGGGTTCGATAGTGCCAGTGAGTTAGTTAGTTATAGACATGGAACAATTCCTTCATAACCAACATATGGTTGCATATGACGTCAGAAGGAAGAGGTTAGAATACTTTTCTGTATCTTCTAGTTACAGCAATAGTTTAGAATAACCACTTTAGATAGTTATATTTCACTCCAAAAGTTCCGAACAGTCAGTGCGCAACTTTTATATTGCACTTTATAAGTGTGAATCCTGCTCTTGTCTATCTGACCGCTCGCGCTGTAGAGTGTTCAGAGTGACCTCTACTGTCTGGTTTAAACTTAGTCAATCTCGTGTTATTGCAAGGAGAGGTTTCATCTCTAGTTACGTACAATATTCACTGTGGGGTGGAGAAAGAAGTTAAAAGTAGGCTCAACTCTGGAAATGGATGCAATTCTGTTATGCACTGCAGGGACTCTTAGCTACCAACTCCTTAAAAATATGTATAAAACTGTCAGTATTCCAGTTATTTATTACACTACATGAGTACGAAACATGGTCTCTTACTTGAAGAGAGGGGAAAAGTTAGGAGTAGGCCTATTTGATAATAAAGTGCTTAGGAATATTTTTTTATCAAACTGACTACAGACGGACGGTAAAGGGAGAAAAAATTAAACTGTGATCTTTAAGGAAAATCGGACAAAATATTTACATATAATACGTTTTTTTAAATATTTTTCACTGAGAGTAATTAATAATCATAATTACAAATCAATAAACGTTATCTCAGTCAAAACAAATTTATTAAGTCGACGTTTCAATCTGCTTATGTGAGATTATTTTCAAGACATGGTTTGTTTATAAATTTATAAACAACAATGTCTTGAAAATAATCTCACATAAGGGGATTGAAACGTCGACTTAATAAATTTATGTTTTGACTGAGATAACGTTTATTTCTTTATAATTAAAATATTGACAGTTAAGTCTCGTAGACTGCAATGGACAGGTCATGTGGCACGAATAGGGAATACAATAGGGTCATGAAAACTTCTTGTAGCAAAACCAGAGGAAAAAGACGGTAACGAAAAATCAGACAAAATATGAACAGTTAAGTCTCATGGACTGCGTTGGGCAGGACGTATGGGACGAATAGGAAATGAAAGAAAGGACATAGTTCGCGTGGACGAAATAATATAAACAGATCATATATAAACAATTTATAAAAGTGTGCACAAACAAATATCAAATCAAAATATGTACTTACGTACTGCAACTGTTAAACATTTAATAATATTATAGCATTAACATTGTGTTGTTGGAGAAATATCTGTAATTAAATCCTTACAGTTAATCTAATTTTGAAAGACAAAAATGGTTATTGTGTTATCCGTAAAATATAGACATATGCTGTCGCGGACTTTTTTGTAGAATTTTTTTTTTTTTTTAGATATTCAATTCTGTGTACCTTTGGTGTATTTATTACGGTTTAGACAGTGTAAACCATTTTTAGCGTCAAAAAACGGACTTTTTACAAAGATTTTTTTATAAAACAGAAGAAAACAAACTAATAGAAATTACTTAAATGTTTGTCGATTTGTATACAATATTAACATTTATGCACAATTTTGTTTTCATTGCGGTCCGACACATTTAAATAACTGGCATGAGAAATTAGATGTTTTGTTAATTTAAGGGCTAAAGATGTTTTGTTTTACCTCATACATGTTTACTTCTTTTCTTAATAACATGTTGAGTTTCGTTACGAAGAGTCGAAAATTGAGACCGCTAGGACGATATTTAAATTTTCGAATTCGACTTTACTTTTTTTTTAAATATATCGCTATATGTCAAGTTTGGTTTCGGTAAAATAAAAATGGCCACCGTTAGAGCGTTTAACGGATATAGACTCTATAGGCCTACCTAGAGGCCTATGCATAATTATTTGTTATGGTAATTTTCGGTGATTGCTAGATAGGATCGGTGAAGATCTGTATTTTTTTTTCAAAAATATTTTCAATAACTTAATTCCTTCGGAAATCGCTTAAAGTAACGTTGAACCAGTGTTATAATCATCAATGCTTTCTTCGGAAACTTCAAACATATTTGATACCACAGTACTGATCGGTCCCGATGGTATAATGATTACCATGCTTACTCCTTGTTTCAGAGTTCTCAGTTTCCATATCGGCAGGGTCATGATTTTTCAGAACGTACAAATACTGAAAAGTCAACAATTACATGCTGAAACCTATCTCAAATTTCTCCCAGAGATGCGTTGTGATGTACCAAGGCCATGTCCAAAAAATCTGTCGTTTTTAACTGCAAGGCACATAAATCGAAGCCAGAATCCACCAATGGCAACCCGCTGTGCGTAGCAGTTGGACGTCCCTGCTAGACTTAGAGCGGTGTGGAGCGAGGCGGGTGCGGCGCGGACGGCAGGTAATGAGGATTTTCCAATCCATCAAGTGAAGAGTTGTATTACTTCCCTGTAGTTAATTGAGAGATTTGGCGCTGAATTTTAGTGCCGTGCAGTTAAAAGCGACAGATAATTTTTGGACACGGCCTTGATACATCACAACGCTTCTTTGGGAGAAATTTCAACGTAGTTTCGGCACGCAATGGTTGACAGTTCCTAGTGAGTATGACTTCCTTCGAAGGGAAGTAGGCCTAAAATCTTCCGTGCCTTAGATTACACTGAGCAACAAAAAATAAACTGTTTTTTTTTTGTCTCAGAAAGAAAAATATGTGATTCTTATAGTATTTTTTCTCCTGCATTCAAATATGATATCGGGATTTCTCCATCACGCATGGTTTCCGAGAGACAGAAATGTATAATTTCAAACACTTTAATATTTTCTACATTCGTAACTACAAAATATTCAAACATTCGGACTCATCTAGAAAATAAGATGACGATTTTCTGCTATATTTCGCCTATGGAGCATCCCTCTTGATGGTCCAACAATAATCGGCCAGCATATTAGGATTCCATTTGCCTTGATATCCCTTTTCCATAGCTGAAATCTCCTGAGTTAGCTCATTTGGTTTTATTTTACAATGAACAAATGGACGAAAAAAGTTTATTAAAATAATTATTTAAATTCATTAATTGAAATTGAAATAAAACAACTGTGGGTGATGGAGAAATTACGAATGCATATTTGAAAACACAATAAAAAAACTGCATTAAGCACAGCTATTGGTACTCATGAGCCAAAAATCATGTTGACCTGTGTTAACGACACAAATTAGAACATTTTTTTAAATAAGAGCCACTGTTTACTAACCTTTCACTCTCAGATTTGAATTGCTATACTTCACTATTGACCTCAGTTGCCGAAGATCGTAACTAAATTACTGCTTTACTATTTGTTTTTCTGATTCACGCGGGATCCACTTTGTAGAGGATTTATTTTCTGTGTCAACACTGCATAAAGGTTTAGTACCCGAGGGAAAATTGCACAGGTTGATAAATTGTCCTAGAGTCAAATTGTCTTCTGGCTCACAGAGTAACCCAATATTAGGCTATGGTAAATTACCAAATTACAAATACTAGTGGGAATTAAACCGTCTCAATTCTAGAAATGCATGCTACTATGTATCACAGAGACTCTCGTCATCCTAACTTCTCTCAAGAAAGATAAATTCAATATATATATATATATATATATATATATATATATATATATAAACTCTTATTGTCCCCGTTCTATTACATGGATGAGAAACGGACTATTTCTTTAGGAAGACTATTTAACTCATGCCACAAATGCTAGTCAATGACCAATCACGTTTCAACGTATTTTGTTTTACAACCAATCACAGTCGTGTTTCACCTCGCTCTTTATCGATTTATCTTTATCAGCTCCTGCTTTTGTGATAAAGAAAGCTCCTCCTTTTTAATGTTCTGAACAGGACAGAACATTATTTTTCTCCAACAAATACACTGAATATAGCAAATAATGAACAGATTCCTTGATTCTACTGAGTTGTTTACTAAAAAAATAAATAAATAACCCGTAATGTTGATTACGATATATAGTTTGATGTGTTTCATTATTTCTCCACTTGGGTGCACTCTTACAATATTGCGACCTTATTTGCCAATAAATAATATGATCTAGTTGCAGTGAATGAACATAACCTCACATTTCTGATTTGTTTTCAAACATCGCCGTTTACATTAAATACATAAATATTTTAAAATAACTATAGGTAAACCATGATTTGTGAGTAAACAGCTTAATTTTATTCGTTAAATAGTCCTAACACTCTTGATTTCCAAATTCTCTAGATAAATTCACGACTCACGAAGTGAGGAGTGAATTTATCGATAATTTGGAAATCACGCATTACTTATGACTATATAACTCATGCTCCAAATGGCAATCAATGACCAATCATATTTCAATGAATTTTGATTTACAACCAATCACAGTCGCTTTTCACCTCGATTTTATCACTTTCATTTTATCGCTTTCATTTTATCAAGTGGCTCCCAGATTGTATATATAGTGCACCAGTGTGACCAGATTCTGCTTGCGAGATACAATAGAACAGCATTCGTACCACTGTTTTCAATTTCTTAAACGTATTATTTCCTAAGATTAACGTTGCAGAAAAATACAATTGACATATTTACATCATAGGACATTTAGAAATTAATTAATAACCTGTAATGATATGTTTCGTTTTTTTCTCCACTAGGGTGCATTCTTACAATATTGCGATTCTATTTGATAATAAATATGATCTGGCTGCAGCGATGAACAAATGAAACACAACATTTCTCATTTGTTTTCAAACATTAATATATAAATATTTTAAAATAAATATGTTTAAAAAATGATTTGTGAGTAAATAGCTTAATTTTATTCGTTAAATAGTCTAACAAATGCCACTCTTGATTTCCAAATTCTAAATTCTCACTTCGTGAGTCGTGAATTTATCGATAATTTGGAAATCACTCGTGGCATTACTTATGAGAAAAGGTTACGAGTATTTGAGAATAAAATTACTTGGGAAATGTTTTAACCAAAGAGAGAAGAACAGACGGGTGAATGGAGAAGACTGAATAACAGTGAACTACATGGGTCTTTATGGTAAGCCAGATTTAATAAGATCGGTTAAGTATCGTAGACTATGATAGGCAGGGCATTTGGTACGAATAGAGAATGAAAGAGAGGCTTGAAACTTCTTATAGGAAAATCAGAGGGAAAACGCCCAGTTGATAGACCAAGAAATTTTAAGTCTTCAAAATAGGCATATGGGGACCAAAGTTGGGATGAGAAGGCATCGAAGTAATGGAATTTTGATTCCCTGAATACATGGAGAACAGCATAGATATCTGCATCTGTATATTAATTCAAATATTGTTACAAATTTTCAAAATATGGTTGGATTGAGAAGATGGTAATAATGCGAACTTACCGTAGGTTTTAAACCCGGCTTTGAAGTAATGGAATTTTGATTCTGTGAAGGTGCGGACAGCAGAAATCTGCAATTCTATCACGTTCTGTGGTAGTCACTTGTCTTTGTGCACACGGTCACGTGATGAGAGGGCAGGCTTGTAATTACTCTCACCCTTAACAAGAGACCCGCCCCTAATCTCGGCTCTATTTTCAAGATAATCACAGCGTATTTACTGTGATTCTGTTTCCAACTTCTAATCACGCCTTTTCAACGTGAATTCACTTCTTAAATAATACACTTATAAACAAAGAGCATTTGCCACGGATTAACTAACTAACTCACTGGCACTATGGAACCCTTATGTTCATGGCCACGCGGACATAACCTCTCCATACATCCCTATCCTTAGCTAATGTTTTCCAATCATCTCCTGTATAATCTACTTCTATAAAATCATGGTTAATGTTATCCTCCCACCTCATTCTTGGTCTACCAACTGGGCGTTTTCTCTCTTGTTTTCCTTACAGTAAGCTTCCAGCCCATATTCCATTTCCCATTCGTGCCACATTGCAGTCTATGAGACTTAACTTTTCTTATTATATCTGGTGATCGGCCGCGGTGGACTAGTGGTTATGCTCCTTGCCTCTCGTTCCGAGGGTCGCGGGTTTAAACCCGACCGGGGTCGATTGATTTTTTTAGGATGGAAAAATCAAAGGAACAAGTCCTCCGGGAGGGACTTTAAGCCATGGGTCCCGCCCGAGTATGAAGATTTTCAGGCTGGGTAGAAGATCCTTAAGCCTGAATGAAAAGGCCCCTAAGCAAAATGTACCGAATTTTCCCGTCCTAGTACTACCTTGGTTTTCTAGATGTCAGTATGAGGCGTAACGCTGACCACGGACCACTCAAATGACATCTGTACGAAAACAAGTGTAACTAAATGAGTATGGTTCAAATTCTTCTCTGTAGGGGAAGAGGGCCTAAATCTCTGTTAAGGGAAACATGAGCTTACAAGTTTACAAGAAAAGTATATCTGGTTTCCTACAAAGTTAATGTAGCTCACTGTTATGTAGTATTCTCCATTCGTCTGTCTGTTCATATCTCTTAAACTATTCATTAATAGGCCTATTTAATCTATATTGGTAGCATCAATGGCCCCATGAGACTTAGTGGCGGAACCCATGTAGAAAAGCAACTCAGCTCTTTACTTCGAATCACACAATAATAATAATAATATTAATAATCTCTCTATACCTTAGTTTAATCTCTCTCACATAGATAACTTTACGTCCCCACCCTGGGTGGTGGGCAGAGTATTTGAAATTCTGGACTTCACATTTAGTTTTATGGTCACACAAAAACATGGAGAACCTCCCCGGATGAGTGATCAGCTTAATGAGATGGCCACCTTCGAGACAACACGAACATTTAAGACTATACGCACCATTAACTCACACATTCATAGATTTCTGTTATTTTCAGTTAAAACTCGCAGCTCGAAACTGTATAGAGATGACGTCACGAACATTTCATGGTAGGTTTCAATATGAGGACATTAAAAGTTCCCTTGTTAGGTCACCACACTATTCATTAGTTACGACTTATTAATCTTCCATGCTAGGCCTTTACACGGTGTAACAATGGGCCTATATATCTGTGGAAGGAGCAATTAAAGGGGAACCTACATCTTTAGCCATTAAAAATATGGCAAATTTCAATATTCGTTTTCTCAACAACAATACTGATTACAGAAATGAAATTTGGTATGTGATATCTACATTACAATGAGAGCATGTTTATGTACTTAAGCATATTCTAACTTCAGTCATTATTGTTAATTAAATATTCAAAATGTCAGCTGAAAATTTTGCAGTGTCTTACCGTTTCCTGATAATTTTCCTAAATTTCAATATATTTTAATGGTTCTTGTTTTATTTTACTCATTAATGTTGTAGCTACAAAAATACTACAATTGTTTAATTATATAGAGTGTAAAATATTTTATTTTTCATTTTAAAGATGCATACTCATTTTTGTTAAAATTTGCATTAAAACTATTTTTTTAATGCAATGTATATATATGAGCCTACCTAATTAGATGTTTACGCTTTTTCCATGATGTCAATAAATATCCGTTATTTATAATTTCATTATGAACAGAATTAAGTTCCATACCGACTCATCTGTAAATTCTGCTGTTATTTTCACCATATTCTCAACGGTTAATGCGGGATATTTTTCACTAGACTGTTTTTTTTTCTCTCTCTCTCTCTCTCGGCTTTTCAAATTCTTCGCTCTCCAACGTTTAAGAAATTCTACAGACTTTTGTCATTTTGAAACAATTGAAATTCCAACGCATTCTGCATTGCGCGTGCGCAGGAATAAAATAATGCTTATTTAATATATTAAGATTATATATTTTGAGATTCTCCCATAGGCCTATAACTTATATAGAAATGTGCTAGCTAATATATGTATTTATTGTTTTTATTTCCTTTATTTGTAGTGTTAGTGCGAACTACATTTCTCACAGCTTAAAGGTAAAACTGTTATTCGACCAGTGAAAATGCAGTCGTACATCTGGTTTGTTTACATTACAACTGGAATTTAGCTCAGAAGAGGAACAGGCTTCAATATGTTAATCACACTCTTAACTAACTATGAACTAACTAACTACCTAACTCACTGGCTCTATCGAATCCGTAGTTTCATGGCCGCACGGACATAAGCTCTCCATACATCCCTATCCTGAGCTAATGTTTTCTAATCATTCCCTGTATAATCTACTTCCCTCAAATCATAGTTAATGTTATTCTCCCACCTCATTCTTGGTCTACCAAATGGGCGCTTTCCCTCTGGTTTTCCGGCACGAAGCTTCCATTCACGTCTTTCATTCCCCCACTCGTGCCACATGTCCTCTCATTGTAGTCTATGGTACTTAACTGTTCTTATTATATCTTTCTTCCTATAAAGACCAAGTAGTTTACTGCAATGTAGTCTTCTCCATTCACCTGTCCGTTCATCTCTCTTTGGTCCAAAAATTTTCCTCAGAACTTATTCTGAAATACTCGTAATCTCCTTTCCTCCCTTAAAGTAAGAGTCCATGTCTCGCATCCATATAACTGGTAGAATAATAGTTTTATATATTTTTATTTTTACATTTTTTAAAGGAGTTGGGAAGTCAAGAGTCTTTGTAATGCATAATACTTAACTAGCTATGGCTTATTTATATTCCATGATAGGCCTCCACATGTAACCATGGGGGCTCTACCTCTGTGGAAGGAGGAATTATGCTATTTTTTTTTATTGGGAATCGTCAACTAGAGCTTAATGGTGATTTGCTTGTTCCCAACTTCGCTCAGGTTTGCTCTATATTTTTATAACTGCTGTGTGGATGAGATATATTTTTAAATAGACATTTATTCCCATCGCGTACAATGGTGGCTGCAATTTCGCAGAAAAGAAGAATTGAATGCGGACGTTAAAATGAATATTGCATTGTCCAATACAAAACGGATATTCGCTGAGTAACAAAGGAACCTCTATGGCAGTAATCTAATGGTAAAAGGGATCATAAAAATCTAGTACTATATGGTGATTGCAAAGGATAGAAGAACTATACTGGCTGCTCCTGCCTATACTAACTGCGTGTTCAAATAGATTGTTCTTAAGGGATGACGAATGCAAAGCGGGGTAAAAAGTAACTAACTAGCACTATCGACTCCGTAGATTCATAACCGCCCGGACATAAACTCTTCATATATCTTTAATTTGAGCTAATGTTTTCCAATCATCCCCTGTATAATCTACTTTCTTGAAATTCTGGTTAATGTTATTCTAGCACCTCATTCTTGGTCTACCCTCTGGTTTTCCTACAACAAGCTTCCATGTCGCTCTTCCATTCCCCCATTCGTGCCACATGTCCTGCCTATCACAGTCTATGAGGCTTACTCTCATTATATCTGGTTTCCCATAAATATTACATAGCTCATTGTTATGCTAAAGTCTTCGCCATTCGCCTGTCTGTTCCTCTTTCTTTGGTCAAAATATTTTCCTGAGAACTTTTTCTCAAATACTCGTAATCTTTGTGGAATGCAGGCTTTCACTGCCGGTAATCATAATATTAGAAGATTCCGGGCTATGTGGCCGTGGTCTGTAACTGGTGTTTTTTCCAGACGTTTCTCCCTCGACTGCGGAGGGCATCTTCAGTGGCTACTGCTTCTAGGTGGTGTTCCCTTGTCGTAGACTCGACTGAGAATGATTCGAGTCTACGACAAGGGAACACCACCTAGAAGCACTCGTCACTGAATATGCTCTCCGCAGTTGAGGGAGAAACATATGGAAGAAATACCAGTTATAGACCATGGCCACATAGCCCGGAATCCTCTAATATTACTCGTAATCTTTTCTCCTCCCTTAAAGTAACAGTCCATGTTTCTCATCCATATAACAGAACTAAAAAAATAAGTTTTTTTTATATTTTCTTTGTTCTTAAGACCTTTCCTTCTCTGTGCCGGAATTAGGGAGCTCCCTATTGGGTACTTATTTTCCAAGCTAATTTAGTTACTCTCATTTACCCATAGATGTCAGCGAGTGATGGATTCGGCCTAGCGCCTCATTGAGACATCTAGTGAGTAACTAAGGTAATTCTGGATGGGAAACGTTCGGTAAATTTTGCAAAGAGGCATTTTTAGTCAAGCTTGAGGTTGTTTTACGATCCTGAAAATCTTCAGACTCGTGACCCATGGCTTAATGTACCTCCAGGAGGACTCGTTCCTTGGATTTTTTCATCCTATAAAAATGCATCGACCACGGCCAGGTTTGAACCAGCGTACCTCTGAAATAGAAGTAAGGAACATAACCTCTAGTCTACCGTGGCCGACTTTTTTTTTTCAGTTGAATAAAATATTATTCATATGTATAATTTTAATTATATATAATATAACAATTTTTGTTTTAATTAAAGGTATATTTAGCTTTAAAAAAAAACACACACACACACACACACACACACACATATATATATATATATATATATATATATATAGGCTATATGACATGAAAACAAAAATAAATGCCTGAGTCGGGATTTGAACCCGAGTCTCTAAACTCTGTACGTTTAGCGCTCTAACCATCTGAGTCACTCAGGTATCCTAACACAAACATTTATTTTTCTTTTATATGTAGTATTCTCAATTTACACGAGAGGTAGCGGGATATCGTTCCAACTGCCATCTTGTTGCCACCATAACTGGTAAGCAAATTTTTAAAGAGAATATTTATTTTATAGCAGTAAGCTTGTGTATATATATATATATATATATATAAAGTAAAAATATTCTCTTTAATTTGCTTACTTGTTATAGCCAGCTACTAGATGGCAGTGAAGACCGAGTTCTCGCAACATCTAGTAATAATGGAGAATATTCATTCCATAGTAATTCTGCCCGAAGGCAGGTCCTTCACTGCAATCATAGCATTTTCATACTATCCTTGCAGCTTTACTAGGGAATTGTGTAGGTGTGGTAGCTTCCCGTTGCTTTCCACACCTGTGAAGGATGATGGTGATGATGATAATGATAAGGATGAAGATGATAGCCATATGATTTCGGGGACCGTTTGGGCCCTAAAGTTTTCCTGGCATTTGTCTTACAGGTGAGGAAAAACCCCGATAAAAACCTCACCCAGAAAAACTGCCCCGACCGGGGATCGAACCCGGGCCCGCTGCGTGACAAGGCAGCACGCTACCTCGAGACCACAGCGGTGGACAATGGAGAATATAATACATATATAAGAAAAATAAGTGTTTGAATTGGATTAGCCTGGTGGTGTAATGGATAACACGCTGATGTACAGACTCAGAGTTCCGGGTTCGAATCCCGCCCATGCATTTATTTTTCTTATCATATCATATATATATATATATATTCAACATCTTCAATCATTATCTGAATTATTGTATACATAATTTCTGAAAATCGTCCTCCAGGTACATTTTTCTCAGAATCTAAGTGAGACTACGAACTTTTTATGATATTTTACTCGCTATATGACGAAGTTTCTGTGGCAAATTAAAAAAAAAAAAAGAATCCTTAAAAAAAAATAATTAGGTAGCGGATTGTTATTATTGTATATCTGGCTTAACTTGGCAGAGAGAGAGAGAGAGAGAGAGAGAGAGAGAGAGAGAGAGAGAGAGAGAGAGAGAGAGAGAGAGAGAGATGGATATATAAGGTAGATCGTTGACCACTTTAGTCCAAATACAAAAGAAAGAACCCACCCTGATGTCAGTTTTCCTCTTCCCCCTTCCTCCTATTAACATCTGGTGAAGAAAAATCATCGGCAACACTGGTGCGAGTGAGAGAGGTGAATACAGTTGTCTCATTCTACAAATTTCTCGTAAAGTTAAACCAGAGAGACTATAGTTCCCGCGCTGTAGTTGTGTGGTTAAGGCAAGATGCCTTGTCACAGAGCTACGGGGCTTACGCTGGTTCGGGTCTCCATGGGAGTAGAAATTTCCTCATGGAATTTCGTGCAGTATGGGACAGATGCCTACCCAGCATCGCGACAAACTTGGGTAGCTACAATAAGGAGTGGTTCCAGGTTTTAAAAAAGCTATAACGGCTGGGGAACTCAACATGCTGACCACATATCACACCTACACAGGCTAGATGATCTTTTAATATATGTGAGTGTGAGGCCTTCTAGAAATTTCGCGCCGTGGAGTTGGAGTTAGGATTTTATAAGCAAAAAGTTAAGAATGTAACTTAATATGACTAACTAACTAACTCACTGGCACTATCGAACCCGTAGGTTCATGCCCGCACGGACATAACCTCTCCATACATCCCTATCCTGAGCAAATGTTTTCCAATCATTCCCTGTATAATCTACTTTCCTCAAATCATAGTTAATGTTATTCTCCCACATCATTCTTGGTCTACCAACTCGGCGCTTTCCTCTGTTTTTTTACAAGAAACTTCTATGCACGTCTTTCATTCCCCATTCGTGCCACATGTCCTGCCCATCGCAGTCTACGAGACTTAACTGTTCTTATTATATCTGGCTTCCTACAAAGACCATGTAGTTCATTGTTGTGTGTATTCTCCATTCACCTGTCTGTTCATCCCTCTTTGGTCCAAAAATGTTCCTAAGAACTTTATTCTCAAATACTCATAATCTCCTTTCCTCCCTTAAAGTAAGAGTCCATGTTTCGCACCCATATAATATAACTGGTGTAACTTAGTGTATACTGATTTTTATTGACTTTATTGATTTTCTTCTTGAATCAATACGGACTGTTAAACAGTAGCTGTTGGATATCCCTGTCGTAAAGAATCAAGCTGACAATACGTAGTGGACATAATATGGTTTAATTCTTCTAGTTCCTTGACAATATCACAGATGGCAGTAGCTGTCAATTATTTTCATTAATGAGATACACAATAAATCCTCGCTGCTCTGTGTTCGAAACTTTTCGAGTGTTTATTGAAGACCTATAGGAGCAACATTAATAATTTAAATAAAGTTACTTCATTTTATATCTAGGTTGTTTTATTCCACAATTTTTAGTTTACATTTTACATTTGTTACTTTGAACCTTTTTTAGCTATGTGTAGGCGTCTATATTTGATCACTAGGTCTCAAAGGGTGTGAGAGAAATGGACAAATAAAAAAAAACTTTTGCAATGCACAAATATGCCAAACACAAATTTTCTACATTTTGACCCCTACATCGCGATATTGCATTGCACAATCAAAAATAATCAAATCCTTTCTATTTAGATGAAAAAAAAAATCAAAACAAATTTATGAGTGACACGTCCCACTTTTCTCAGTAAAAACATTTTGTGGATTGTCAAGTTTTTCACACACGCCCTTCAATTTGCTAACTACACCTCTTCACATGATCTCTATGCATTATTTTTTTCACAGTAGCCACTGCCCACTCCTGCAATTCGCTCCACTAAGATATCAGGGATTGGCACAGATATCAGGGATTCTTTTAATTAATTGTCAGATAATTATTTTCTTCTGTCAAATGTATTATTATATGCCATTAGTAGATTTATTTTCATGTGATTTTCTATTTTATTTTAAATTATCCGTTTCACGTAATTACATTTAAATAAATCAACGCATATTTTATACTCATTGCCTTCGTTTCGGCATAATTGCAGCCAGTGGATGGGATGAGTTGACAACTCCAAACTCCATTTCGCATCAGAGATCGTTAGAAAGATCACTTAACAGATTGTATGAATCCGCTTTGTTTAGTATAAATGTATGTCGACATTCATGTTGTCCCGGAGGTGGTTCTGGCATTGAGTTGATCACTCACCCGTGGCGGTCCTCCTTCAGAAAAGTACGTATGTAATCCAGAGATAAAAGTATATTCTGACATATCGTGTTTCTGTAAGACCTAAGTACGTTGGACATGTAATAGAACTTATATTACGATGCGAGGTTATGAAGTGTTTTTTTTACAGAATCGAGGAAATTTAATTTCCGAGATTATGTAAAACACTTCACAAACGCGCGTTGTACATTTGTACATTTTTTTGTGCAATGGTGTTTTCAAAATAATAAACAATAGTAAAATATCTTTGTTAGAAATATTTGCGTTTATTATAAACAATTGACCAACGTTAACAGTGTGGGCAATGTTTATTAGTTGAGACTACAGGAGGCCGTGAGACCATTTAGTGATAAAATGGCGGCAAGTACATATTTATTGTTTTATATTGTTTCAAATAAAAGTTCAGTTCATTTAAAATGCAGCGATTTGTTGCGTATAATGTATTATAAACACTACATGTTGGATATTTTTTGTATATACATTGTAGTATACATAGAGGGCAGTGGTTTTACTTCCCAGACGCGTTTTGTAATAATATGTAATATCACAATACAGTTATTTTATTACAGTATAGTTATTTAGGTTGGCAACCCCGAAATGTAGGAAGTGAACTTTCAACCATGGTCGCCATTGCTACAAGTACGGCAAAACGCACTATCGCGCAAAAAAAAAGTGCAGTTAAAAACGGCAATTTTTTTACACAACCTTGGTATATCACTACGCTTATCTGGGAGAAATTTCAAGGTAGGTTTCGGCATGCAGTGGTTGACAGTTTCTTGTGAACATATTCAATAACCAACTAACAAATTCACTGACACTATCGAACCCGGAGGTTCATGGCCTTGTGGACATAGGTCTTCCATACATCACTATACTGGGCTAATGTTTTCAAATCATTTCCTGTATAATTCATTTCCCTCTCAAATCATGGTTCATATTTTTCTCCCATCTCTATCTACCGGGAGCTTCATCTGCTTTTCCATGCCCGTCTTTCATTCCCCATTCGTGCCTCATATCTGGCCATTAGCAATCTACGATACTTAACTGTTCTTATTCATGATCATCAACTTCACGGATTAGGTCTTTGCCTGTTCCGTTCTCACATCTGTTCAGCCCAGCGCTTTCTTGGTTCCTACCGATCTTCGTCCTCCAGGATTATTCATCAGTGCCATCTTTGGTATCCTATCCTCTGTCTGTCGTTATTTGCAGATGTTCTATCTATTAATAGTTGTTTCTGTGTTCGTCTATTTGTCGAAGAAGTGGTTTTACTTTTAGTCCCTATCGAATATTCTCATTTCTAATATATTATTCTCTTGTACAACCTTTCACAACCCATTAGGAGTCTCATTTCCGCTGCCTGAATTTTACTTTTTACTTTTCTCTTTAGAACCCAGGCCTCACTTCCATATATCGCCACTGGTAGTGCCATCGTTGAGTAAAATCTTGTCTGTTTATCCTTTTTTACTTTGTTCCTCAGCTTTCGTTTGATTGTTCCACAAATATGTTGAAATTTCTGTATTTTCTTACTTATATCTTGTTCTTCTTCTTAAGTTATATCGCAATCCAAATACTGGAAGTGTGTAACCTGTTCCAACACTTTATCTTCTATTACTATTTTTGTTCTTACTGGGTACTTTCCATGGAACGCCATTACTTTAGTTTTTTAATTTTGAAATTAACTGTTCTTATTACATCTGGTTTCCCACAAGGATCGCGTAGCTCACTGTACGTAATTTGTCCTTTCAGCTGTCACTTCATCTCTCTTTGGTCCACAAATTTTCCTAAGAACTTTATTCTCAAATACTCGTAATCTTTTCTCCTCCTTTAAAATAACAGATTACGTTTCGTTTCCTTTTACTACTCGTATAACTGGAAGAATCACAGTTTTATATATTTTCTGTTTAACTTTTGTTTGAGAGAATTTGGAATGACGAGAATCCCTTTTAAACCAAAGTAGCATGCGTTTTGAGAGGTGAGCCTATTTTTAATTCCCTTCTGCATCTCATTCACATTTGTAATTATTGTTCCTAGATATTTGAATTCAGCCACTTATTTAAAATTTCCTCCATTTGTTACTAACTGTTCATTTCCTTTCTACGTGTGATCATATATTTAGTTGTATTGATATTTGATTCCAGCCCCAATTTATTAGTGTTACTAGATATAATGTGTGTGTTGGCCGTTAGTAATCTATCTCGTTGATATTACTTACTAGTATTGCATCATCAGCAGATACTAACAGCTTATGAATACCATTGAGTTTTACGCCTTTTCATCCTTTAAAGATTTGATGGTATGCTCTAGCACAAAATTGAATAGCCTTCTTCTTCACTTCCTGGTTTAGGCAAGAGTTGCCTGTTCCGTCTTCACTAACAGATCTAAGACCTGCCCATTTTTGTGAAAATTGAATAATAAATAAATAAATAAATAAAATCTAAAATAAAACGAAATAAAATAAAAATCTGTAGGTTGGTCAATTCCGGGTTTTACCGGTACATCTCGAATATAAGCCTCAAACGTTACCGTCTGACCCAACTTTCTCTTTTAATATACCCGAAAGTGGTAAAGCGCTTCTAAATGGATATATATTGATCAGTTGGCAATGATTTTGTTCTGGTAGGTGTGAGTGGTGGATGGTCATGAATAAACCGGACTTACGGAACAACGCCTTTTACCTTGAATCATTAATTTCACGTCCCAAAAACCTTTCCGGCGTTCATTATTGGATATGGTGTCCGGCAGAAGTGATTTCCTCCAATTGAATAGTCAACCAATATTACGATCTAAATAATAATGTTATAATAATACCTCACGGTCTGTTTGGTTGGTTACCATCAGTTAATTAAACAATATTAATCTTGATTTGTCCACCGCTGTGGTCTCGAGGTAGCGGGCCCGGGTTCGATCCCCGGTCGGGGCAGTTTTTCTGGGTGAGATTTGTATTGGTGTTTTTCCTCACCTGTATGACAAATGTTAGGAAAACTTTAAGACCCAAACAGTCCCCGAAACCATATGGCCATCATCATCATCCTTATCATTATCATCATCATCCTTCACCGGTGTGGAAAGCAACGGGAAGCTACCACACCTATAATTCCCTAGTAAAGCTGCAAGTATAGCATGAAAATGCTATGATTGCAGTGAAGGACCTGCCTTCGGGCAGAATTGCTATGGATGGATGGAATCTTGTTTTTACAAAATTATAATCCCAATGAGAAAAACTTTAACAGGAAAAATAATGGTTTTATGGATCTTCTATTTTTGAAAATTTCAATTGGGCTGATCCCTCATTCGGGGAGACTCTCCATGTCCTGTGTGGTCAAAAAAGTATGTGTGATCCTTACAAATCAACTGTCCACCTTCTTAAAATTTCTCTCAGAGAAGCGTTGTGATGTACCAAGGATGTGTCCAAAAAATGATCTACAAGGCTCAGAAATCGAAGCCAGAATCCAGCAACGGCAATCCACAGTACGAAGCAGATGTACATCCCTGCATGAGTTAAGAGTGGAGTGAAGTGAGGCGGGATTTTGCGCGGATAGCGGGCAGTGAGGGTTATCCAGTCTGACAATACAGGAGTTATATTACTTCCCTGCCGTTTAAATGAGAGATTTTGCGTTGGATTGCGGTTAAAAACGGCAGATATTTTTGTACACAACCTTTGTACATCTCAACGCTTTTCTGGAAGAATTTTCAGGTGAATTTCGGCATGCTATGGTTGACAGTTCCTTGGTTAGTTTAAACCCCACTCCCGACAGGTTGTGCCCCTATAAGACTCGGGTGGCGTCTGGCACGTAAAAGTTCCTACACAGGCGAGAGGTTAAACTGCGTTAATGGAATGAAAAATTAATGTAACGGATTTTATCCATACATTATTAAATAGGAACACACAATCTGATACTACAATCACTAGGATCACTATTATACTCGGACCAACGGAACTGTGTCCCTATAGCGCTGACATCGTTCTTAGAAAAGTACACGTCTATACACACAATTTTACCGTACTCCCCTCCCACTTCGTCAAACAGCAGCCTCGATAACTCACCGAGTAGGGATGTTGCTAAACTTCCCCCAGTGCCATGGTTCTTGAATATTGAATAAAGCAAGATTGGAGTTGAGTTGACAACACTGCAATGCAAGTCCAAGACATAGATAGAAAAGAGAGAAATAGGAATGCAGGGAGGGAAATGATTTGATGAGGGAGAAAAGGAAGTAGGCTTTAGTTCGCATATCTTACGGGGGCATAGATCCGTTGGACAGACAATACTTTACATACTGAAGTTCCATCCATTGTAATTCTGCCCGAGGGCAGGTCTTTCACTGCAATCATAGCATTTTCATGCTATTCTTTGCAGGTTTACTAAGGAATTTTAGATGTGGTAGCTTCCTGTTGTTTTCCACGCAGGTGATGGTGATAATGATAAGGTTGATGATGGTGGCCGGATGATTTTCTGGGACAGTATGGGCCCTAAGCTTCCTGACATTTGTCTTACAGGTAAGGAAAAACTAAAAAAAAAACTCACCCATGAGCCTGTCGTAACCTGGAATCAAACCCGGGCCCGCTGCGTGAGAAGGCAGCTCGTTACCTCGAGACCACAGCGAAGAAGCAAAAAATAATTTTCTAAGACCCGAGGGATGTTTAACCCCTGTGGCCTCTACTTTACGGAACTTTCTTTAAAAAGTGATTGAATAAGCTGAAGATACTTAAAGGGGATGTAGTAATAATAATGGTTTATGCTGCAGAACGCTATGCTATGGAGACCTGTTAATTAGCTTCGCAGAAGGACCTTGGTTTCGGTTTTCTCTTTGTTTTGTTCTACATTCCAGACAGAAAAGTATAGCTTCATCTTTCAGCCAGAACATTCTTCATACTCTCCTTCCACAAGAACTTACGGTCCTTTGAGTATAACCATAATTTTTCCTTTGTTAGGAGATCAAGTTAATTTAGTTACGCTTATTTCTTTACAAATGTGTTGTTGTTGTTTTCAAATGCTGGGCCTTGGCAATGAAGCCATTAGCGTTCTTGCTCTCCAATATTTCTCTATGGTGGATCCAACAGGTAATACTGTACTTCACAGGTTTGTAGATGTTCTTCGTCTTTGTTGCATAGAGGACAATTTGGATTCGTTTAGATTCCTATTTTATATAAATGTTTTGCCAAATAGTCATGTTCTGTAAGCAGTCTAAATTTTACTACTGTAGTTTTACGTGGAATTTCTGGAATAATATCTGGCTTCTTTACTAAAATATTCAATTTTTTGTCTTTGGCTTTATTACATTCTTTACAAATGTCATGAGTGGTATATGGTCAACATACCGACTAAATGAGAGATCTAGTAGGCAACCTAGGTATTACCTGGATTGAGTATGTAGGTAAATTTTGCTTAGAGGCATCTTTTCTCAGACTTATGGTTCTTTTATGAGTTTGAAAATATTTAGTCTCGGGACCCACGGCTTCCATCAGAACTTACAATCCAACATTTCAAGCCAATGATAGGCAGCGCGCAGGAATACGAATGAACAAGATAGAGATGAATAAAATATGAGAAGTCAGACCGGTAATTAAAAATAGTATACAGGTGAAGTGGCACTTCGCTAGCATTGCTTGAATAAGTACCACCACAACTATATAGGAGCATAAAAATCAGCTAATAGAGCATTATTATTCACTATTCCCACTATTGAAGACTCATGTAGTTTTTACAGGCTTACATACATTAATATTATAAAACTTCTAATTAGATCAGTCCTGGCGTATGGAACCCAAACACGGACATTGAATACTGCATACGTGGCAGCTACGCAATCCAGAGAGCACTGAGGTGGACATAATAATAATAATAATAATAATAATAATAATAATAATAATAATAATAATAATAATAATAATAATAATAATAATAATAATAATAATAATAATAATCTTCTTCTTCCTTTCCAGGATTAGGTCAATGCGACCTGTTCCGGTCTCGGTCCACCGTTTCCTTTTGGCCGTCCCAAAGATCTTTTTCCATGTGGTTTGTAGGTGTTGATCTTTTTGGGTAATTTTGTATTGTCCATTCTGTCTAAATGTTCTTTCCATTGGTATTTGTGATCTTCTAGTTTATCGACTATTGAAAATATCTCCAGTTCATTTCTTATTGATTCATTGTGTAATCTATCCATGCTTGTACATCCTTTTACGGATCTTAAAAATTTAATTTCAGTGGCTTGAAACTTTTAATTAGATCAGTATAATAATAATAATAATAGTAGTAATAATAATAATAATAATAATAATAGTAATAATAATAATAATAATAAATAATAACGACATTTTTTCGGAATTTATCCACAATACATTTGTTTTCAGTCACTCTCAAGAAATTCACCTTCTCCAGTTGTAGCAGTCCTGAGGTCCTGAGCATCATCAACTTCAAGTCCCAGATCACTCATACTTCTGATCACACCGTCCAATACAACCTTCTTTAGGTCTTCTCTTTCTTCTTTTCCTATTTATTTTCCACTCCAAGATCTTCTTAGGGATTCTATCAGATGCCATCCTCTTGAAATGTCAATACCGTCTTAATCTTCTCTCTTCCATTATGTGTAATACATTTCTTTCAACTTTTATAATTTTCGTAATTTCGACGTTTCTATTTTTTTTTTCTTATCTGGACTTCTGAGATGATCTCCAGAAATCCATCTCTCTTGCTATATAATAACTTGTTAGCTTGGCATATTTTTAATTGTTCATGTCTCTGATCCATATAACATAATCCATTCTACAATGGTCTTATAAATATATCTATTTGTTCTGTAAAGGATGTTTAAGTCAATAATAATAATAATAATAATAATATTCTTTATCCAACCAGGTCTTTGGTGTGTCTTAGTAATAATAATAATAATAATACTATTCTTTACCCAACCAGGTCTTATGCGTGTCTTAATAATAATAATAATAATAATAATAATAATAATAATAATAATAATAATAATAACAACAACATTGAACTCGACTACATTCTTGATTTGAAAATGAATATACAGACTGCGAAAGAATAATAAATAAATAATGGGGAGAATAGGATGAAAATTAAACAGAATAATGGTGAAAATAGGAATGTGCAAGGATAAAAGTCAATCTCGGATCTGGGTAGACTCTTACCGACATTAAGAGCATTACGAACAGTCCCCAAAAAGAGTTTCACAGCGCCACTTGCGCAGAATAACTAAAATTAGAATTACACATTAATAAGAAATCAAGGCAGTATTCAAAATTCCAACAAATTTCGGCGCATCAATTCAAAATTGGGTTCGATTCCCGGTCGGTACAGGCTCCTGGGTGAGATTTTTTCGGAGTTTTTCCTCACGTATAAGATAAATGTCAGGAAGCTTAGGGCCCAACGGTCTCCGAAAATCATCCGGCCATATCTACACATGGTCTTTTCATGGATGAGTGTAGATGTGCATTAATGTGTATATAGTTGTAGACATGGATTTTATTTATATGTATTCATTATTCTGATACACGTGTGTAGCCATGTAGGGATTTGTTTATGTATTATGATTATTTTTTGTTTTTTGTTCATGGAAAAATAATGCACGTATGGCGAATCAGGCCCATGCGCAACGTAAATACATATGTATCTCCTTTCTTTTGAAAAAAGGCAATACATTTCATTCATGTACCTATGCTGGCTGCATGATCGTCTTACTTACTTACTTACTCACTGGCACTATCGAACCCGTAGGTTCATGGCCGCGCGGACATAAGATCTCCATACATCCCTATCCTGAGCTAATGTTTTCCAATCATTCCCTGTATAATCTACTTCCCTCAAATCATAATTAATGTTGTTCTCCCACCTCATTCTTGGTCTACCAACTGGACGTTTTCCCTCTGGCTTCCCTACAAGAAGCTTCCACGCACGTCTTTCATTCCCCATACGCGCAACATGGCCTGCCCAACGCAGTCTACGAGACTTAACTGTTCTTATTATATCTGGCTTCCTATAAAGACCATATAGTTCATTGTTATGTAGTCTTCTCCATTCACCTGTCTGTTTATCTCTCTTTTGGTTCAAAACATTTCCTAAGAATTTAATACACAAGTGATCTTCTTGGTGATATAATATTAAAATATATATGTAGTCAATATGCCCATTTCACCAATTAATGTTTTAAAATGGTCAACAAGTTTCTACAGCCAAGCTGTCATTCTCAAGACCAGATATTGACCAATATCTGGTCTTGAGAATGACAGCTTGGCTGTAGAAACTTGTTGACCATTTTAAAACATTAATTGGTGAAATGGGCATATTGACTACATATATATTTTAATTTCCTAAGAACTTTATTCTCAAAAACTCGTAATATCATTTCCTCCCTTAAAGTAAGAGCCCAAGCGGAAAATTTTACCCCAGTTGAACCCATGTCCGCATTTCTTGACGGTTGTATTTTTACGGTGAAAGATCGCCACTCCTTCGACCAAGGTACTTTTTTCGTCTGGCTTAACACCTTCGACCAGTCCGGCATGGGTAACCCTGTCGGCAGCAATGCTACCGCCGGTATAGCTCTCGGGATCATTTAAGCAAGCAAGCCACTCCACCACGACAAGGTAAAGATACCATGGAGGGGCATGATCGTTTACCTCTGCGATTAACACATGGGGATGTGAGGCCAGCAGCCTGCTTGTAGACCAAGTGCCTTATAGGCCTGTCGCACCATGGAGTTTTTTTTATCTATGATGTTATTGCCATAAGCCAATAGTAAATAATACATTTGTACAAACCTTGATTTGAGCCCCGTTGAGCCGAAAAGAGCAGGAACTCTTTATTGATAAGTGTTATCTGGTGCCGGAAGAGGGTCGCGGTCAGGATGTTGAGTCACATGCGGGCCTACGTCTGTCATGTTTTCACATGTTTATGTCAAGTTTAATATTGTCTGTTATACAATTGCAATTCTTCTCTCTCTAGTCCAATAGTCACAACTTTTGTATTTATAAACTAGACATAACTTTAAACACCCTATTGTTTGCAGATGACCAAATAATAATAGCAAATTCAGAAGATAATCTACAGAAAGGTCTATATGAACTTAACAAAATTACAGAAGAATATGGATTGAAGATATCGACAGAGAAAACAAACATTATGGCATTTCAAGGTGTAGTTCCTGTCAGAAGTAAAATTTTGTACTTGACAATAAAATTTTGGAGCAGGTGAATAATTCTACATATCTAGGATGCAATATCTCATATGAAGAAGAAAAGGATGTAAGTGCAAAAATATCAAAATTTTTAAGAATTTTAGGGTTAATAAATTCTATCTTCAAGCCACAGTTAGTCTAAAAACATTCAAGATTAAAAGTGTATAAAACACTGGCTCTTCCAACTCTTTTGTATGGTAGCGAAGTATGGACGTTGAAACAGAAGGATATACAGAGACTAAGATCTGCTGAAATGAGATATCTTCGGAGGACTGCAGGATACACACTACTAGATCACAAAAAAAGAAGACATCTTAGAAGAATTACACATGGAACCTTTAGAAAACAAAATGTCTGATTATAAGTCAAGATGGATGCAACATGTTCATCGAATGGAAGATCGCAGGATACCCAAACAAATGTTAAGATATCAACCTGCAGGAAGAAGAAGAAGACCAGGATGTCCACTCAAAAGACTTCTGGATGGTGTTTCTCTTGAGGCCGAAACAGGTCAACAAATGGCCTAAATTCGTGAATGTACTATGATGATGATGACATAACTTTAAGAACAATGCTCTTTTACTTGATTATCTACTTACATTAAATCATTTTAATAGAATTTACCATAACATTGTGGTAAACAATAACATGGTCAAATGTGGCGGTTAGGAGCAAAAGGGTGTAAGTGCAAGTTTTACAGTACTGGTATTGATGAAAACAGGTTCAAAGTTGAAATTGTATAAGAAAATCATAGGTAATTGAAAATTATAACTATCATTCTTTATCGACTCCTATCGCATATACTCATATCCATTTTCCACTAAATAAAATTATGCTTCAAGAATGTAATTATGTACCAAACTTTTTTTTTTTTTGCAAATAAACTTACAACTTGCTTCTAACCGCCTCAAATAACATTTTTACTTATTTAAAAAACAATATACAGCTCTGGCTCAGTGGTAGCATGCATGTCTCCTGACTAGCGTGTGTGGGTTCTATATCCGATAAATTAAATTAGACAGAAATTGACATTTGAAGACGATTAGTAAGGATTCCAAGGAAAGAGAAAGAATGGCATACGGAGAAATATGAGAGTACCCTACCAAACAACATAGTTTGGATATATGTAAAGGATGGTAGAATACATTACCAAAGAATATTTATGAATGGAATCTGGCAAAAAGGAGGAAAGGAAGACCAAAACTAACATGAACATAAGTAATAGTCAGATCAATGAAAGTTTGGATTGGAGGAAGAATGGACGTGGAAAATAGAGAGAAATGGGATTTGACTATATGATCTTGAATTGGACATAGGGACGTTGTAAAACCTGAGAATATAAACTAATAATAATAATTATTATTATTGTTTTTATTATTATTACTATTATTATATAAAGCTGTTTGGCATTTTATCCCAGTTATATTTTACTGATATGAAACATGGATTCATACTTTAAGGGAGAAGAAAGTACAAGTATTTGATAATAAACAATTTCTTAGGAAAATGTTTGGTCCGAAGTTAGATGAACAGAAAGGTGAATGGAAAATGCTACACAAGGGTGATCTGCACGGTTTTAGGGAAAACCACATGTAATAGGAACAGTTAAGTCTCACAGACTGCAAAGGGCAGGACATGTAACACGAATGGGAAATGAAAGAAAGGACTTGGAAACTTCTTGTAGGAAAACCAAAGGGATAGCGCTGAGTAGGTAGGCCAAAAATGAAGTGGGAATATAACATTAATCATGATTTGAGGAAATTAAATTGTTCAGAGGATGATTGGAAAACATTAGCTCAGATTGGGATGTATGGAGAGCGGCCATGAACCTACTAGTTCGATAGTGCCAGTGACAAGAAGTTCCAATAATAATAATAATAATAATAATATAAAAATAATAATAATAATAATAATAATAATAATAATAATAATAATAATAATAATAATAATAATAGTAATAATAATAATAATAATAATAATAATGATAATAATAATAATAATAGTAATAATAATAATAATAATAGTAATAATAATAATATTAATAATAATAAAGATTTCATGCCCTTCTTTGATTCCCCATATCTGTCAATAATAGGCCTAATTATTACGTATTATTATATTATATTATTATTATTATTATTATTATTATTATTATTATTATTATTATCTTCTGTCATTTTCCATATGTGTCAGTAATAATAATAATAATAATAATAATAATACTAATTATTATTATTATTATTATTATTATTATTATTATTATTATTATTATTATTATTATTATTATTATTATTGACACAAATGGGAAATGAAAGAATAATAGTAATTAATACTATCATTTATGCCCTTCTTTCATTCCCCATACCTGTCAATAATAATAATTATTATATATTATTATTATTATTATTATTATTATTATTATTATTATTATTAACACATGGAGAATGAAAGAAGGGAATGGAAACTTTTTGTAGGAAATTCAGAGGGATGACGACCAATAGGAAGGCCAAGAATGGTGTGAGAGAATGACTTTAACCAGATTAGAGTGAAATGAATAATCAATTTCCCTCTAATATGGTTAATGTTATGTGTAATTATTATAAGTTAAAATGAACGATTGCGAAACATTAGATTCGATTGTGCCAGCGAGTTAGTCAATAATAATAATAATAAATAATAATAATAATAAAATATAATATAATAAATATAATAATAATGGGGTCAGGATTTTTAAACTGACCCAAACCTTCTGGCGGCACTATGGCCCTGGGGTCGACTCAGCCTCTAACTGAAATGAGTACCAGACGCTTGTTCTGGGGTAAAGGCGGCCGTCACGCAGGGCTGACAACCCGGCTGACATCAAGTGCCGATTGTCAAGAAAAAGTGGGAGCCTTAACCTCCTACTACCCCAAGGGCCTCCTGAGGCCTGTAGTGGGAACACTTTACCTTAACAATGATAATAGGTGAACATTGTCTCCTCTAACAATTTCGCAAATTTAGGTTAGGCCTATATAAATTCAAATGTTTGCATCTTCAGGTTGTTCACTATTCCTAGTTCTTGTCTATCACGACCTCTCTACCATTATTAAAAATCAATACTGTTTGCTCATTTTTATTTTCCATTCAAATTATTTGACCTGGCTATCAAAATCAGCTTATTATCAAAAAGTTAATAAAATAATTTTATATCTATACCTAATGCACCAAATAAAAGAGTGATATTTACCGTATTAGCTCTGAGTTAAATATTTTCCTCCGTATTATGCTTCCTTCTTACTTAGAAACGTGACCAACTACTTGTCAAAGGATTTTCCTTTTGGTTTTAATAGCATCTTCATCATAATTAATAGAACATTACAAGATAGAATTAGTAATTCTCCCAATAGACAGATACGCAAATTTGACTATATAATATCATCCATTCAAAATTCATTATGTTTATGCTTCCAGTGACCATGTCTTGGCGAAAAACTAAGGGATATGCGCTGGTTCGAGTCTCCTTGGGGAAAAATATTTTCTCATGGAATTTCGGTCAGTATGAAACCGGTGCCTACCCAGCATAGAGAGTAATTTGAGTAGCTACAATAAGTAGCGGCTTCGGATTGAGAATACCAGCTATAACGATTGGGGGATTCGAAATATTTAATTCATCACACCTATACTGGGTGGATAATTGTCTTCTCTGTAAATGATAGATGTGGACCTGAGACCAGCAGTCGGCTGGTAGGCCTCGCGTCTTCTGGGTTGGAATGGAAAACATATGAATGATCAAAAATGTTTTGAATTAGAAAGCAGAGGGAAGGAGAAAGAGAGGAATACCGAAGTTGCGATGGATGAATAATGCGGAGGAGGATTTGAGATTGTTGGGAGTTAAGAGGTGGAGAAGTAAGGCATTGGATAGACAAGAATAGACATTTGTCTTAAAGAAAGCCAAGATCGAACTGAAAGGACTTGTAGTGCTAAGAAACAAGAAGAAGAAGAAGAATAAATGGATAAAATTTGTTACAAATTTATGAAATAATAAACTGTGTGAGAAACATAAATTATAACCTCTATTAAAGGTACAAATATGGTGAAACATGTGAAACATACAACTTGAAAATATCTACTCTAAAAACAATGAGCCGCTAAGAGTAAAAATCCAATTAGGGAATAAAATAATAGAACAAGTGAGCAATTTTAATTACCTGGGATACAATGTTTCATATAGAAAAAGTGAAGACATTGAAAACAAAATAAATTTAATTATATAATCAATTGAGTTGGTGTTTACTTGATGAAAATCCATATTTCAGTGACAGCTGTTTCGGTACAGTGTACCGAAACAGCTGTCACTGAATTATATAATAAATATGAAAATCAAGTAAAACTACGTTTTATTTTTATTTAATTAATAAATTTAATTATATTTGTGACACCATAAAACGAAGTCTCAAAGGAACTAGAAAGGAGACACTTAAAATTTTATAAAACAATGGCGGTTCCAACACTATTATATGGATCAGAACACTGGGTTTTTATCCAAAAACTGGGAACGAAGAATAGAAACGTCAGAAATGAGGTTTCTATACAATAATGGATCAAAGGCGAAGTGAGGATTACGAAGAGAACTGAATATATTCAAACTATTAGATAGAATTACATCATACAGAGATGAATGGATGGACCACATCAATAGAATGGTTAACAATAGAATTCGAAACCGATTCTTCATTACAAACCACTGGAAGAATAAATGTTAGAAGACCCAGTAAAAGATGGATAGACCAGTTCTAACATGAGATCTGAACAGACCAGCAGGTCTAATCCTTGATGCTGCTGATGATGATGATTAAAGGTAGAATACTTAATTGGTCATTCAATTAAGTGTTTGGTGACGCAGGAGTATGAGATGGTCTTAGTGGATGAGATAGAAGGAAGAAGGTATAGAGGATGACATATATTTAGTCGGTTGAACTGTACGAAGTTTAGAAATAAGGAGATGTAAGAATGAAATAAAAACATGAAACTTGAACATTTAATTTTTGTGGAAAAATTTAAAAATCTTGGATGGTTGAATATAATTTCGATGCTCTTCTCTTGAATAAAGTTGAACTGTATGAATTGTCTTTTCACAAAGAGTAAAACAGGTCAATTCTGTTGTCTTGGTAACGTTTCAAGTTCTCATCCTTCCGCCTCAAATGTAATTGAGAGTCACAAAACTCAGTGGCGGCTCTCATCTCAATGTCATGATGCCAATTTCACTGAGCAACAAAAAAAAACTTTTTTTTTTGTCTCAGAAAGAAAAATATGTGATTCTGATAGTATTTTTTCTCCTGAATTCAAATATGATATCGGGTTTTCTCCATCGCTCAAGGTTTCCGAGAGACAGGCATTTATAATTTCAAACACTTTAATATTGCTACATTCGTAACTACACAATATTCGAACATTCGGACTCACCTAGAAAGTAAGAAATGGTGATTTTCTGCTATATTTCGCCTATGGAGCATCCCTCTTGATGGTCCAACAATAATCGGCCAGCATATTAGGATTCCATTTGCCTTCATATCTCTTTTCCATAGCTGAAACCATCTGAGTTAGCTCATTTGGTTTTATTTTACAATGGACGAAAAAACATTTATTAAAAATAATTATTTAAATCCATTAATTGAAATTGAAATAAAAAAAACTGTGGGTGATGGAGAAATTCCGAATGCATATTTGAAAACGCGATAAAAAACTGCATTAAGTACAACTATTGGTACTCATGAGACAAAAATCATGTTGACCAGTGTTTTCAATAGCTTATAGCTGTCACAAACTTAGAGGGATGTTAGCTGAATGTTTTGGTAAAAAGAACCCATGTTTTCCAGTGACTTATTATAGAGTATTGTGATTTTGATTCGAACATTCAATAAAAACAATAATTATTATACACAAAGTGCATTTTATTGAAAAACTTATTTTGTCAGATTAGAACATGTTTTTATTCAATGCCACCAGTTTGTCAATTTCGACATTTGTGGTATTCTCTCATGGAATTGGCATATTGTAACCTATTTCTGAGATTGGGTCATCTGTAAGGCGATATGACGAGTGATGCTGATGATAATGATGCACCAGGAGAGGCATTAGTCCTAAACTTAATGTAATGAGGTGAATATAACAAACAAGCTGCCAATACCCCATTACCAAATGCCATGGGATGTCCCGGGTAATTGAGATAATTAGACTATGCATAAACTATAGTGATGCAAAACATGATATACAGTCATAAGTACTGTCGGATATTATTATAAATTGTTTGCTCTGCAACGGTTGAAACAGAGCATATTTTTACAAACTACTTCAGAACTCTATGCTATATTTCTCAGACCGTGTGTAGTGTCAGTATTGCATGTTGCTTACTAACAAGTCAAATGTAACAGTCAATCAGACAGGACTAATGCATACAGTGCAATGACATCAAAAGATAATAGAAGACTGCATTTAATTGCAGCTGTTTTTGGTACTCAGTACTGGACTATTTCAGCGCCATCTGGATGCTCATACATAACCTCATTCTTACAAACACTCTTCTACAGATTCTCATCCTCACATTGTCCTGGCACTTTCGTCTCTTTTTCTCATTACATTCTTGATACCTTCGCAGTAACAACAGTTAACTGTCTAGACAGCCAGGATGCATTTTATGTGGAGAAGCGCATAATCGAATTGGGAAATCAGCTGAGAACAGGCAGCAACTCAAATTTCGTACAATATAACTTTGACATACTTCCAAATAAGAAAACTGTGAAATTGTGATTATGTTAAAATTATATGAAATGCTATGAAATTGATATGATACGAAATGACATAATACAAAATGATATGATGTGAAATTGATATTATATGAAATGATATGAAATTAATAATGATATAAAATTGTGATATGATATCAAATGATATGGTATGATATAGTGATATCATATGAAATTGATGTGATATAAAATTGTGATTAAGTTAAATTATATGAATTTGTGATATGGTATGAAATGATATACAATTGATATAATATGAAATGACTTGAAATTGATAATGACATAACATTATGAATGGTATGAAATTGATATGATGTAATATGAAATAGGTAAGAAATGAAATTATATGAAATTGATAAAGAAATGAAATTGTGGTATGATATAATATGAAATTAATACAATATAAAATTGTAATACGAAATTATATGAATAAAATTATATGGGATTGTGATTATGTTACTATCAGTTCCGGTAATGAAATTGCAACTTAGTTTTTCCCTCCTCGTTTAAACACAACTAGATAAAGCTCAATATATTTTTTTATTTAATAGTGTTTCTATTTGTTTGAATGAGAAGGGGGTTGAGTGACTTGATATTGTATCTAAAGAAGTTCTACCCCTGTTTGAACATTATACCCACGCCCATCGTAATGTAATTAGACAAATTTGGACCCAGAGGAAATGATTTGGAAGGTCATGGGAACAACCCATATTGCAATACCTTAATTAAACAGTACAAAGTGCCACTCCCTCTGCCCGTACGTGGGTAACACGTTAAACATTGTCTAGGAAGGTCGGTGACACGAGAGTAAATTTATACAGGGTGGAGATGATATCTACATAACTCTAGTGCATGACGTTTCTTTGGAGCAATCTGCAAATAATACTAATAACTAACTCACTGGCACTATCGAACCCGCAGATTCATGGACGCGCGGAGGTCTCCATACATCTCTATCCTGAGCTAATTTTTTCCAATTATCCCTTGTATAATCTACGTATTAATGTATTCTCCCATCTCATCCTCGGCCTATCTACAGGGCACTTATCCTCATTTTCCTACAAGGAGTGTTCATGTTCCTCTTTCATTCCCCATTCCTACCACATGTCCTGCCCATCGCAGTCTACGAGACTAAACTGTTCTTACTATATCTGGTTTCTCATTAAGATCATGCAGCTCATTGTTATGTAAAAGTGATCCCATTACAGACAATAGGAGACCCTTCGGGTGTAGTAGGAAGTTAAGGCTCCCTCTTTTCTAGACAATCAGCACTTGATGTCAGCCGGGTTGTCAACCCTGCGTGACTGCCGTATTTTCCCCATAACAAGCGTCCGGTACTCATTTCCATTAAAGGCTGATTCTACCCCAGGACCATGGTGCCATCATAAGGTTTGGGTCAGTTTAAAAATCCTGCCTCCACCAGGATTCTAATCCTCGACCTTCCGGTTTGTAGCATATTTCCTTAACCATCTACGCTACGGCGTGCCCCCTCATTGTTATGTAGTCCTATACATTCGCCTGTCTGTTCGTCTCTCTTTGGTCCAAATATTTTCCTAATAATGTTTTCTCCTCGCTTAAAGCAAGAGTCCACGTTTCACATCCATATAATATAACTCGGAGAATAATAACTTTATATATTTTCATTTTAATATATTTTTTTAGAGAAGTTGAGGCGACAAGAGTCCCTGTAATGCATAATAGCATGCATTTCCAGAATTGAACCTATGTTTAAATTCTTCGTGCACTACATTATTATTTGTAATTATTGTTCCTAGGTATTTGAATCCTGCCACTTCTTCAGAATTTCCCTCATTTGCCAATTACTATCCATTTGCATTACATAATGTATTTCTGTGTGTGACTATACATGTAGTTTTATTGATATTTATTTCCAATCCAAATTTCTTTGTATTACTTAATAGAAATGTGCGGTTGGCCCTTAGTATCTCCCCGTTATTGTAATATCACTAGCATAGTATAATACACAGGAGTGGTGATTTTGAAATCACAAATTTAACATTTTAATTTCTACACTTAGCATTTTATGGAGGCATTTTTGTAGTATTTCCAAGAAAATCATATAAGTTATTACGGGTTAATTCTAGTGACAGATGACTTTTGTAATGTTAAATTATATTCATATTTGTGCAGAATTGATAGCAAGATATAAAGGAATTTATTAAATTGTGCATTTGTTTTAAATTACTGGGTTGACTAGTGGTTATGTTTCTTGCCTCTGGTTACGAGGGTCGCGGGTTCATACCTGGCTAGGGTCGATGGATTTTATAGGATGGAAGAATCCAAGGAGCAAGTCCTCTGGGATGGAATTTAAACCGTGAGTCAAAAATTAGGTGTAGGAGTTTACTTGAAATGGAAATTTAAAAATCATATTTCATTTATTTAGGCGTAGCATCGCACGCCGGGCATTGGTTAGTTTCTTATACATTTATATTTAATGATATCGTCTTTAATGCCACGAAAATGCACAAGTGTGTGCATGTTGTGGGAACAAGGTATTCTGCATTAGATAGATTAAAGATGGACTCCGCCCCTGCCATTTGGGACATGCAAAATCATCCCCTACATCCGGTGTTTCTACATCTGTTACTGACGTCATGCACATGCTGTATATAATTTAGGGGAGGAATAATATAACCCTTCTGTCGGACTATTGAATCATATCTGTTAAATCAGTTCAGTCTAAACAATAGAAATGTCCCAACATTTTTTTTGTTACGTATTTAGTTCAGGTATTTGGGAGATCACGAGTAAAAATCCCGAAGCAAACATGTAACCATAAAGTTTCTCGAGTAATAAAACCAATAAAAATATTTTTGTCGCCGAAACCAAGAGAACTCCTAAGCGATTTGAAGTCATGGTGCACTAACTAGTCCATTTGCTCACCCTAACTTGACCAAACTAACACAAACTTGCCCATCTAACACTAACTTGCCCATTTTCTCACCCCAACTTGCCCGAACTAACACTAACTTGCCCATTTTTTCACCTCAACTTGCCCAAACTAACACTAACTTGCCCATTTTCTCACACCACTTATCCAAACTAACACTAACTTGCCCATTTTCTCACCCTAACTTGCCCATTGTCTCACCCCAACTTGCCCATCTAACACTAACTCGCCAATTTTCTCACCCTAACTTGCCCAAACTAACATCAACTTGTCCATCTAACACTAACTTACCCATTTTCGCATCCTAACTTGCCCATTTTCTCACCCCAACTTGCCCATCTAACACTAACTCGCCAATTTTCTCACCATAACTTGCCCAAACTAACATCAACTTGCCCATCTAACACTAACTTACCCATTTTCGCATCCTAACTTGACCATTTTCTCACCCCAACTTGCCCATCTAACACTAACTTGCCCATTTTCTCACCATAACTTGCCCAAACTAACACCCATCTAACACTATATTTCCATTTTCTTACCCCAACTTGTCCAATAATGTAGGTGGATTTTCGGGATAGAATCCCCTTATATGTGAGCAAACATGTTGGCAGCTGCCTCTAGCAGGAACATGTGTTATCACATTGGCTAACACGATGCTAAAAGTCACTTGTTCCCCGATCGAATATTCACTAGTGGCATGGTGGTATAGAATAAACGAGTAAATCTAATAAGGAATTACGAGCGCCGTGGACCAAGTGGTTAAACATTCGCTCTCCATCTCTGGACCCCGAGATCACGTCTTGGTCACTCTATGTGAGATTCGCAGTGGACGAATCCGTGACAAGGTAGGTTTTTTTCTCGGGCGGTCTCCCCTGCCGAGACCTTTTTATTTAAATTAATCTGTCTCTGTGACAATATGACATGCTTATCACCGCCATCCTTGCATATCACGGATCTTCAATAATAGGGGCTTTATCTCATCTCAACCCTCAACCTGGCATTACGTCGGTCACGAGTTGAGGTAAGAAATTAATTCATAAATAAAATTTCTGTTTGTATTAAATAACAGATTCGTGCAGTGGGGCCACTTGAAACTCATTAGGGAAAATATTTCAAGTTTATTTATTTTTTCAATCAACTCTATGCAAGAGTGTTACCGACAAATGTACACTAGGGGTTGTTAGTAAGCAGAACATGAAAAAGCCATTTAGTAGCGCGGGCAGTTAACACAATAATAAACAAGAGAGAGAGGCAGATGACGTCCATCTAAATTAATAAACACACCGAAAATGTACAGCTGCCAAACTATAAATTCCATCATCTGTACAGCTAGGAGCTGACAAACTGATTGAATTATTTAATGGCATATGCTGTTGCCAGACTTCTTCCGTTCCGTATCTCTACATTTTAAAACTTACACCACATATGGGGAACAGTTAAGTCTCGAAGACTACGATAGGTAGGAAATGTGGGATGAATGGGGAATGAAAGAGCGACATGGAAGCTTCTTGCAGGAAAATGAATACCAGACAGATAATGCTCAGTTGGTGACCAAAAATGAGGTGGGAGAATAGACCGAACATTAACTTTGTTTTGAGGGATGTAGATTCTACAGAGTATGATTTGGAAACATTAGCTCAGGATAGGGATGTTTGGAGAATTTATGTCCGCCCGGCCATGAACCTACGGTATTGATAGAACCAGTGAGTTAGTTATTGTCTGTCCAACGGATCTGTGCCCCGTAAGATACGCGAACTAAAGTCTACTTCCTTTTCTGCCTCGAAATCATTTCCCTCCCTGCATTCCATCTCTCTCTCTCTCTCTCTCTCTCTCTCTCTCTCTCTCTCTCTCTCTCTCTCTCTCTCTCTCTCTCTCTTCCATCTCTCTCTTGCACTTGCACTACAGCGTTGTCAACTCAATTCCAACCTTGCATTATTCAATATTCAAGAGCCATGACACTGGTGGAAGTTTGACAATATCCCTACTCGATAAGTTACCGTGGCTGCTGTTTGACATAGTGGGAGAGGAGTGCAGTGAAATGGTGTGAGTATAGACGTGTACTTTTCTAAAAACAATGCCAGTGCTATAGGGACACACATCCGTTGGTCCGAGTATAGTTATGGATAATATGCGCTCTTTGCAGCGTAAACAAATATACCATACAATACACACCTCTATCCCTGAAAATCTGTTTACTAGATGAATGACAACACAAGACGGGGAGACAGTGACTTCCCACCGCGGTTAACATAACACATAGATTTCACGTGTATAACCTGCCACCTGGTGGCAGTTACATTAAGCGTTCACGCACTGAGATTCTGTAGAATTTAGAAGAATTCATTGAGTAAGTGGCCACAGATTCTCCGGCCTTGACGTTTTCGCTACAGTGTTGCCGATATGGATATTCAGTGGGAGTGGCCGCTTTATGTATGCGGTTAGCAGACATGCAGCTGACAACATCTCAGCAATTTCAAACATTACTAGCGCGCTATAGCTGCGTCAAGAGCAGTGATTGGTTGTGGCAGGCATCTGCTCTCACTACAACCATTTCCTTATTGGCAGTAGAGGGCGAATTCTCGCTTTACCCCTCGTATAACCTAAACTTCAGAGCCGGAGATATGGGGCTGGAGTATAACACTAAAGTTATTCCTAGGAGTGGACGTAAAAATCTCATCTGTGCCGCTTACAATTTTGATTTGATTTTAGAATTTAGTATCAAATGTACGCTGCTATATTTCAGTCCTGATTTTGCAGTTATATTGTGTATTCTCAATGTGGTTGCGATTGACATTTGTATACCATCATTTGTTTTTATGACTCCATTTATTGCATTGTATTTCTGTAACTTTAATTGTGTGTGATATGTTATATCAGACGTAATTAAATTCAGATACTTGTTCTACAATGTTTCCATCTAATTATGTTTTAACTAAGAGGGAGAAGTTATATATCTCCTACTGGAGTTCGCAATTCTTAAAAAGTTGGTTAGTCTTATACGAATGTGTCTAAATGGCACAAAGAGTAGGTTGCGTGTAGGCAAACAGTTATAGGATACTTTTAAAATCCACAATGCGTTGAAGCAAGGAAATGCACTATCTCCTCTACTATTTAATTTTGTACTAGAGCCAGATCTTTAGAGGATGAAGAAGGCCTACAAGTTAATGGCATCAGTAAGCTGTTAGTTTATGCTGATGATGTAGTATTACTGTGCGATAGCGATGATATACTAACAGCCAACACGCACACACTATCGAGTAACACTAAAAAATTGGGACTGGAAGTAAATATCAATAAAACTAAATATGTAGTCACACATATAAATACATTATATAATGGAAATGGACAGCTAATGACAAACGAGAGAAATTTTGAGGAAGTGGCTCAATTCAAATGCCCAGGAACAATAATCACAAATAGGAATTCGACGCACAAAGAAATTAAACATAGGCTCAATTCTGGAAATGCGTGTTATTATACATTACAGAGACTCTTGACGTCTCAACTCCTTTCAAAAAAACGTTAAACTGAAAATATATAAAACTATTGTTCTACCAGTTATATACTCATAATATGGATGCGAACTGTTACTTTAAGGGAGGAAAGGAGATTACGAGTATTTGAGAATAAAGTTCTTAGGGAAATTTTTGGACCAAAGAGAGATGAACAGATAGGTGAAAGGGGAATACTACATAGCAGTGAACTACATGGTCTTTATAGGAAGCCAGATATAATAGGAAGAGTTAAGGCTCATATATTGCGTTGGGAAGGACATGTGGCACGAATGGGGAATGAATACATGCACGGAAGTCTCTTGTAGGAAAACCAGAGGGAAAACGTCCAGTTTTTTAGACCAAGAATGAGGTAGGCGAATAACATTAACTATGATTTGAGGTAAGTAGATTATACAGCGAATGACAAGAAGATATTAGCTGAGGAAGTTAGGAATGTATGGAGAGCTTATATCCGCACGGCCATGAACCTATGGGTTCGATGGTTCCAGTGAGTAAGAGTAAGTTATTGTGTTTTAACCTTTCGAATTTTTTTCCACACATGCCCATAGGTTTTTTGGGGGGGGGAAGAAATTTTCAAATCGAACTGTTTGGCTATATTCTTTAATTGATGTTCATTTTAAATAAATTATATTTGAGCTGATAGTATTCCGACAGTTTGACGTTTAAATTGACGTCCTTTTCGAGTAAATGAAGTTAAATGATGTGGGAAATTTTAATTTATTATTCTGACACGTTGAAATATAATATTACTAGTTTCCAGTAACTGACATTGATGTATGGTTACCTAAGTAACTCACTAAAAATATTGTGCAATTAATATTCTGTTTTAATGAGAACATTTCATCCAAATTTACATCAAGCAGATTGAAATTAACTAATTCTATGGGTTCTGGAACACATAGGTTTGATGTGGTATGTACTAAGGCATTCCACAGGTTCCAATCCTCAGCCAATTGTATCTCCGATAGTCAGTGATCTAGTATCCATCCGAATATCATCCTCCCACCTAATTCTAGGCGTTGCTGATGAATTATCCCATTGGGTTTCCCAATGTCTCGGTGGACACGTCTCTTACCCCGACTGAGATCTCAGGTTCGAATCCTGACGGTTTCGGAGGGTTTTTGGTAGTGGGCCACGCCACGACTTTTAAGGTTTTATCGGAGTTCTCCCATTATCTGAGTTTAATCCCATCAGCATTCTCTATTCTCTCTCCATCGTGCAATTTCATCTCCATTCATTAATTTCTTGTCACCTTTTACCTCTTCTCATGTTAGGTAAGAAATATAATATGTATTTTAAAATACCTTTTCTTGACCGTGTCTTGTAGTGCTGTCTTCTCTCAACGTTTCATCACCTTCTGTGGACGACACCTTCAGGAGATATTACTTGTGTAAATTTTCGTAATAAACTGCTAACTAGTTGTTAACTTGTGTGATTTTACCGTACAGTAATTTATATTACATAAATCATATAAAACTATTATTCTACCAGTTATATTATGGACTCTTACTTTAAGGGAGGAAAGGAGATCACGAGTATTTGAGAATAAAGTTCTTAGGAAAATTTTTGGATCAAAGAGAGATGAACAGACAGGTGAATGGAGAAGACTACATAACAACGAACTACATGGTCTTTATAGGAAGCCAGATATAATAAGAACAGTTAAGTCTCGTAGGCTGTGATGGCAGGACGTATGGCACGAATGGGGAATGAAAGACGTGCTAGGAAGCTTCTTGTAGGAAAACCAGAGGGAAAACGCCCAGTTTGGTAGACCAAGAATGAGGTGGGAGAATAATATTAACTATGCTTTGAGGGAAGTAGATTATACAGGGAATGATTGGAAAACATTAGCTCAGGATAGGGATGTATAGAGAGCTTATGTCCGCGCGGCTATGAACCTACGGGTTCAATAGTGCCAGTGAGTTAGTTAAATGATGAACTAGCACATAGACTAAATGCTGTAAGGCTGCTGAAATCAAAAGCGTCTGCTGATGATGGAAGCCGGTTTCCGAAAGGCCTAAAGTGTTTTTTTTTAATTTTTAACGTAGTTGAGACGGCGGTATCTACCGCGTATACATTTTTAACGTTTTACTTGATGACTGTTAACCTCAACGGAATTTTAGTATGAATTTTATAAGTACAGAATAAAATATAATTATTATAAGTAAAATAAAGACTGCAACGAGTTCATAATGCTTGTGAACGTTATATATGCGTAAATCAGACAATATAACTCCAGTATTTGAAATGTTGTCTTGACTCCGATTGGAAGACAGACAAAAAATATGTACATTGCCTCTGCTTCTTATACAACACTTTGTCCATCTCATCACTCCTTTATATTTCTACTCCCTTCCATTCGCTATCCTCCCACCATAACTTAAAACACACGATCGAGAGAAAATTTAACTCTAGCCTCTAGCTGTTCCTCTACATCGAACATCTTACCATTCTTCATCCTTCCTTGTTTCCCCTCATATATCAAGGACTGCCCGACTCAAAAACAGTTCTAAACAAAACTCACTTCATATTTCCTTAGACAATATAATATTTAACCGTATTTCATGTATTATTTTGTTATTCTTTTATATTTTAAACTTTTCTACTAAGCCAATTGGTTAAACCAATTATAGGTTATTATTTTTATATTATTATTATTATTATTATTATTATTATTATTATTATTATTATTATTATTATTATTATTATTAGTTTATTTCCCTTGTCAACTTTATATTGTGTAGCCTATATCTATTATGTATCATTAATCAAGTAGATAATTCATAATTGTTATTATATGTATAATTTAACTCTGGCAAAGTGAAAGAGAAGACCTTACGGTCTTAACTCCATCAGGTAAAATAAATATATAAATTTACAAAATTGAAACAAACTTAGATGGTCATATTTATTCATCCTTCAGCAAACTATGTTGGCCCAATCCCTAAAATCGTAGAAAAAAGTGCATTCTCTTACTCTGTTATTCAAATTTATACAGCATCAAGTACCCGTGCTCTCGCGTTCATCTTCCTTCTTCCAATCGCAATTTGAATACATGATCGTTCTAGAACTGCTATTTGAAATTCCACAATACAGCCCCTTCCACTAGTCTAATCCTATTCCATATCCACTGATAGAGTCTGCAATTCCTTACCACAAGGGATTAAGGGCTGTACCACATTAACTTGATTTAAAACAAATTTAAGTATATTTATTTTGTTATTAATCTCTTAGCAGATTAAATAATGGTTTCTGACTCCAAACTGCCCGAAATTCCACGACAGCACTTATTTTCCCAAGTCCACCGCTGTGGTCTGGAGGTAGCCTACTGCCTTGTCACGGCAGCGGACCCGGGTTCGATCCCCGGTCGGGACAAGTTTCCTGGGCGAGATTTTTTCGTTTCTTTTTTTTTTCCCCTCACCTGTAAGACAGGAAACTTTAAGGCTCAAATGGTCCCCGAGTACCATATGGCCTTCAGGATTATCATCATTGATTTTTACCGTTGTTTAGGATTAAGGACTCCTTTAACCCACTATTATCATCATCCATCGAGGTAGCGTAACCCCGCCTTCCATCCATCGAGGTAGCGTAACCCCGCCTTCCATGCGCCCGAAGTTCAGAATTGGGTTAAAATTACTCCAAATCCAGGAGAGAACACCAGAAATGTATAAATGACTACCTGGGGCATTGAATAAAAATAAATAAATAAATAAATAAAAAATCTTCCCTCATGCGGACTCGAATCATCACATATCCCATAGCTCGTTAAGACCTATAATGTTATTATATCTGTCTTACTAATTTATTTCCGCGCTCGGAGAATCATGATGATTTTGGGTAGCTATAGCAAGTAGATTTTGCCTATATGGATGCGAAACATGGATGTTTACTTTAAGGGAGGAGAAAAGACTACAAGTATTTGAGAATAAAGTTCTTAGGAACATTTTTGGACCAAAGAAAGATGAACATTCGGCGAACGGAGAAGACTTCATAACAGTGAACTACATGATCTTTATAGGAAACCAGATATAATAAGAACAGTCAAGACTAAATCTTAGGGAAAAAATGAAATGAATATTCCTAGGAAGATTGTGCGTAAATCACGGAAAGATCAAATTAGAAATGAAGGAATATTCAAGCAATAGGTGAATGGGTGGAAAAAGAAGATTTGAATGGAATCAACATATATCCCGCATGACACCAGATAGAATTGTACTCATAGCAAGATATAAGTTACCAGAGGATGGGAGAAGGACACATGGAAGGCCAAAAAAGAGATGGAAGAACTTTTAATTCTGGATGGAACAGGTCATGGACCTAAGAAAAGAGAAGGAGAAGAATAAGTGAAGTCTCGTAGACTGCTATGGGCAAGACATGTGACACGAATGGGGAATGAAAGGGGGACATGGAAACTTCTTGTAGGAAAACCAGAGGAAAAACTCCCAGTTGGTAGACCAAGAATGACGTGGGAAAATACATTAACCATTTTGAGGAAAGTAGATTATACAGAAGATCGAAAAACATTAGCTCATGATAGGGATGTGTGTACAGTTTGTGACCGCGCGGCCATGAACCTACGTGTTCGACGGAGCCAGTGAGTTAGTTAATTAGTTATAGCAAGAACAAATTAATATAAATAGTGTATTGACAACTCTGCTTTTTGCAGACGATCAAGTAATAATGACAGCATTAGAAAATGCTTTACAACAATTCCTTTATACTTTAAATAATATCTCTCTAAAATACAATTTAAGAATATCTACATCTAAAACAAAAATATTAGCTCTGAAAGGTAAATGTGCAATAAGAACAAAAATAATGATAAACAATGTAATTATAGACCAAGTTCGGAATTTTAATTATTTGGGATGTCATTAGGCAATGACAGAAATTTAGATAAACACACTAAAATACGATTCAATTATCTATGTGGCACAATTAAACTCACTTTATTGAATAAGACTAGAAAAGAAACTATTTTGAAGTTTTACAGAGTATTGGCGGTTCCATCTCTTATATATGGATGTGAAACCTGGACATTAACAAAGGCAGATAGTAAACAAATAGAGGCTGTTGAAATGAAGATGTTGAGAGCAATAGCAGGATACCAAAGGACCGATAAAAAGAAAAACGAAGATATAAGAACAGAACTTAATATATTTAATCTCTGTGAAAGAATAAAATTTTATCAAAATGCTTATCTTCAGCACGTATTACGAATGAATGAACAGCGCATATCAAGAAGAATGTATACTTATAAACCAAAAGAGAGAAGAATGTTGGGAAGACCATTGAAGAAATGGAAGGACCAATTCGACCTATAATGAGATCGGAACAGTCCATTGGGCTTAATCCTTGTTGATGATGATGATGATGAAGTAAGTGCTTCAGGTTAAGGAAATCATCTATAACGCCTCGGGTGCCCGACATGCTGACTACATCACCCCTATACTGGCTGTATGATGGTCCATCTCTGTAAATAGCACATGTGTATGTGAGGTTAAGGACTTTCTACTTCTGTGGTACTGTGGAGTTTAATTTTAGTTATACTCGTGTGTGGCGGGCGCTAACTTGATCGAAACTCACAAGAAAAAAAAGTGGAATTCGTTCTTGTTTATATTAATAACGGTGGAAATAGTTTATTACAATGCGAGGTTGGGAAGTGGTTTTTACAGAAGCGAGGAAAATTTTTAAAGACCGAGCGACAGCGAGATTTTTAATTTCCGAATTTCTGTAAAACACTTCATAAACGTGCGTTGTACATTATTTTTTGCACGATGGTGTTTTCAAAATAATAAATAACAGTAAAATAAAAATATCCTTGTTGGAAATATTTGCGTTCATTATAAACAATTGATTAACGTTAACAGTGTGGGTAATGTTTATAAGTTGAGACTATAGCAGGTCGTGACACCAATGAGTCATAAAATGGCGGAAAGTACGTATTTATTGTTTTATATTGTTTCAAATAAAGTTCAGTTCAATTAAAATGCAGTTATTTGTTTCGTATAATGTATATTAACACTACCTTTTGGATATTTTTTTGTATATACATTGTACGTAGCATACATAAAGGCCAGTTGTTTTACTTCCCGCACTAGGTACGTAATTTGTAATAGTATAGAATAGATTTAGTCATTTATTGGTTGGCAACCCCGAAATTTAGAAAATTGAACTTTCAATCATGGCCGCCATTCCTGTAAGTACGACAGAACGCACTACCGTGCAAAATAGTATATTACGATGCGAGGTTGGGAAGTGGTTTTTACAGAATCGAGGAAAATTTTTAAAGACCGAGCGACAGCGAGATTTTTAATTTCCGAGATTCTGTAAAACACTTCACAAACGTGCGTTGTACGTTATTTTTTGCGCGATGGTCTTTTCAAAATAATAGATAATAGTAAAATAATATCTTTGTCGGAAATATTTGCGTTCATTATAAACAACTAACTAACGTTAACAGTGTGGGCAATGTATATTAGTTGAAACAACAGGAGGCCTTGAGACCAATTATTGATAACATGGCCGCAAGTTCGTATTTACTGTTTTATATTGTTTCAAATAAAGTTCAGTTCAATTAAAATGCAGTGATTTGTTTTGTATAATGTATATTAACACCACCTTTTGGATATTTTTTTGTATATAGGCTACATTGTACGTAAAATACATAGAGGGCAGTAGTTTTTCTTCCGGCACGTGGATGTAAATGTAATATTACAGTATAGTTATTTAGGTTGGCAATCCCGAAATGTAGGAAGTTAAACTTTTAATCGTGGTAGTCATTGCTGTAATTACGACAAAACGCACTATCGCGCAAGAAATTAAGTTTACAGCTCCTTGAATGGAAGACAACTGCAAAATGGAATGAAAAAATAGCTAAATCTATGTCAACCATTGTTAATACCTTCGAGAGAAAAATATTACGAAGAACATATGGACCATAGACCTAATAATGAAAACGGTGTATGGAGAATCAGATATAAGTTAGAACTAAAATAACTATACGGAATGTCTAATTTAGACATTATAATCCGCCTTAAGAAGTTAGTGGGTTGGACATGCGCATAGAATGCAAGAACAAAGAATTCCGAAGAAGTTAATGAACACAACATGTGACGGGAAAATATCTCAGGGAAGACCAGAAAATAGATGGGATGATGCAGTAAGAAAGGATGCTAACCAGATGATTGGTATCAGGAATTGGAAGTCGGCTGCGGTGGATAGAGAAGTGTGGAGGAAGAGGATTGGGGAGGTCAGGGCTCGATATGGTCTGTAGCGCCATGTGATGGTGATGATGACAACCATTGCATGCCGAAACCTACCTTGAATTTTTTACCAGATTAACTTTATAATGTACCAAGGGCGAGCCCAAAACTTATCTGCCTTTTTAACTGCAAAACATTGAAATCCAGCGCCAAACCTTTCATTTAAACTATAGGCAAGCAATGCAACTCGTGAATTTGTAAATTGGATAACCCACACTATACCTTATCCGCTCTAAGAGTAATCCTAACATAAAAAAACGCCTATTGTATCCTTCCGCCATTCGCGCCACAATTACTGTCACATTGACAGGGAACACGTGTGAAGTATATAAGACATGTGATCGTTGAATGGGGTATATTACAAGAAAGCTGGTGAGATTTTTCACTGAACTTATGAAATACATTTAAAATAACTGTTTTTTTTTACTACTAGTCAAAGGTTTGGCAGACTTGTGTCTTAAAAATTTAGATGACACAGCAGCAGAAGACTCAACTCCTTCCGTCATTTTGTTTTATCAGAATCGACTGAAGCATGACTCAAATGTATCATCCATATGTAATAAACTATTATAAATTGTAATTATTGATTAGGAATACTTACTTAATATTTTAGAATATTTTTTATGTTTTGAATATTATTATTTTCAATCACGAAAACTATATTGAGAGGACATATTTTCAATTTAATGAAAGGAACTACTTTTTCGTGTACATATTGCTTTTACATCGTGCGTCGGTGTCCATAACCAATGAAAAGCGAGCAGGTCACATGGTTTTGTTTCGATGAGGATCACTTTAAGAGCGGATAGCCTTTACCTGCCGTCCGCTACGCCTCCCCACTCGTTCCCCCTCACACCACTTCCTTCTTACTCATGCCGGGAGTGCACCTGCTCCGTGTAGTGGGATACCATTGCTGGATTTTAGCTTCAATTTTTATGCCTTGCAGTTAGAAACGGCGGATAATTTTTTAGAGATGACTTTGGTACATCACAACGCTTCTCTTGGAGAAATTTCAATGTAGGTTCCGGCATGCAATGTTTGACAGTTCCTTGTCAGAAAATGTACCCTGCAGATGATCACTTGATTTGACGATACTAGTGCCACCACATTTCGCCTCAGACCATACAGACAACCTGTGTATGTGTAATTACTGTGTTACGTGCACCACAGTTTGGAAACCACTGTTTATCAGAGCAAAGCTTCCTTCATCTGTTTCTGGTGATTGCCCGCGTTGCGTAAAATGGCGTGCGGCAACTTCCTTACCACTAACATGTAAATATGTGTAACACCTTATCAGGGCTGGTAAAAGTATTCCGAAACCTTAGTTAAGTGTTTTTAACGGCGATTTAATTATTAAAACAACTCTTAAATCTAACCATTAAATGCTGACATTATTAAAGAACAAGAAGCGATACTATATTAAATAATGATATTAGAGAGGCATTAAAGGTAGAAACATTGACAACAGGCATAACTAACTAACTCACTGGCATTATCGAACCCGTGGGTTCATGGCCGCGCGGACATAAGCTATCCTGAGCTAATATTTTCCAATCATCTCCTGTATAATCTTCTTCCTTCAAATCATGATTAATGCTATTCTCCCACATCATTCTTGGTCTACCTATGGTTTTCCGACAAGAAGCTTCCATGCCCTCTTTCATTCCCCATTCGCATTCTACGAAACTTCACTGTTCTTATTACGATATATCAGATTTCTTATAACGATCATATAGCTCACTGTTATATAAAAGTAAAGTATTCCCACTACAGGCCTCAGGAGGCCCTTGGGGTAGTGGAAGGTTAAGGCTCCCACTATATCTAGACAATCGGCACTTGATGTCAGCCGGGTTGTCAGCCCTGCGTGACGGCCGCCTTTACCCCAGAACAAGCGTCTGGTACTCATTTCCGTTAGAAGCTGAGTCGACCCCAGGGCCATAGTGCCGCCAGAAGGTTTTGGGTCAGTTTAAAAATCCTGACCCCACCGGGACTTGAACCCTCGACCTTCCGGCTTGTAGCGCAGTGCCTTAACCACTACGCTACGGCGTGCCCCCTCACTGTTATATAATCCTCTCCATTTACATGTCTGTTCATCTATCTTTGGTCCAAAAGATTTTCCTCAGAACTTTATTCTCAAATATTCGTAATCTTTTCTCCTTCCTTAAAGTAAAAGTGCATGTTTCGCAGAAATATAGCCTAATACTACAAAAAGACATTGGAAAGACATTAAACACAGGGACATGTTCCTAGGAACATGGAATGTTAGGACTTTATACAATAGCGGGGCACTAGAGATATTAACGCGGGAATTGGATAAATTGCCCTTGGATATAGTCGCTTTACAGGAAGTTAGGTGGCCAGGAGAAGGTAGTCAGGAATCAGGAAGCTTTTCATTATACTATGGGGGTGCAGAAAGACCTGCATTTGGAACGGGTTTTTTAGTCAGAAGGAGGATCCTATCCGCTATCCGAGATATTAAGTTTGTTAGTGATAGGATATCATACATAATTCTAAAGGGTAAACAACATGATTTTATAATTGTAAATGTACATGCCCCCACAGAAGATAAAGATGACAAGATCAAGGATGAGTTCTATGAAGAATTAGAATGCTTATCTGATAGCCTTTCACGATATCATATGAAAATTGTCTTAGGAGATTTTAATGCAAAAGTGGGGCGGGAAGATATATTCAAACCAACAATAGGCAAATTCAGTCTTCATGAAGATAGTAACGACAACGGGGTTAGATTAGTCACATTTGCCACATCAAAGAATCTCATTGTTAAGAGCACAACATTTCAGCATAAGGATATTCATAAATACACCTGGACGTCCCCAGATGGAGAAACTCGGAACCAGATAGATCATGTATTAGTGGATAAACGCTGGCACAGTAGCATCATTGATGTTAGATCAGTTAGAGGGACAGACTGCAATTCAGATCATCATCTGGTCAGGGTGAAAATCAGACAACGGCTATCGCTTATGAGAGGAACAAACGCTAAAGATGATTCTGTAAAATATGAATTAAAAAACTTGAAAAATGATGAAATGCGGCAAGAATACCAAATCAAAATTGCTAATAGATTTGAAGTACTGGAATCTTCAGATGACAATGTGGCAAACGAAGAAGAAACTGATATAAATAAAGAATGGGAGGCTATAAGAGATACTATTAAATTGTCAGCATCAGAAAGCATTGGTTGTTTAAAAAAGAGGCAAAACAAGAAATGGTTTGATGAGGAATGTGCCGACATTGTAAAGAAAAGAAAGCTAGCTGTGGCAATTCATTCATCCAGCCTCCTGTGTAAATCTAAATAAATCCCTATCGGCAACAATAAGCGGATAAAATTATTACATAATTTTATGAAGCAGTTACTGGACTTAGGTCATATTTATATTCAAATTGATCAGGGAAGAGAGTGGAACCTGATTATGTAGGAGCAAAGGCCGTATAAAATGATCCAAAGTAGTCAGCATCAATGTAATCAAATTATTAGTTATTAAAGAAGACTGACAACTCAGGTAATGTAACCCTTTCTTTTGTGAAGACGGAAGTGGCTGACACATGATAATAACTTACTAATGACAATAATCCTTTGCTCGACAGATTGAGTAGAGATATCTTCTAAGCCTCCAGTTAACTGATTTAGCGTGATAACCATAACCCATTAGCTAATGTACAAGCGGGGGTTTTACCCCGACACAAACATCGTTAGCAAAAAAGTGTGGGAACATGGCAAGTTTCTAGCGTCGGAAGCCTAGGAAAAAACCCAAGCCTAAGAAGAAAAACCCAAGCCTAGCTAATGTTTGTGACCAGACTGTACGTGAAGCCAGCACGGGGAAAAAAGGTCCAACCTCTGAAGGCGTAAATCGCCAATAATAAATTTGTAACACCCCCGGAATCAAAATAGGAGGGCGCATTAACCAGTTATATGTTTCGTTATATGTGCCTAAGCACAGACCTTAGGTCCACGTGATCGAGGTAGTGGGAGTAACTAATTTACCTATAGGCGAGAGAGGCTTCTCCTCGTCACTTACTTCTCGTGTATAATTTCATCAAGTCACTTCAAAACACTACGTTCTAAAAAGTTGGATAAATTCACTTCATATATATACAATTACTTGCAGTTTATAAAAGTCAAGAATAAACTACTTTTACCAGATATTCTTTGTACATTAATTCTGCCCGACGAAGTCCTCGTGGAATCCCGAGATAAGAACCTCAACTCTACCGAATACCAACCGAGCAACCTAAGTTCTCACACATGGAGAACTCCTTCAGTATTCCTAGTGTCACTAAATCCAATCTTTACCTCTTGGCCCCAACGATAAACCCCTTCTCCATATTGGCGCCCAACGTGGGGCAGAATAGGTCGTAAAGTAACACACGAATAGAAATCAACGGCAGAACGACTAAGTCCCACGACCACGAGGCAACCAGGACAGAGAAGATGATGGCAACAAGCAGACAGACAGCAACTGAAGGAAGGAAGCAGTAAGTGACACAACAACAGAATAAGCATTTTTTTTACTTTTTACCTATATAAGAAATCAAAATATTTACAGTGATTTAACGGAGAATATATCTGTGTGTATTTATGTTGTTAAGAAGTAGGAATAGAAAGAGGCAGGCAAATAAAGATAAAAAAATGGATAGGAAACACGAAGAGATTAGGGAGAAGGCTTGTGGGCAACTGATTGAAGGAGAGAACGAAATCGTAAGGATGGGAGAGGACAACGAAGATGGCAGAGAGAACTTAGAGCAGAGCACAGGGGAAAGGAATAGTAGTGAAAAACAACGCAAGAGTTAGAAGCGAGAGGGGAAGTAGAGGACAAGGGAAATCCAAGCACCGACACCATGAAATACATGGAAATGCTAATGTCGAGAATAGAGGAGATGGATAGAAGTAGGAAAATGGATTTAGAGACGATAGATAGAAGTAGGAAATGGATTTAGAGACGATAGATAGAAATAGGAAAATGGATTTAGAGCCAATGCAGAGGAATATGAAACGGGAACTTGAAACTTGGAGAGGACAGATGGAGATAAGCAGGAAAAGGATGTATTTACGTTGAAAGAAACATTAAGGGATGAGATGGGAAAAAATAGAGAGATGCTAGAGGCGAAAATAAATGAATCGTCAGCGTGTGTAGAACTAAAGATAAATAAAATGGAACAAAACTTATTAAAGACCTAGAGAAAACAGAAAACAGGGTAATAAGTCAAATGAGAACAGAGATGAACAACAGTATAATAACGTTACAAACTAACTTAGGGGAGAAACAGGAGGAATTACAAGGGGAAATAAAACGAGTCGACAAGAATGTGCTCTGTAGGTTGGAGAACGCGGACAAAAGGGTGAAATGATATGTGTGTATCTGTACAAAAGCTAGCCGACGAACAAGAAACCTAAAACTCCAAGTAGCTCAGAAAATTGTTGAGCAGGATAAACGCTCAGAAATGATCGAAACAATAGTTGATTCTAGATTTAATGAGTTAGGCACTAATATAGAACAGAAAGTGACTAATGAAATCAGCAAACTAAATGAGGAAATAAGCGTCCTCACAGAGAAAATTAATAGCGGATGTCAAAAAGAGAGGACTCCCGAAAATGAATCACAAGCGTCGGATAGTGTTTCTTGGACGACGGCTAACCACAAAGCACGTGCGCATACAAAAGTACTAGGGAACCAGGAGATCGCTAGTAGTTCTGTGGTGCATACTAATGTAAGCGAACCAGATAGTATACACGGGTCAGCGCCGTACTACAATTCCTCTTTCATTGATATCCCATTGCCGGAATATAACGAAAGTGAAACAAACCCCATCCAGTTCATTGAAGAACTGGAAAACTATTTCAAAATTAAATGTATCCCGAAACACTTGTATATGTATATTGTTAAAAAGTGCCTGAAAGGCAACAGTCTTATGTGGTTCGAGGTTACTTTATCTACTGATGCTCCATACGAGACATTTAAGCAAACATTCCGTAACAAATTTTTTAGTTACGAGAAACAAATGGATATAAAATACGAGATACGCAATGGGACATATGATAAGAGGAAAAACTTGACGTACAGCGAGCATTTTCTGGCCTTGGCTAAAAAAGCCAAACTTATCTCACCGAGTTACCCTGAACCGGAATTTGTACGAACGCTAATCAACCATTATCCGCAGGCAATTAGGCACAGCTTGCTAATCGCGCGCGTTAGCACATACGACCAAATGATAGAAATGCTAACTATCCTGGAAGCGGGCGACAATAGGGGTAATAACCAAAGTGGAAATAGGGAAGGAGAAATAGCAGGGAAAATACGAGTAGGAACAACTCGAACTCCGGACCTAACCGTTCAGACGAGAGGGGGGCAGCCGCGCCCGACATACGGAAGAACAATGACCACTATCGAGGAGAGGACAGGAGATTTAGTAATATGCAGAGTAACAATAGACAATACAGGAACGAGAATAGGGACACAATGGTTATGGTAGAGGGTACAAGGATCTCAGGAGGGACCAGAGGGGTAAAGAACCTAGGGTCAACATGATAAACATAGAGAGGAGTGCAGAGGGCCCACGGAACACCAGATTTATGGAAATGTAAGGGACCATAGATACATTCCAGCGCAGAGGGGATACGATTATGACCGTACATGCACAAGGCCAGGAAATGAACAACGTACTAATCAGGTATATGTAAGCGAGGACCTGGATAGATGTGAATAAATTACCATGCGAGTGTTCAAAGTTTATTTGCGTGTGGGCGTAGTATCGCAAAACATGTACATAATAATAGTACAGGAGGCCTTTGCGAGTCAACAGACTGTGAAATTAGACACTAATAGTATTAAGGGTAGATAGACGGACAGTGAAAATGACACTCGAAAAATAGGAGGGAGAGATTTTTACACGTAAGAATGACAACGGAATGGATATATTACGTATGTGTGTATGTCTTGCATTGTACTATATTGTATTGTGTGCACAGGTAGACACTACTGTGATTTTAGGTATGAGATAAAGGTCAATGTAAACGCTGAAATTATGCAGTACCCAGGTAAGGAAGTGGTTATATACCGACAGAATTTTGATATAACATACAAAAGGTACAAACATATAAGCTCTGCATAATCCCCAAACAAAATAAAAAACAAGACCTGATAAATTATACTTAAATGCATGAACCAGTTTTCACGGGATTCGAACTCAATACTAGCTGAGATTAGGACATAAATGAAAAGTATTAGTGAAAAAAAAAAATAAATAAGTGTTGTATGGTAAAGTACCAAATATAATCAGTAATTAAAATAAATAACACTAATAAAGTGATTAAATAGGCCTAGATGAAAACGCTAATCGCGAGAGGAAAGGGCACAATGACTGCGAAAAAAATAAATAAAGTGAAATGTCGATTTAGATATTAATCGTGATAATACCCCCATATTGATGGATGGATAATTAATTGAACTAGTGTGAATATATAACACATGCATGTCCACTTTCAGCTAAGATTGAGGGTGATTAATAAATTGTTGATTTGAACTTAACGATGGAGAATGGATCTATATTTTTAAATGTTTTAACCCAATCGCTCGAGCAGAAAGCTGCAGTATCTACTTAATCCAGTAAATGTTAAAATGAGCCCAGATAGGCCATTGTCATTGTTTAATACATATAGGTAATTGAAGAAACTTGTACAACAATCTGAATACGAATAATATCATGATGATTATGATTATTTTGTCTAAAATAACATCAGACAGCGTAAACATAGGAGCTAATGAGAACAGGGTGAAGCTCAATGCACCTTAATTGAAAGGCCGAGTGACGGTGTGAACCTATAAAGCGTGAGGAATTTATTTGTTGATTATATTTACAGAATTTAATTTGTAGACGTGGGCCGAAGCGGCACGTCACTGTGTTTGTATAACACGTGCTATTTTGTTGAAAATATTTGAGGGCAAGGGATCCCGTATTATCTAATAATGAGATGAGATGAAGTCATGGTCGCTGGTGGAAGCGAATGTGACAATTTGTGCGAATTTGTATTCGATGTTAATAATGAGATGAGATGAAGTCATGGTCGCTGGTGGAAGCGAATGTGACAATTTGTGCGAATTTGTATTCGATGTTAATAATGAGATGAGATGAAGTCATGGTCGCTGGTGGAAGCGAATGTGACATACTATGCGATTCTGTATTCGAAGGAAATGATTTTGCACGCTTAAGAAAATAACGTCGTTTGGCTGAGTAATGACAGCTACGCTTTGGCAGAGTAAGCCGAAATATGTTGAGAATAAAATATTAAGAATCATGAATATTTCATGGATTAATAATCATGATGAATTCGTAAGTATGTAATACCTATGGGGAAAAAAATGATATCAGGGTGTAATACTATCAATAATAATTGTTTATAACGATAGCACAGCTGCTTAAACGCGATATTTTAGTATTTTGGTCGCAAAGATATAGATCCATGCAAATAAGTCTTATTGACTCAATTTAAATTAAATTTAGCAAAACTGAAGTATTATTCGACATATGGTTTGAAGTAGACAAAACTGGTTCATCGCAAATGAATTCCCAAGCTGTAGACGCACATTATAATGTAGGTAGATATTAAGGTGTAAATTAAATTGAAAATAAACAGTTACACATGAAGAAGCAAATCTATGCTATACTGGTATTCAACTAAATAGTTTTGAATGGTAATTGTATAAGCATGAATGGTTTGAGTAGACCACCAAATATATTAAGGGTGTATCTTTTTTTTTCTTAATGAATATTTATGTATGTCTATATTGCAGAAAGTGAGTCTATTTAACCTCAAAGAACGATCCCAGGTAAAAGGGGTACATATCAGTGTTTACAATCTGAACATAATTGACGTGCTGGCAACACTCTCAGGGTTAACGTGCTCTAACCAAAATATTATAGCCATTTTTTCTTTAAAGGCCACTATAGCTATGATACTAGCATTATATTACGCGAGAGGATTATAAACAAATAAAAAAATCCCTTGATTTTTCCATTTGTTTATAGGGCATTTGTGGCAATTCATTCATCCAGCCTCCTGTGTAAATCTAAATAAATCCCTATCGGCAACAATAAGCGGATAAAATTATTACATAATTTTATGAAGCAGTTACTGGACTTAGGTCATATTTATATTCAAATTGATCAGGGAAGAGAGTGGAACCTGATTATGTAGGAGCAAAGGCCGTATAAAATGATCCAAAGTAGTCAGCATCAATGTAATCAAATTATTAGTTATTAAAGAAGACTGACAACTCAGGTAATGTAACCCTTTCTTTTGTGAAGACGGAAGTGGCTGACACATGATAATAACTTACTAATGACAATAATCCTTTGCTCGACAGATTGAGTAGAGATATCTTCTAAGCCTCCAGTTAACTGATTTAGCGTGATAACCATAACCCATTAGCTAATGTACAAGCGGGGGTTTTACCCCGACACAAACATCGTTAGCAAAAAAGTGTGGGAACATGGCAAGTTTCTAGCGTCGGAAGCCTAGGAAAAAACCCAAGCCTAAGAAGAAAAACCCAAGCCTAGCTAATGTTTGTGACCAGACTGTACGTGAAGCCAGCACGGGGAAAAAAGGTCCAACCTCTGAAGGCGTAAATCGCCAATAATAAATTTGTAAACACCCCCGGAATCAAAATAGGAGGGCGCATTAACCAGTTATATGTTTCGTTATATGTGCCTAAGCACAGACCTTAGGTCCACGTGATCGAGGTAGTGGGAGTAACTAATTTACCTATAGGCGAGAGAGGCTTCTCCTCGTCACTTACTTCTCGTGTATAATTTCATCAAGTCACTTCAAAACACTACGTTCTAAAAAGTTGGATAAATTCACTTCATATATATACAATTACTTGCAGTTTATAAAAGTCAAGAATAAACTACTTTTACCAGATATTCTTTGTACATTAATTCTGCCCGACGAAGTCCTCGTGGAATCCCGAGATAAGAACCTCAACTCTACCGAATACCAACCGAGCAACCTAAGTTCTCACACATGGAGAACTCCTTCAGTATTCCTAGTGTCACTAAATCCAATCTTTACCTCTTGGCCCCAACGATAAACCCCTTCTCCATAGCAAAAATGAAATGGTTACACGAGCCAAATGAGGTAAATTTAGAGCAATTGGGTAGTGTTAGACGGGAAACCACCAAGTTACTAAAGAGTAAAAAGAGGGAATATTTGAGAGAGAAGATTAATGATCTTGAAATGAATGCAAAAAATGGGAACATTAGAGAATTATATCAGGGAATTAGTATAGAGAAGAAAGGGTTTCAGGCTAGAACAAACATAATTCGGAATGAAAATGGGGATATGATTGCAGATTCCAAGAGTATATTAAATAGATGGAAAAGTTATTTTAATCAGCTATTAAATGTACATACAGAACAGGACATTGAAGAGGATAAGTTACAGACAGCAGAAATGCTAGTCGCAGAGCCAAGTGCATTAGAGGTTGAAATGGCAATTGAAAAATTGAAGATGTATAAAGCATCAGGTTCAGATGAGATCCCAGCAGAACTGATAAAATCAGGGGGAGAAAAATTGATGGACAAGATACGCTGGTTGCTTAGTATGATTTGGGAAAAAGAAGCTCTTCCAGATGAATGGAAGGAATCAATTATCGTACCAATTTATAAGAAAGGAGATAAAACTGATTGCAACAACTATAGGGGCATCTCATTACTTTCAACTTCGTACAAAATTCTAACAAATATATTAGTAAGCAGACTTACTCTCCCATATTGATGACATTCTAGGAGATCATCAATGTGCATTTAGAAGAAACAGGTCTACAACAGATCAGATTTTTAGTATAAGACAGATTTTAGAAAAGAAATGGGAATATAATGGTACTGTACATCAACTATATGTAGACTTCAAAAAAGCATATGATTCAATTAAGAGGGAGAAGTTATATAGTATCCTGCTGGAGTTTGGAATTCCTAAAAAGTTAGTTAGACTTATACGAATGTGTCTAAATGGCTCAACGAGTAGGGTGCGTGTAGGCAAACAGTTTTCAGACACTTTTGAAATCCAGAATGGGTTAAAGCAAGGAGATGCACTATCTCCTCTACTATTTAATTTTGTACTAGAGCATGCCATTAAATCTTTAGAGAATGAGGAAGGCTTACAACTCAATGGTATTAATAAGCTGTTAGTTTATGCTGATGATGTAGTACTACTGGCCGATAGCGAGGAGATACTAAAGGCCAACACGCACACACTATTGAGTAACACTAAGAAATTAGGACTGGAAGTAAATATCAGTAAAACTAAATATATGGTCACACGTAGAAATACATTATATAATGGAAATGGACAGCTAATGACAAATGAGGGAAATTTTGAGGAATTGGCTGAATTCAAATACCTAGGAACAATAATCACAAATAGGAATGAGATGCACAAAGAAATTAAACATAGGCTCAATTCTGGAAATGCATGCTATTATGCATTGCAGAGACTTTTGATGTCCCAACTCCTTTCAAAAAGCGTTAAACTGAAAATATATAAAACTATTGTTCTACCAGTTATATTATACGGGTGCGAAACATGGACTCTGACTTTAAGGGAGGAAAGGAGATTACGAGTATTTGAGAATAAAGTTCTTAGGAAAATTTTTGGACCAAAGAGAGATGAACAGACAGGTGAATGGAGAAGACTACATAACAATGAACTACATGGTCTTTATAGAAAGCCAGATATAATAAGAACAGTTAAGTCCCGTAGACTGCGTTGGGCAGGACATGTTGCGCGTATGGGGAATGAAAGACGTGCATGGAAACTTCTTGTAGGAAAGCCAGAAGGAAAACGCCCAGTTGGTAGACCAAGAATGAGGTGGGAGAACAACATTAACTATGATTTGAGGGAAGTAGATTATACAGGGAATGATTGGAAAGCATTAGCTCGGGATAGGGATGTATGGAGAGCTTATGTCCGTGCGGCCATGAACCTACGGGTTCGATAGTGCCAGTGAGTAAGTGAGTAAGTAAGACATTAAAGATAGAACAATTTATAACAGACATAGAGAAAAATATATTAAAATGAAAACAATGGAAGAAGGAAAACTACCAAAGAAAATGTTTTATTTGTCCAATACCACCAGATAGTCGGGCATTTATGGCATTGACAGAATTATATATAACCCACTACTGAGGATGTAGTGCTTGGAGCGGCGAGTTACGTTATACTGATGATATCATGGGTGATATATAGAAGGAACAATTCCTTCGTAAACACGATATCAATATATGGTTAATGCGACCATTGTACATGACGTCAGATGGAAGGAGGTTAGAATACTTTTCTGTACCGTCTGGTTACAGCAACATTGCAGAATAACCACTTCAGTTATATTTCACTCCAAATGTTTCGAACAGTCAGTCCGTAACTTTTATTTCCATCGAAGTATACTTTATATGTAAGTCTGAAACATTCTTTTGTTTCAGCGTGACATTTACTGTATGTTTGAAGCTTAGTCAACGTCGCGTCATTGGAAGGAAAGGTTTAATCTTTAGTGATAACTGATAACCAAGCACAAGAATTGTCTTTAAACCTAAACTTAACCTAAATCCTAGACCATGGGCAACCACATGACTAATTTATATTTATGAAAAAATCCTGTGGTTTGTCTGGGAATATAACACGGGATCTCATGAACTGCAATCGGAAACTTTTGAATACAGAATCACGGGACTGGTCATATATCTCAAGATACAAGGAAAACTATCACGAGGAAGATCATGGGAAATATTGATTAACCGTAAAGAAAATTACAAAAAAAAAAAATGGAACGGGGCAGGCTGAGCTCTGGAGCTGGGTGAAGGCAATCGGCCTAGGGAGGAAACCCGGAATAATAAACCCGCCATGTAAACGGGCTAGCAACCCACTTTAATGTGTGTTCTATACATTGCTCGCAGTCCTAAGGACCAAGCCTCGGATCAAAGACGGAAAATAGTGAATGCATATCCAATACGTCTTCCTCCGAGGAGTGATTTTGGAAATAAACAGGATGAAAATCCTACAAACTATGATTAAGAAGAAGAAGAAGTATATGTGAAGAATTGAGAGAGAGAGAAAAAAGGAGTGGTAGGATAGATATAGGCTATATGGAGGCATGTTTGGAATCAATTTTTTCGAAAGGAGGACTCCATAAGATGATGGTGATGATGATTAATAAACAATATGTCCTGGCTAGGACATTTAATATCAGGAGAGAATTTTATCATTATACATATTTTATGGCACAAGATGCACGAACTCTTCAAGATGTCAATTTTATAAGAACAATACGAGAAAACTACAAGATTTATTTTTAATAATATAGAAAGTTATACTTTTTTTTTTTAATTTATTGTATATAAATGAATTAGTTTATTTCATAGGTACTATCTATCTCTTTTGGCTTCGGATTTTTTTACAGTTGCTGCCGTCTTCCCGTGCCAAATTTCCAAAGCCTACGATATTGGGCATATTCAATGCTCTTGCTTGCATTGCTATCGTCATGTTTTCCTTCCATGTTAACTTTGGTCTCCTTTTTTTCTTCTTTTTGGTCGGTTGTCATTGATATAGTTGTTTCGGCCATCGCTCATCTTCCATTCTTAAAATATGTCCTAACCATTTTAATTCCTTCTCCTCAATGCTTTCATTTATACTTTCTTCTGCTTCCATTTCTAGATTCAACAATTCAATAAAAATGAAGAAATTATAATCAAATAATAAAATATACATAAATCATTGTCATTCAGTCATGTGGTAGCATTGCCATAGCCCATTTTAATAGGCCTACACAAGGGCTCATTTATAAATAAGAAAAACATCTAAACAAACCTAAGACAAAGAGTAACAGTGAAACTAAAGATAACAAGACAAACACAGATTAGTGAAAAAAGCACATATTCGTTAAAATAACTGCAGATATTAAATGCATTTTAAAGAATTTCCGCGAATTTAACATTCGGAATTATATACCAGTACTAATCGAGAGAAACCATAATCTCGAATCGTTTGAATTATAATATGCATTGGATTTAAAGGGTTGAATATGAAAGGCATTGTAATGTAGTTGTAGCGCTGGCGAGTTTGTACACCCCTGTAAGATAGCAGAGAGGGTAGAGAGTTTCCTCCCCCTTGTTGTAGAGTTGGTAACACTAGCAGCTCGCGTGTTGTCTCAGTACTTGTGTGGAGTTGTCTGCGTGAAGTATGTGTCATTGTGAAAGTGTGTTCAGTTTCCGTAAACAATTAAATAATGTTTATATATTGTGACATTAAATCAGGTATTAGACATCCATTTTATCTATAAATTCATTGATTTATTCTTTAATTTGTTGGTTGGTTGATTTTATTCCTAAATTCCAATTATTCGGGTTTTTTATACATCGCATCTTCTCGAAGTATAAACAATAACATAATGTTTATATACTGTGACATTAAATCAGATATTATATATCCATTTTATCTAAAAATGCATTGATTTATTCGTTCATTTGTTGGTTGGTTGATTTTATTAATAAATTCCAATTATTTATGTGTTTTATACATTTTTTAGGAGTATAAAACCAATAATATGAACTTAGACATATAGAAGCTCACATCGAGAAATTGTATTTACAATAAATGTAATTACTAAATTGAGTGTAGGCCTATATCAGCAGGTGGTCACTATAATTTTATGTTTTAAAACATTTTTTTAGATACCATGTACACAATTTGAAGAATCAACAAACTTTTAGAGGTTGTTGGGGAATATACTTTGATGTAAGAAACCTGTTGTATCTAGTATCTTCCCATAGGCCTATAGTTTCTTGAAGTTCTCTGCGTGTATTATGTGAAATATATGTTTCGATAAATTGGAGAGATATTGAGGGATGTAACTTTATCTTTTATATGAAGAGTCCAGTAACTTACACATTAATTTGTTGTTTCCGTATTCCACATGTATTATGTGAAAGATGTGTTTGGATAGATTACAGATAAATATTTTCAGTGACAGTCCTATTGATTGTGAGTTTATATTATTTCATTACTGTTAGTAATTTTATGTCCAGTTTTTTTTTACACATGGAAGATGTAAAAAATAAGAATAAGGATAAATTGTATTCAGAAATAAATGTTATACTCAGTACTGACACCCGAATGAGCAAGTGCTCGTGCTCGGGTGCAGTTCAGTCACAGAAATAATACACGTTATATATATAATAAGTACATGTGAAATGTAGATCTTAAGAACTATTCAAAGGAAAACAATTGATAAGATACACAAAACAGAAACTAGGGACGAATGTCATAGAGATGTAGAGACAGTGAACGCACATTCAATACGTCTTCCTCCGAGGAGTGATTTTGGAAATAAACAGGATGAAAATCCTACAAATTATGAAGAAGAAGAAAGGAATATATAAATTTTGGAGCCAGTTTCAAGATATAAAATACATTATTAACGTAATAGAAATGGATTTTATACGAAGGGCAGCAAGAATTTCAAGAAGAGAAAAAAATAGGAACTCAGTTATAAGGGAGAAAATGAAGATTGAAGACACTATTTTAGATTATATTAAAACTCAGCAGTTAAGATGGTACGGACATGTCCAGCGAATGGAAGGGGATCGGCTACCAAAATCTGTTTTGGAATGGAAACCTGAGGGAAGACGAGGCAGAGGAAGACATAAAATCTCCTGGAGTCAGGGTATATATTTATTCATGAAGGAGAAACACCTACAACCAGGAGATTGGATGGACCGACAAAATTGGCTATTAGGAATCGGACGATGTCAAAGACATTAATCAACCGATGATCTATCTATTAACGTAAAAAAATAAATAATATAGGGGAAATAAAATAAACAAAATAATATAGAATAAAATAATACCAGACTGAAGAAGGCAATTAGAGAGAGAGAGAGAGAGAGAGAGAGAGAGAGAGATTAGGAAATAATATAAAACAAAAATTTAGGAGAAAGTTTCAAAATATGAAAATCACTCTGACACACAAAGAATGAATGCAATAGAGAACGATACAAACAAAACACACACACACATATATATAGCTAGGAATTTTAGGTGCAAAGTTTTGGTGAAAAAGGTGCAAAAAAAGGTGCAAATTTCCCATGTGAATTATCATTAAAGAGTATCAATACCAATTACATCAAGTAACTCACGACACAAAATTCAGTCATGTCATATATTAAAAAGTCTGAGTAAGACAAGTCCCAGAACATTATGTTATTGAAATCACAATACCAGAAAACTGTTGAAGCAGATATTATTCAACAACTCAAATGTTTATAACAAATCTAAAAAAGTTCAATATCTGAACTGTCTATCAGTGGTTTCGTCTAATGTAAAATATACTGGTTTTCACCTTCTACTTGACTGATCTGTTTTAATTTTTCTTCATACAGAGGTTGAAGGTATGGTTTTCATCTGGGACAGACTTCCCAGTATATTTCTCCAAATATGCTTTCATAATAAGGTTGTTAAGTTTGGAAAGAGGAATACCACATGCCACATATGTCTTTGCTGTATCATTAAAAAAAATTATTTATTAAACTAGAAGAAGGTAGCGCTTTGCCAATAAACTGTTGTCACAATACACATTTACTGGTTTGTAGTTTCTTATTTTTCGTGTTTTGCACTACACTATATGCTGCGTAACACGATTGTGTTGGTGTTTTTCATCAGTTGTTATCGAAATATCACAAAGAATGCACCTCATAACAGATCTGTCACTCTGAATTCCAAATTGCAGTATACTGTTTTACAAAATCATGTAGTTTGTAGGAGTTCACATTCGGTTTTGGCATACTGTATACTGGTCACTCAGGAAAATAGCAGACCGCACAAGTCAAATATTATTTTGAACTGAAACATTTGTTTATGCACTCAACAATATCCCTTGCTTAAACAATAGCTTTCGCATAACTGTGGTGCAGGAAGGTGTGAACTAATTTAAAAGGAATAGCCTAACAGGACTGCACTGAAGTGGAAGTAATGTGATGTGTACTGATACCACACATCGTTACCAACCCTTGAAAGCGTATTTGAAGAAATGTAAAAAAAAATTACACATTATTTTGGGAATACAATGCTGCTAAGAGGCAAAGAAAGGTTTAAAAAAGTGCAAAATGTGCTTGCATTGATAAAAATGTGCAAAACAGTGCTAGCATTGAAAAAAAAAGTGCAAAAAGGTGCAACTAAAACACATTTAGGGGCATTTATTTAATGTTTTCTTTGCAAGACAAGCTAATTTGAGCATTGTAGTAACAAAATAAAATTAAGGTGCAGCACCTAAAATTACTAACTATATATATATATATATATATATATGTGTGTGTGTGTGTGTGTGTGTGTGTGTGTGTGTGTGTGTGTGTGTTTTATAATAGTTTAAGATAAGAAATTGTTTAGAGATGTTGAATGGGTGTTTTGATATGAGGGGGTACATATAATCTTTAGTACTTTATTACACAGTAATTTGACGTTGATTTGCCTCTATTATATGAAAAATGCATTTCGATAGATTATAGATATCGATGAGGGATGTTAAATGGGTGTTTTGATATAAGGAACACATATTCAACTGTTCCTTGTCTTAACATTTTGATGTTAATGTGTCAGACGTCAGGTAGTTGTCCTCTATAGATAGGAAACAATGCTGATTGTTTAGGGATGTTGATTGTTTTGATATAAGGAACTCATGGCATTCTGTTCCCTATACAGATTAATTTGATGTTCATGTATCAGATATTATATTGCCAATTGAAGATAATGTCAAGTGGAGGTCTTCAGTTTAAATTTCGATACTGTTACATTATTGTTACCTTTCCAGTACCGCCATAGCCGAGTGGTTAAGGTAAGATGCCTTGCCGCAGAGCTACCGGACTTGCGCTGATTCGAGTCCCTATAGGGGAAGACATTTTCTCATGGAATTTCTGTCAGTATGGGGCCAGTGCCCACCCAGCATCGTGAGGCATTTGGATAGCTACAATAAGTAGCGACCAGGTTGAGAAAACCAGCTATAATGGCTGGGGACCTGACATGCTGACCACATATCACCCCTACACTAGCATATGATATTCTACCTCTATGATTAAACATGTGAACGTGAGGCCAGCAGCCGGCTGGTAGGCCAAGGGTCTTGTAGGCCTGTGGCGCTTGGAGGAGTATAATATTAATTAATTGTAAGGCGGCCTTATTAAACTATTTGAAAAGTATATATATATATATATATATATATATATATATATCAGACGGTACAGGAAATGATAGGCCTACTATGTCCCTAAAATATTTTCTTATTCAAGCATTAGCCTCCTTAATCTATTATTTGTAGTTATTTCAAAATATATTACTGAAAGATAATTTTCATTTTATTATTCTGTAATACGTATATAGAACAATTATATATCCAAGTAGGCCAAGTCTCTTTTTCTTTTTCCCCAAATATAGTTTGAGGTGCCATTAGATTCTCCGTGGAAAAGACTATCTTTTAGAAGCGTGAAACAGTAAAAGAAACATGTCGGGGAACTTCCAAGTCCCGAGACCACGTCCTACAACCCGGAAATCTTCTTCAAGATCATCATAGTAAAAGAAACAGTTTAGTCATAGGTTATTTACCTTCAGATAAGTAGGTACGCTATACATGTTGCTCTAAAATTCCCCTTACAAACGTCTAGGACTTACAGAGGGGATTGAGTAGATAATGTTTAGAATTGGAAACCATGTCCAGAAACTTACCGTTTGCGTGCTACAGCCGTTTGAAAACAAGCATTGCCTGAACGTACGTCACGTGTCCCAACAAGTAATAGCTTCGCGATTCGTCTAAATCGAAAATTTTCCTATAGAGTATTTTTGTCAAAAAAAAATCAAAATTTTTCGAAATTTTGAAAACTGCAAAAATTTATTGTGTAGGGTGTATCCGGGATTATTAATGCAAGTCATGATTCGTTTCCATTTTGTTTCTTTGGTTATTAATGAGTTGAATTGTGAAACAAGTGATGTACCGTGTCACGCCTCATAATAAATTACTTGTAAAAAATGGTCGCGTTAGCCCTTAAATTGGCAAAACGAAAATTTCTTCTGTTAATTATTTGAATGTGACGGACCGCAGTGAAAATGGAATCTTGTATAACTGCTATTATAAGGTATATTGTGTAATTAGACATACATTTAAGTGGTTTATTTTTGTTCGTTTTCTTCTGATTTATTTAAAATATTAGATTAATTGAACCAGCTGATGTATCTAATGGATATATAACGAATTTAACGGTTAAAAACATGTTTTCAAACGGCTGTAGCACGGGAAGGGTAAAACGGTAAGTTTCCGGACATTGTTTCCAATTCTAAATATTATCAACTTAGTCCTAGAAGTTTGTAAGGGGAATTTTAGAGCACCTGTATAATTAAAGGGCCGTTTTCTACGTTTGATGAAAAAGTTTAGTTTTTTAATCAAGTACAGGAGGCGGACCTTTTTAGGTAAATATTTCATAATTTTTATATTTTAATTTTAGTTTTTTTTCCCCCTTGTACCGTTCAATTACATATCGCTTACCCGTTACATGTTTCGTTCCGTACACGTTGGATAGATGACATTAGAGCAGCATTTAAAACTTATACACACTTTGACAGATCACGTTATGATGATGTGTAATTTTATTGTATACCAGATAAGTTCAGGTTACGATGAGTGTATTTATATTGTAACTCGACGCAGGCATCTTTGATATCGGAAAAATGTGAAGTGACAGACTGCTCTCCAAAAATGACGTAAGCAAACATAGCAAAGTATTAATATAATCAATAAATCAGCCAATTTCATGTTCTTGTATAGCCAACAAAATATATACGTGATCCAGGATTTTAAACCACCTTTCGATAGGTTGTGTCCCTATAAGGCCCTTGTGCCGCAGGACATGTAAAATTACATACAAAGGAAGAAAATAAGTTAATATAAAGACTTTTTGTCCAATGTCACCGTGTTGTCTTTTGCCATTTGTGGCTTTCTACACTCTAATTCAACCCAGGAAGTTACTACAGACCTTATGGGCTATGCCAGCGTCCCCCTACCTACAGAGGGTAGATGTTGCCAAATCATGATAACAGTATTTGTTTGTTAAGGAGGGGTGGAGCCGCAAGGTTAGCAGTACAGCTCGAGGGCAAGCTCTGTGTGTTTGCGGGGGATAGTGTGGGGAGTGGGAGGAGGTACACTTCTCTACTTCTCACAGTACTAACAGCTGAGACAGCAAATTCCTTTCAGACACACGGAGCTGGGTCCCCTTTTTCCAAATCTATGTACTATACATTTAAAAAACATAGTTTTTCTTTTACGGCATGCAAACTAGTTTCATAGTAAATATGAGAGCCAACACTTCGCACAGGATAGTACAGATCCGCAAGAGTTCAGTGACAAGCGGTAACTGTTTTTTTTTCTTTAAGAGGAGATGGCTTGGACGGCTGCAACTTACAACTATGTACCTGCTGTGTTGCAATCTTCAGTTTTATATAAGGATTTCTCTCAAGAAAATACTGTTAAAATGGCAAACATACAGTAACTTCCTGCGTTGAATCTGAGTGTACATTGACATTGACATTGACATTGGCAGAATTGTAATCCATTTTTTAGATTGAGGCACATGGAAGGCGGAATTACATTACTCCGATAATATGATGGGTAATAAATGATAATGAAAAGCCAAGAGAGTCCTTAACCTAAATCCCAGACAATAGGCAGCCATAGGAATAATTCTCTTTATGGAAAAAATCTTATAGGCTGACCGGGATCTCATTAACTGTACTCAGAAACGCTGGCCACTAGCCCATGAGGCTGATCAACAAAAAAAAAAAGCCTTAAGAAATTAAAGCTAATCCAGAGATTTAGTGTAGACTCTCCCCCTCCCCCCATCTCTCTCTGCCTTTTTAGAGCCAGTGTCTGCCGAAACTAGTCTTCCAGTCTTGTCTGTTCCGTGTCCTTCTCTTACATCGCTTCTTAATTTCGTATTCTACATCCTCCAACCATTTATTTTTAGGTCTGCCGATACATTTTAGCCACCTGTTTTATCAATGTACATATTTTTACCAACGATTTTTCGAGTACCATTTTAATTGCTGATGATGGAACATTGTTTTCTGAAAGGCCTACATTGTTTAATGTTTAACGAAGTTTTTTTAAACAGAAATGTGTTTTAGTTGAGGATTACTGATACATCAGATACGAATTTTATTGTTTTAAATATTTTAACTTTCCGGAATATCTGAATCGATTAAGTCGAAATCACTACAACTATCATTAAATCATTATTATCTAGAATTTCATCCGGAATCTCTGGAATATCAGATTCTCATATACATTTTCTAGAAACATCGCAAGGGCCAGCTGTAGGTGCCATAATTGAACAACAAACCTGTATTTCCAAAACTGAAGAGCTTTTAAAAATTGAGGTTTTAAGTGTAAAATTCTGAGTCTTAAAAGATTGAAGGACATGGAACAGGAAATAGAATGTCATGTTTTTGCCCGCATTTGGATAGCTCAGAGATAGTTATTATAAATTTTAAAAGTAATTATTGTCCCAAGATGTCCAACCCATCTTTGCCTGTACTTTATTAATTTATCCTATGATTTTTGACTTCCCATATAATTCACTATTACTTCGATTTCTGCATAGGCCTATGTCATTATTTATTTTCGATCCATATATCCGTCGCCAAATCTCCATCTCCCATGCTGTTACGTTTCGTCATTCCATAGCAAATGCCATGGTATAGTCGAGTGCAGGCTAGTGGTTAGATATTGTATACTGCAATTATATTTTTTTATACGGCTAGTTATTTTCTTGAAACCCATATAAAAGACATTGCCTCTTATCGGAAGAGCAGGAAGTGGCGGCAATAGGCAACGAAGTCGTTAAAATAATATTATCATAGTTTCCGGAGGAACTGTATTACTAGGAAATCCTTATTGTTTTACTTACATACAGCCTAACTTACAATCTTAAGTGTTCTCTGTTCATCACTAAGTTTAGAATTTTTTGTAATAATAGTCAATACCCGGCTAATGAAATATTTAGGGATAATTAAATGATATGCGACGAACGAAAGTGGCAGCTGTTAAGAATTAATTTTTAATTTCGGATTTTAGGTGAACCACCATTTCGAATAGTTGGATTTCGTTGATTTTCTTTTTATAATACCTACTAGCTAATACCCGGCTTACGCTGCCACGCCTAAATAAATGAAAATTAATGTACTTTTATGTTTAGTTGAATAAGTAAAAGGAAAAATAATTTAAAATGTATATCGTAATTACTTTTAAGATTACCCGTGCTGATTACCCGGTGTTGCCCGGGAATCTACTTATCCCGATTTTCTTGACATAAATGAGCTGAAAGACGAACATTAATGTACTTCTTATGATTAGTTGAATAAGTAAAATGAAAAATAATTTAAAATGTATATCGTAATTACTTTTAAGATTGCCCGTGCTGATTACCCGGTGTTGCCCGGGAATCTACTTGGCACAAATGAGCTAAAAGACAAAATTCGTTATTGTGAGTTATCCGTAAAAGAATACCCGCCATGTGCTGCTATGCTTGCACAGGAATCTACCTACTTGTATCTATCTTCTTGTCATCAATGAAAGACAAAAACTGTTATTGCAAGTTATCCGTAAGAGATATAAACATATGCTGCCGCACACTTTTTTGTAGAGCTTTTTGAGATAATCAATTCTATGTACATTAATTTTATGTATTTGTTATGGTTTAGGCTGCGTAAGCCATTTAAAGAGCTACTTTTTTCACGTTTTCCACTACAAAGGGTGTAGGAGTTGAGTATCACAACTATCTTATAGCCTGTGTTCATCTCGGAAATCTCTTAAACATTTTGCAAAAAGCCTCATCACAATCGTATCAATGGTATGGCCGCGCATAAAGTATGAACAAACAAACATTTTTATATATTAGATGACAGTTTATTTTAAAAGGATATGTTGAGTTTGATTGTGAAACATCTTAAATTGGTAACGCTAGAGCGAGTTTTATATTTTCGTTTCAGGTAAACCCTCACCTATCATTTTAGAACATAAAAAATAGTGTCTCAACACTCGCTGTACCAGAAAACCATCTACAAATTGTCATTAAGTCGGTTGAGAGGTAGTACAATTTCTTAAAACATCTAATATTAAACCATTTAAAATGTAATTCTTAATTTAAATCTTATATTAAACATTAAGTTTAAAATCAGACCAAGGTCGAATAAATGGAGGAAAGGGAATTGAAACTTGTTTGAATCGATATTTTTCATGTCTTTATTATTTTATTCTTAAACAGAGTGGATAGTTGTTTTAAAAGGGACTTGCAATGTGGAATTCTATACCCTAAACTTCAGTGTATATATAATGTCCTAACATTCCATGTCATAGGAACATGTCCCTGTATTTTAACCTTTGGTATGGATTTCCTGAATTAGCCCCCGTCCGGAGAACCGAATGGGAGACTATTTTACCACCGGAAAAGTATATCCCAGTGGAACCCATGTCCGCGTTTCTTATACCTCAATTTCTAACGTGATCAATTACGCTAGAATAAGTAAAAGATTTCAATTATCTAGGTGTATCTTTAGGTTGTAATAGAGGAAAAGACATAAATAATAAACATTCCAATATTTATGTGGCACCCTTAAAAGAGCACTGGGAAAGAAAGAAAGAAAGAAATTTTAAAAAGTATTGGCTGTACCTGGAATATTGTATGGCTCAGAAATATGGACTCTAAATAAACAGTCAATTAAAGGAATAGAAGCAGCAGAAATGAAATATTTACGATTTGTGGCAGGATATACTGTAATGCATAAAAAAAAAAGTGAAGATATCCGTAAAGAACTACAGATATTCAGTTTGACAAATAGAATGGAAGAGTATAGGAGAAAATAGTATGAACATGTCTGCAGAATGGATACCAACAGATTGCCTAGAAAAAGTCTGAACTATCAACCAAGAGGAGGAAAAAGAGATCGGGGACGCCGACGAAAGAGATGAACAACAGCAGTTATAATACTTGGAGACGGAACGAACCAAAAAGATTTAATCCTTGCAAGAAGAAGAAGACAAGATTAAAGAGAGAATATGTAGTTTTACATAAAAATAAGTAATGAGTAATTATGATCAAGTATGTAATGATACATTTTCATATAGGCCTATAGACCTATATGTAAGTTTATAAATCGTCAACATTTATCATTTTTAGCTATGTAGGCCTATAAAGCAGAGAAAAGGACTATGTAATTACATACAAATTCTGACGTTATTCATCACTTTTCCATTATCACTCAGTGGATATATAGAACTTTCATAAATGCATTCTATTTGCGCAACAAACATAGCCTATGTCAATAGAAAGCAAAACCCTCGCATATACAAAACGATAGTTCGACCAGTTATCGTAGGCCTATATGGAGCAGAAACTAGAGCTGATGCAACAAAAACTAAACAAATAATAAGCACATGTGAAATGAAAATCTTAACAATTATTCAGGGGAAAACATTATTTGATAAAATACACAACACAGAAATTAGGAACAAATGTCACATTCAAGACATAACCAAATTTATTATAGATAGACGAAAATATTAGAAGGGTCATATAGAAAGAATGGAAGAAAACCGACTTGCAAAAAGAGCTAAAGAAGATTGACCAATGGATGGGAGAAGAACAAGAGGAAGACCAGCCAAGAGATGGATAGACAGTGAATGCACATCCAATACGTCTTCCTCCGAGGAGTGATTTTGTAAATAAACAGAATGAAAATCCTACAAATTATATTTAAGAAGAAGAATATATTCTATGTTTTGTGTTTATAAGTGTGAAGTGATGCTAGATGTCTTGTAAATATGACAGTATTATTGTAATTTCATCAGATGATTTATCATTGTTTTTCGAGGAAAAAACCAGTGAACTCATTTGTATGGTGTAAAGCGTATTTTACAACACAACTTTCAACACATTCTCATACTTAAAATGTTTTACAAATTAATTTCGAAATCCCGACTTTAGCCTGGCTTCGGTCGTAAACATCCCAACTTTGTCTGTAAAACCTGACTTTCACTCCTTAGTGTAATAAAAGTATTATTGGGTAACACTAAGAAATTGGGACAGGAAGTAAAATCAGTAAAACTAAATATATGGTCTCACATAGAAGTACATTATATATTGGAAATGGACAGCTGATGACAAATGAGGGAAATTTTGAGGAAGTAGCTGAATTCAAATACCTAGGAACAATAATCACAAATAGGAATGAGATGCACAAAGAAATTAAACATAGGCTCAATTCTGGAAATGCGTGATATTATGCATTGCAGGGAAACTCGACGTTCCAACTCCTTTCAAAAAACGTTAAACTGAAAATACGTATATAAAACTGTTATTTTACCAGTTATATTATATGGGTGCGATACATGGACTCTTATTTTAAGAGAGGAAAGGAGATTACGAGTTTTTGAGAATATAGTTCTTAGGAAAATTTTTCGACCAATGGGAAGTGAACAAACAGGTGAATGGAGAAGTCTACGTAACAGTGAACTACATGGTCTTTATAGGAAGCCAGATATAATAAGAACAGTTAAGTATCGTAGACTGCGATGGACAGGACATATGGCACGAATGGGGAACGAAAGACGTGCATGGAAACTACTTGAAGGAAAACCAGAGGGAAAACGTCCAGTTGGTAGACCAAGAATGAGGTGAAAAAATAATACTAACCATGATTTGAGAGAAGTAGATTATACAGGGAATGATTGGAAAAATTAGCTCGGGATAGGGATGTATGGAGAGCTTATGTCCACTCGGCCATGAACATATGGGTTCGATAGTGCCAGTGAGTTAATTACATAATTACTGTTCACCCATTGGTCGAAATTTGACCATAAATAACATGTCACCGCACTTATTATCTCACATTATATTAGACGTTGTTAGTTTTAAATTGTATTTTATTTTATTTGATATATAGGAAATGGATTAACTGACAACTTAAGATTAGTATTAGACATTCATTTGATGGATTACTTTTTTCTTTTGTTTTGTTATTGACATTTCTTCTTCTTCTTTCCGTTTCTTTTATTGTTGTTTATATAATAATAATAATAATAATAATAATAATAATAATAATAATGTCCACCGCTGTGGTCTCGGGGTAGCGTGCTGCCTTGTCACGCAGCGGGCCCGGGTTCGATCCCCGGTCGGGACAGTTTTTCTGGGTGAGGTTTTTATCGGGGTTTTTCCTCACCTGTAAGACAAATGTCAGGAAAACTTTAAGGCCCAAACGGTCCCCGAAATCATATGGCCATCGCAATCATTCATCTTAGGTTAAGCTTAGGATTAGGGACTCTCCTGGTGCACCACTATCATATCATCGGGGCAACGTAACCCCGCCTTCCAGGCGCCCCAACCTCAGAAGTGGGTTACAAGTACGCCATGCCAGGAGGGAAAGCAGGAATGTTGAAAGACAAACCTGGGGCATTTGAAAAAAAAATAATAATGCAGTAATAATAATAATAATAATAATAATAAATATAAATATCCTCAACTTCTGTCCAACTCAGGGTCGGTTTGAGGGATGAGATGAGATGAGCCCCCTATATAGAAGTCTGTGAATGACAAGGGTGCCGGCCGACCACACATGATGCACCATCACGGGGCAGATGAACGAAATGAAATGGATGAGATTAGTATGGAGAAATGGTGGAATGATATTGTGAAATAATAATAATTATTATTATTATTATTAGTAGTAGTAGTATTTAGGCGGCTCCGTGGCGCAAGCGATTAGACGCTCTCCTCTCACCGATGGGGTCCTGAAATCGAGTCTCGGTCACTCCATGTGGGTTTCGTGATGGACGAAACGGAGCTTGGTTAGGTTTTTCTCAGGGTTTCTCCAGTTTTCCCTGCCACAAATTTCATTCCATCATTTCTCCATGCTCATCTCATCTATTTCGTTTCATTTCTTTCATCTGCGCCTGTGACGGTGCGTCAGGAGTGGTCGGCCGGCAACCTTTAATTCACAGACCTCTATAAATATAAGGGGCTTCATCTCATTTCATCCCTCGACCCGATCCTCAGTTGGACACGAGTTGAGGATATTTATTTATTTAATAAAATTAATTCTGTTTATTAAATCAATATTTTTTTCGGGCTTGAGGATGCTGGATTCAATATCTAGTGAAATGTCGGGGAATTCTATATCTCACGACCATTGCCAACAAGCCGAAAAATGTTTACAGATCATAAAAACCAGAAATTTTTAAATCGTTTAATTTACGCAGTTCCTGTGACAGACTTTTTTCCTTGTTCTCTGGCATTTGACGACATATGCTAACGTACGAGTACCAGGACATACGCTTTTACTTTATAGTGCGATATCATATATGTTCCTAGTTATTATTTTGCTTCTGCACTAACATATTCACTGGACCTCATAACTGTATGGTGTATAGTTTTCAAGAATCGAGAATTTTCCGCCATTTGTAAAGGTAAAACTGATTTGATTATTAGCTAATACTAAGTGTGCGCTGCTACACCTAAATAAATTAAATATTCTATTTTTATTTTTAGTTGAATAAGTAAGAAGAAACTAACTTATTGATTCATAAAATTGTATGGTGTAGGATATTGCGATGAACCAAGTATGACAGTTGCTAAGAGTCAATTTTTAATTTCGGATTTCAGGTAAACCTCCACTCCTAATGGTCGGATGTCGCTGAGTTTTGAATAATACCTACCTCTGTATATTTTAATAGCATAAACTGAGTTTCGTTATGAAACATCGAAAATTGCAAACGCTAGAGCGATTTTTTAATTTTCGTTTTAGGTGAACTCCTATGCCTTATAGTTTTAGAGTACAACTGATAGCGGCTAATCACTCGCTGTAATTGTTTTTTCCATGACCAGTAATGAAGGCTGTTAACGTATGATTTGGTACTATTTTCCATTTTAGACTACTTTTGACAATTTCAAAGTATAACTTTGTTATGTGTATATCTGTTGTGCTTATGTGTGTGGTAAGACGTAACGGATGGCCAAGAGCATTATAAATCATATTGTTTTATCTTTCTCACGTCTTGCAGCGACTGAAGATGCATCACGGCAGACAGTTAAATGAGAGGTTATTGGATAATAGGACTTAATATGTTTCTATTGAATATGTCAGTTTGCTGACCTGCAACTTTACCAATTTGTACTGCGCAAGCTCCCGTGTTCACTGTTTATTTTATATTCAATGTCAGTCCATATTTATTTTAGTTAGATCTACAGCCCTCGATAGGTCTTCTTCGGCTTCTCTTCCACCATCTTTGTCCAATGCTTTCTTCTCTCAGTTCCACATTCTCAGTTTCCTGACATCTTGCAGCTCTCAATGTCACTATTTACATTTTACAGGTTGGAAGTGACATAACTACATAAATTTTAAAGTATGAATAATTTCTTAATGATAATAATTTATTTATTTCATCATCATCATCATCATCATCATCATCATCATCATCATAGTACATTCACGAATTTAGGCAATTTATTGACTTGTTTCGGCCTCAAGAGAAACGCCATCCAAAAGTCTTTTGAGAGGACGTCCTGGTCTTCTTCCTGCAGGTTCATAGCTTAACATTTGTTTCGGTATCCTTGATCTTCCATTCGATGAACATGTTGCATCCGTCTTGACTTATAATCAGAAATTTTGTTTTCTAAAGGTTCCATATGTAATTCTTCTAAGATGTCTTCATTTTTTTTTTGTGATTTAGTAGTGTGTATCCTGCAGTCCTCCGAAGGTATCTCATTTCAGCAGATCTAAGTCTCTGTACATGTACAGATTTTAAATGTTTACACATCTTTCTGTGCCTACAACTTTATTTTCCTTCTCCGTTTGTCTCTATCCATCCACTCCATATCATTCAGTCCTCTTGTTCTCATTCCAGTTTTTATTTCTTGCATCCATGAGTTTCGAGGTCTTCCTTTCCTTCTTCTTTCAGGTGGACATCAGTCCAATGTTTTTCTGGATAATCTTTGTTCTTGCATTCGTCGTACATGCCTATACCGATTTCATTGCTTATATCTTATATAATCTGCTATTGAATCTTATATTCATTTTTTCTCGTATTTTTCTCTTTTTTTTTCTTTTTTTTTTCTAATTTTGATGATAATAATAATAATAATAGTAATAATAATAGTAATAATAATAATGATAATAATAATAATAATAATAATGATAATAATATTAATGATAATAATAATGATGTTAATAATAATAATAATAATAATAATAATAATGATGTTAATAATAATAATAATAATAATAATAATAATAATAATAATAATAATAATAATAATAATAATAATAATGTTAATAATAATGATGATGATCATGATGATAATAATAATACTAGCTTTATTTTGCCTGGTAGAGTTAAGGCCTTGACCACCACTTAACCATGTTAGTTCCCTGCCGTACCCAAGACAACATGCACAGTACTTGCGCCGGTTCTAGTCTCCTTGGTGGAAGAAATTTTCTCATGGAACTTTAATCAATATGGGAACGATGCCCACCCAGCATCGTGAGGCATTTGCATAGCAATAATAAGTAGCGGCTCCAGGCTGGATGATCGCCTACCTCTGTGATTAACGCATGTGGATGTGAGGTCAGCAGCCGGTTATAAGGCAAGGGCATTCTAGGTCTGTAGCGCCATGGAGTTAGTTACTCTTACACAAAAATTGCAGTAAACAAAATTATTAAATGGTATATATACACAATGCAATTATTATTTGCAATACATTTTGATTTACTCTAGACTTAACGAATGAAATATAAAATGTACAAGATAGAAAAATGATATAACAATTACTATTAATGACATAGAATAATTTCAGTTATGGAGAAAAGTTATTTAACAACAACTAATTGTGTAACCGTGACTTAAAAGTGTCAAATGTGAAAGAAATAGAATAAGAAGAGGTGCAGTGGAGAGGGATTAGTAGCAGACTGTTATATTGTGACCTAGTGTCAATATTGTGGTAAGAAGATAACTTTTCAAATCTGGAAGCCAAGTAGTATAGGAATTCAGAAGCTTGAAAAGAAGTGAAAGAGAGTGCAATTTACGTATTTTACTAAGATAGATTATTGAAATGTTTGGAAATGAGGTCATAATGGCGTATATGAAGGTCTTTCAATTAAAAAAAAAACTTTTCGTGAGAAAACACTCCTTCAATCCTTCGATATCTGCAAAAAATATAATTTTCTACATATATTTGTAAACGCATTACTTTAAAATTATGTCGAATTCAGTTTTCCGCTTCAGGATTCAACGTTGGCCTCTGGCCACTGATTTCAACGTTTCGACGTGATCACACATGCCATTATCAAGGAATGATATGTTCGAGTCACTGGTATAGGTCTTATATACCATCAGCAATATGCGGAAAGTCCAAGAAAACGTTTTTAATCACACATATATATATATAGGCCTATATATATATATATATATACACACACACACACACAATAGTTGAACCCCGGTCTTCCCGAATACGACTCTCAAATGATATCCCTTAAATCAACTCCCGGTTCCAGAATATTTTTGTTTCTAAACTTAGGATAGTCATTCCAGTTATCGAGCCATTATAATTTTGTTGTCCACCACTGTGGTCGCGAGGTAGCGCGCTGCCTTGTCGCACAGCGGGCCCGGGTTCGATTCCCGGTCGGGACAAGCTTCCTAGGCGAGGTTTTTCCGGTTTTTTTTGTCACCTGTAAGACAAATGTCAGGTAGCTTTGAGGCCCAAAAGGTTCCTGAACATCATTTGGCCATCATAACCATCTTTATCATCATCATCCCAGGTGTGGAAAGCAACGGGAAGCTACCACACCTATAATTCCATAGTAAAACTACAAGCATACCATGAAAATCCTATGATTACAGTGAAAGACCTGCCCTCGGGTAAAACGCTGTAGAAAAATAATTTTGTGTAGGCCTATAGCAAAATATATCACGAATAACTAGAGTCGCCTATTATTAATCTTTACCCTATAAAATCTTAAAACTTTGATTGTAGTAATGATAGTCTTTTACCTCCCCCCCCAAAAAAATTAGCTTTGTTCATTGTATCTAAGAAGAGTGCGTGGCCTTGTATTCTCACGTCCCACATTTTCACAACTGTAAAATAATTATGCGCTTCCAATCCCGTAATTAACACTTTCTCTGTCATTTGGTGATAATTCGTACCAACACTTTTCTCTGCGTTCCATGCATTCTTATTTCCAAGTATTCATTAACCAACTTTTTATCATAGCACGATATATAACAATAATGGCTGTGATAAAGGTGTAGGGATAGTATAAGTGGTTTATAGAACTCATAGTTTCAATGCCGTATTCACTGAGGTCCTCCACTGTATATACCTTATCCGCTATTAGAATGATTCTAACATAAACAAACGCCAATTGTATCCTTCCACCATTCGCGCCACAATTACTATCACATAGACAGGGAACATGTATGAAGTATACAAGACATGTGATCGTTGAATGGAGTAGATTACAAGAAAACTCATGAAATTTTTCACTGAACTTGTGAAATGCATTTAAAATAACTGTTTTTCTGACCACTAGTCAAAGGTTGCCAAACTTGTGTTTTAAAAATTTAGATGGCAACATAGCAACAGAAGACTCAAAACGTTCAGCCATTCTGTTGCATCAGAATCGCCTGAAGTATGACTCAAATGCATCATCCATATGTAATAAACTATTTTAAATTGTAATAGTTCATGGTGTGGCCACTAATGGAAGTAACAGACGAATAGATATTATTGCATTTAGACCATCATCTAAAATTGGTATGATATTAGACCCCACAATGTGACTGTGAAAAGAATTAAGAAATAGAGAAATGCCAAATGTCAAAAATATAGTTATAACATCTAAATATAGAAGCGTTACTGCTATAAAGTAAATATTCTCTTTAAAAAAATGCTTAACTGTTATGTTAGCCACTAGATGTCAGTCGGAACGAATTTCCGCTACCTCTTGTGTGAACTGAGAATACTATATATATATAAGAAAAATGTACGTTTGAATTGGAATACTTCTGTAGTTCAGGTCGTTAGAGCGCTAAACGTACAGAGTTTAGAGACTCGGGTTCAAATCAAGCATTCATTTTTCTTTTCATATCATATTTGCCTTCATTGTCAAATGTAAAAAATATAGTTATAACATATATATATTTTTTTTTGTCATGGGCCAGATAAGAACTGTGAAGATTGTAATTAAAAAAATATATATTTTTTCATGAGATCATTCTCACTAGGTTCGTTCCTTCGGAATTCGCCAAAATGCGGTCCAAGGATTCGTTTTGAAACTACCTGTAAAATCTCACTTTCATTTCCTACAATTTTAACTAAGCTTCTCTTGTTTTATTTTATAATTACATGTAAATAGTTAACATTAATGCATTTTTAAATTCTAGGAGCAAGAATTAGACTAATGGGATTACATAAAATAACATGCAGGCGAATTGCATTTGTTTGTTATTTGCAAGCGCAGGAGGGTAGATGGCGCACTGTAAAATAATTGAATTTGGAAGCTGCTGTGCCCAGGGCTGGTAATTAATAGCTAATTGACATACGAGAGATCAGCTATTGCAAGTTCCAAATGAAATGTTTTCGTATTTGCTTTGAATTCAAATATGCATTTTGATCAATTAAATTGTTAATAACTAAAAACTTAAATGGAATGAACGCAATTAACTTATCATAAGTAATGCCACGAGTGATTTCCAATTTATCTAGAGGACTTTTTTTTTGTATAATTAGTAGCATCTGTTAGGACTATTTAACAAATAAAATTAAGCTGTTTACTCACAAATCATTATTTAACTATAGCTTTTAATATATATATATATATATATATATATATATATGTAATGTAAACGGCGATGTTTGAAAACAAATGAAAAATGTTTGGTTATGTTTCATTTGTTCATCGCTGCAACTCGATCATACTATTTATTGCAAATAGGATCGCAATATTGTAAGAATGCACCCTAATGGAGAAAAAATTAAACACATCAAACTGTATATTATAACGGACATTATAGGTTATTATTATTTTTTAGGAAACAACTCCGTAAAATCATTATTTAAAACCACAATTATTAAACACACAATTATCATATGTTTAGTTCGAAGAAATCTGTTCATTATTTGGTATATTCAACGTATTTGTTCGAAAGTCATTCACAGCGAAATAATGCTCTGACCTGTTCAGAATATTAAAAAAAGAGGAGCTTTCTTTAATATGATAAAGTACATAAATATCGAAGTGAAACACGGCTGTGATTGTTGTAAAACAAAATTCATTGAAACTTGATTGATGATTGGTCATCGACTCACATTTGGGGCATGAGTTAAACATATTAATGACATATATGAAGATGGCAACATATCGTCAGCTATATAACATAACTTCGCATCTACTTGAGGCTCAGTTTTATAGGATATAATATAATAAAATCTTATTATTTTAATCATCGATGCTGCATCACGAAGAGCGTGAAATTCACAATTAATTAAAGCAAGGAGATCCACTATCTCCTCTGCTATTCAATTTTATACTAGAGCATGTCATGAAATATTTTGAGTATACAGAAGGCGTACACCCTCGGGGGGTATATGTAAGCAATTGGTATATGCATATATATCGAATCCGGACGCACTGCGTGACAAGGCAGCATGCTACCTCGAGACCACAGCGGTGGACATTTACATATGTTAATAAGTAACATGTGATTAGGATATCCGTATCGTCTAATAGATACACCTAGTGGGAAACTAAGGTAGTACTTGGATGGGAAAGTGCGTCTAAATTTCGCTCAGAAGCTCTAATTTAGGGTTGAGATTATTTTACGAGTCCTAAAATATTCAGATTCGGGAGCATTTCTTATAGTTCCTCCCAGAGGACCTATCCATTGGATTTTTCTATCCTAAAAAACCGATACCGGCCGGGTTTGAACTCGTGATTGTTGTGATCAGAGGCAAGGAACATAACCCTTAGACCACCGATGCCAATTTGTTAATCCATGGAGTTTAAAATAACCTCAAAATTGAACGAAATTTGATGAACCTTTCAACGCCCTGCGTTGCTAGTGATCCGAGCTATTAAAAGAGCGTCGTTAAGTAAAAATACTCCAGTTATCAGACACTTTGTCGCCAGAGCTAGAAATAAGAAAAATAACACTGGTCGACAAAAATGAACTTTTTTCTTTCACAAGAATAAAAATATGATATTTTAGAAGTATTTCTCGTCCTGAATTTAAATATCATTTCAGTTTTTTCCTATCAGGCAAGAGTTTTCTGTGATATTCAGTTACATTTTTTTATAATTTTTAATAAAATCCATCTAACTCTAACTCATTCTGACTTACCTAGAAAGTGGTAGATAGTGATTTTCGGGCATATTTTATGTAAGATCATTTTTATTTCCATCTGAATCATTTTCAGTTTGAGCTAGGTAAGAATCAGAGTTATGAGTTAAGGTCATATCTGCATGTATTGGTACAAGGAACTCTTTTATAAGGTAAAGGTTCCTATGACAGGTCAAAGAAAATGCTAAAATCAATTTTAAAAAAGTAGCTGTCGCAAAAAGACTGTGCCTGATGGAAAAATTCTGACTACATATCTGAATTCAATATGAAAAATGCACTAGATTCACTAATCAAATTTCTTGTGAAGAAAACCTTGTCGACCAGTGTAATCAGAATCATTGCAGTTTGTTCAGCAGAACGCAGAAAGCGTGTTGTCATTTATTAAAATCCCCGCTTTTCTCATTTGGAGAAGACAAAAACAAAAAGAAATGCTAGCCTTTTTTAAAAAAGAAAAACATGCTGTCCCTTCCATATAAGAAATATTTTGCTAAACATCTGTTGTTCACGCTGACACATTGTGTAGTCTTCTTTTTCAAAACAAAAACCAGCATGTCATTTGTCACAGGCAGAGAGCACAACATATGATGTTCTCTCTCCTATTGCTTTTTTGTATTCGATTTATTCGTAAGATAAGTGTATACAGCATGTTCTTTAAAAGTTTACAAAATTTACAGAAAAGCTAGTAAGCCTAGTTCTAATAAAATGTTGTTGTAAACTTAATTCTTATTCACAATGGATTTAAACAAGGAGATGCACTATCTCCTCTCCTATTCACTTTTGCCCTATAGCATGTCATCAAATATTTAAAGGATGAAGAAGGCCTACAACTCAATTGTATTAACTAGCTGTTAGTTTATCCTGATGATGTAGTATTATTGGGTGATAGCGAGGATATACTAAGGCCAACACGCACACTCTATTGAACAACGCTAAGAAATTGGGACTGGAAGTAAACACCTATAAAACTAAATATATGTTCACACATAGAGAAGACCACATAACAGTGAGCTACATTGTCTTTATAGAAAGTCAGATATAAAAGGAACAGTTAAGTCTCGTAGACTGCCATAGGCAAGACATATGGCACCAATTGGGAACGAAAGCTGTGGATGGATGCTCTTGTAGGAAAACCAGAGAGAAAACACCCACTTGGTAGACCAAGAATGAGGTGGGAAAATAACATTAAGCATAATTTGAGGGAAGTAGATTATACAGAGGATGATTGGAAAACATTAGTTCAGGATATGGATGTATGGAGAGCCTATGTCCGCGCGAACATGAACCTACGGGTTCAATAGAGCCAGTGAGTGAATTAGTTAGTTAGTCATTTTTAAATTCTTTTGAATTATGGTTTCTTGTTTACCACCTCTATTAATTTACCCATAGCATAAAATCACATCCGCAATTTCCTGTGTTGAATAATAGTAGGGTTAGAGATTTTTCACAAAGTGATATGGCGCTTAAATTCTCATAAAGGCTTGTACTCATGTATTTTTATTGTCCACGACCGGCAAATCACTTTTTAGTGTGTTTTGAAAGTATTATCTATCATCTCCATGGCGTTACGGTCCATGTAGGGCCTGAGCTTGCTGTACTCTCAAAGCCCATTCTCTTCTATCTTGTATCTTTCTTCTCCATCCTCTTATTCCCAACTCCCGCATATCCTCCTCTACGTTCTCCAACCATTTCTTTCTCGGTCTTCCCACGCATCTTCTTCCACCTGGTTTCCCTTTGCTTATTTTTGTTTTTTGTAGTATGGATCCCTTCTCACTTCTTTCTATATGCCCCGTCCATCTAAGTCTCGTTACTTTTAATTGTTCCCATAATTTGGAGGTTTTCATACAATTCATGGAGTTCCGCATTAATTCTAATTTTCCATTCTTCATGTTCATATTTAGGTTCATAAATCCCTCGTAATATCTTCCTTTCCCATACTCCAATTTTAAGTTCATCACTCCTTAACAAATACCACGTTTCTGCTCCGTATGTTACTATCGGTTTAATTACTGTTGCATATATTTTCTTCTTTCCATTTTTTTTTGAGAGTTCCTTGGTTTTCAAAAGAGGGAGTAAAGCCCAATAACATATATTACCGATTTGTAGTATTTCGTTTATTTCTTCTTCTATTTTATTATTTTCTGTAATTAAAATAAAATATATCCAACTCAGGGTCGGGTCGAGGGATGAGATAAATCCCTATGTTTATAGAGGTTTGTGAATCACATGGTTGCCGGCCGACCACTCCTGACGCACCATCACAGGAGTAGATGATGAAATTAAATTGTGGCAGGGAAAAAGGGAGAAAACTCCGAGAGAAACCTGCCCAAGTTCCGTTTCGTCCACCGAGACTCGATCTCGGGACTCAGCGGCGAGAGGCGAGTGTTTACCGCTTGCGCCACGGAGCCACCTTTTCTGTAATTATTCAGCCCAAATATTTAAAACTCTGAACTCTATCGAAAGTGTTATTCTGTATTGAAATGTTAGTGCAATGTGCCCATCTATCGTTAGCTCTAGATATAATCATATATTTTGTTTTCGTTATGATTACTTCCAGTCCTAATTTAGTTCCTTCTCGTTCTAATTTATTAAAACTGTGTTGAAATTATGTGATTGGTCTACTGTTTAATACTATGTCATTATTTGTGTCATCCTATTATATTTGAAAATATACAAAATGCTAGAATTGTACTTAAATGCAAAATCCACGATTGTTTCAATATTTTTTTGTTTCTTACTGTGTCGGGTTTGATATGTTTACGTTATTAAAATGAGTGTGGAAAATGACTATTACAGTTCTCAAAGCGTTTACCGTACATAACTTTTGCCAACATAAAAACCAAAAATGTAAATGACTCATTTTAGCATAAGCTATATTAAGAATATTCTGTATTAAATTTAGTAGTACTGATAACTACACAAGGACGAAAGACATTGTTTTACGTATGAGTGGAAATGTTTGTCTTAGTCGAAAGACGAGGGCATTATTTTTAAAACGAATACATAAAAGTCTTCCATCCTTGTGTCGTTGCGTGTGGTAAAGGGTTTGAGAACTTTAATAGTTCGTTTTTCACACTCATTTTAATAACGTAAACCTATTAATTTCGACATATTATGAAATTAAACTTTAAAATCTGTCATCACATAGCCACATTTGAAAGAAAGATTTTGGCGAGAACTTTTGGTGCAGTCAAATGCGGAAATATATGGAGAAGCAGATATAATAGTGGACTGTATGAACTATATAAAGAAGTAGACATAACATATCAGATTGTCAAGGTTGAGATGGCTGGGCATGTAAATCGAACGAAGGTTAATAGGAAAGTTAAGTACTTTTTTAACAGATATCGAGAGGGAATAAGGTCAAGGGGTCGACCAAGATCAAGGTAGTGGGACTGTATGTGGTGGGATCTGCAGAGGGCAAAGGTGGGATATTCGAAACAGCTGTCGAGGGACACGGATAAATGGAGGAGAGCTATAGAGGAAACGAGAGCCCATCTGGATTGTTGTCTTCTTCTTCTTCTTCTTCTAAACATAATTTGTAGGATCTTCATCCTGTTTATTTCCAAAATCACTTCTCGAAGGAAGAAGTATTGGATGTGCATTCACTGTCTATCCATCTCTCGGCTGGTCTTCCTCTTGTTCTTCTCCCGTCCATTGGTCTATCTTGCAAGGCGGTTTTCTTCTATTCTTTCTATATGGCCCTTTCAATATTTTCGTCTATCTATAATAAATTTGGTTATGTCTTGAATATGACATTTGTCCGTAATTTCTGTGTTGTGTATTTTATCAAATAATGTTTTCCCCTGAATAGTTGTTAAGATTTTCATTTCACATGTGCTTATTATTTGTTTAGTTTCTGTTGTACCAGCCCTAAGTTTCTGTTCCATATACGATAACTGGTCGAAATATCGTGTTGTATATGCGGGGGTTTGGCTTTCTAATGACATATGTTTGTTGCGGCGAAATTAAAATATTTCATATATCCGGATTATTTGTGCTGCTTTATCAGCTTGTTTTCTTAGTTATTTTATTAAAATTTTTAGTGTTTTGTTAGTAATACGCCTAACTTATTACAATCGAATTACTTGTTCTATAATTTTTCTGTCCACTTCTAATTGGCATTGATTTGCATTTGATAGATTGGTTTGTAATAATTAATATTACATTACTGCCTTATTATATCAAAATATGAACCTTTTAAATTATGTGGGAATAGATTTCTGACTGAGTATGGACTGAGTTTTGATCAGAAGTTGGACGAGTTTTTGCCAGATGTTTGTTACATTGGAACTAACTGAACGTTTTGAATTTCAAAGTTAATTGCAAAGTTTTACATCTCAATAAGTTATTTGCTTTTATCAAGTTGCCAATCCTTTTATTCAATTTACTTTTGTTGTTAATACTCTCGTTTCCTTCCTTTAACTGACTTCGCTTTGGTTATGTAATTTTCTTGTCTTAAAACATTTATTTCTAAATTTATTCGTTTACATTACAATTCAACTGTAGTTTTAATTAAAGATGGAACTTCTAACTTCTGTCTTTAAAGTTTCTACACATTTATATATTCCCTCTCTTCTCTTTTTCGTTATTTTTACCCCCCCCCCCAATCCTAAGTTCGTGGGTTCAATAATACCAAATTTTAGTCCTTCTGTAATGATAAAAGTGTACTTAACTCGATACAGTCATGTTCTGTATATAAAAAAAAAGCGAAACAATATACTGTTCTCCTAGTGAAAGAAAGTCCTGGGGATGACGGTCTAGTGCGGAAGGGGTGATGTTGAGTTTACATGCAGGTGGATTCCTCGAATGCCGTTTATTTTTATTTACTTATTTTACCTGATGGAGTTTATGACCGTAATGTCTTTTCTTCCACTTCATCAGGATTTGATTATACATATAATAGCAATTATGAATTATTTACATGTTGATTAATAATACATAAACAGGTATAGGTTACACAATATACAGTTGACAAGAAAAAGAACAAGAACTTATTAAAATCATCATCATCCGGTATCATGGCAGCTGCCGCCGTCTTGCGGAAACCAAACGTCATTCCTCTCTGTCCATCCATTGAACTTCCTCCAATCCTCTGATATTCATAGCCGCTTGTACCCCTTCTATCCAAGTTTTCTTCGGTCTGCCTCTCTTCCTCCTTTCCATTGGGATCCATTCCATAACAATTTTAGGTATTCTTTGCTCTGGTAATAATAATAATAATAATAATAATAATAATAATAATAATAATAATTATTATTATTATTTATTTATTTATTTATAAACAGGTTTACAATGTAAAAAAAGTCTTCCTGTGTCCAAAGCCTTTTAAATTGCCATCTTCTTTCTCCATTCTTCTCTATCTTCCCATTCCAATTCTTCTATACCTGTCTCTCTCATACCTTTTCTGATATCATCCATCCATTTAAATCTGGGTCGTCCTCTCTTTCCTTTCCCAGGTGGAATCCATTCCAAACTTTTCTGGTTAATCTTGTCTCTGCATTCTACCTATATGATGATGATGATGATATTAATAATAATATTAATAGAATATAATTTGATTAAGTGATTTGCTTGGTAAATAAAGTGTAAAGTATAAAAGAATAATAAAATATCATTGGCCTGTGATGATGTGGCGATTGTTGTATCGTTGTACTACACATAACAAATTAGATTAGTTGGTACAGATTCCTACTATCGAGCTAAAATTTATTGTGTTAATTTGTCTGTTACACTCATATGACGTCACACTAGTTCTAAATGTTATAGCCTATTAGTTTCATATGTTAGTTTTTAATTATGCTTATATCGCATTGCCAAACTATGATTTCGAAGTGTACAATACAACCTGAACTCGCGTAGCATTCATTTTAGCAACTTTCATTCTCTGGAAGTACAGCACTGCTCACAGAAGATGACGTAATCATTAATTCCAAAGTTGTATAAAAACTAAACTCCGTGGCGCGACTGGCCTTGAAGGCCCTTGGCCTACCAGTCGATTGCTGACCTCACATCCAAATACGTTAATCGCAGAGACGGAACCGCCAGTATAGAGTGACATGTGGTTAGGATGTCGAATTCCCCAGCAGTTATAGTATGTTTTCTCAATCTGGTGCCGCTCCTTGTAGTTACCCTAGTCCTCACGAACCTGGATTGACAACGGCCCTATCCTAGCCGAAATTCTATGAGAAAAATCTTTACCGTATCGAGGGATAGCAGCTATCTAGAATGGCGTAACAGCCCAATGTTGGGCCTTAGCTTCTCCTTTGTTAGGAGTTACTAGACCAAATTAATATAGTTACAATTATTTCCTAAAGATGTCATGAATGGCATGCGGTCAACACACCGACCCAATGAGACATCTTGTAGAAAAAAAGGTAGGCCTATTACTAGGATGAAGAAGTTCGGTAAATTTTACTTAGATGCCTCTTTATTCAGGCTTAAGGGTCTTTTACGAGCCTGAAAATCTTCAGACTCGAGACCCTCGGCTTAAAGACCCTCCCAGAGGAGTTGCTCCTTGGATTTTTCCATCCTAAAAAATCATTCGACCCCGGCCGGATTTGAACCTTTGACCCTCAGGACCAGAGGCAAGGAACATATTCCACTGCATACGACCAATAAATAATTAATAAACTGCCGCAATGTTCTTACGTTCAGTAGCAGGTGTGACAATTTTGAACAGAAAACGAAATGAAGATATTAGAAAAGACTTAAATATTTTTAATTTAACAAATAGAAGTGACAATATGAGAAACAACTGGTATAAACATGTTAAAAGAATGCCTACAGATAGAATCTCCCCAGCTGTTATTAAAGTAGAAATAAATAGGACATAGAAGTGTTGAACGCACATTTACTAGATGGGAAGATTCATTAAATCCCACTTGATGTGAAAACAGGTCAAAATGTCTAATTTCATGAAGGAGAAGAAGACTATTATTATTATTATTTTTTTTTATATTTTTTTTATTGCGGATGAGCCCATGTAGGACTACGCAAAGTACTTAGAGGCGTTTCCTTTGAGCCCAAATTTTCTTTCATTATTTTGCTATGAGCTTGTTTTCTATCATCTGTCCAAGTTATTCCAGTTTTTTTCTTCGGTTTGTCCTCTTGGTCAACTTGCCACTTATTCACCTTAATTCTAAATATATATCTGTTTGGGATATCTTCTTTAGTAATTCCTGCCAATTTTAAGTCCTTTTTGACGTCATCAATCCACTTCATAGTATCCACTGGAACTTTACTTCTGTTTTCGTAGAATTCCATTATCTGTTTTGTAAGCCTATTTGAGTTCATTCGTTTAATATGGCCATAAAATGTTAACCTTCGTTTTCTAATATCACTATGAATGTCTGTACATATTTTTATTTCCTTTTTACTTCTGAGTCTAAATGCTTCACCTATGACTTGTGGACCTAAAACTTTTCTTATAATTTTGCATTCTTTTTTCACTATATTTTCGATATATTATTTTCTGTTCAAATTAATGTTTCTGCTCCATAGAGGCACTCTGGTTTAATTACAGTGTTATAGTGTCGTAATTGTGTATGTAAAGATATGCATTTTTTATTATAAGTGTTGTGAGTAAGCCGAAATGCTGTTTCCATTTTTTGGCATCTACTTTTATTGGCTTTAGTTTCAATTCAATTTTCCTGAATTATTTCACCAAGATATTTAAATTGTGAAACTCGTTTAATATTTCCATATTTGGTTTCCAGGTATTTTGGTGCTTGTTTATTGCATGAAATATATTCCGTTTTTTTTTTCAAAAGAAATGTCATTTAATAATTCAATCTGTTTTTGTGCTGTTACAACGTCATTATTATTATTATTATTATTATTATTATTATTATTGTTATTATTATTATTATTATTATTATTATTGCCGCTGTTAAGTTAACGTGGTTGAGAAGCTCCACGCCTTTACGTCTTTGTGCGATGAAAAGAATGTAAGTGAAATGGGTTAAGAAATGAATAAAATAAATTATTGTCGTGTTATTGAAATGGATTTTTGCAATTAAAATTCAGTCCAGCATTTGCCTTGACGACAAAGGAGAACCACGAAAATCCGATTCAGGTTTGTCAGTCAGGTTTAAGTCATTGAACTACTTTTTTTCTGTCATAAAAACACTTACTTCGCATTGTACAGTACGTAGTACAGCGTTCAATAGAATAGAATTAAAATAGAATAACAGTTTTTTAGAGCGAGGATTGTCGACCCCTGAGACTTTATCTGAGGAAGGTGGCGGAGAATATTAAGTTTTATCTGATGAAAGCTGGTTTTGAATTTAATTGGGTTGTATAAGAATAGAATAAATTTAAAAGCTTTTATTGGATTCTAATAATATCTGATTTTAGGATTGTGACATCATTACAAAGTTAAATACTGTTTTGGAACTACAGGCCTTTTGTTTTCCTCCAATAGATTGTATTTATTTAAAAATAAAGATACTCCCTTATGCAAGCAGTGAAAACATGCATAGAAGCAGTACACATTTTCATAAGTAATGCCACGAGTGATTTCCAAATTATCGATAAATTCACGACTCACGAAGTAAGGAATGAATTTATCTAGAGAATCTGGAAACCAAGAGTGGCATTTGTTAGGACTATTTAACGAATAAAATTAAGCTGTTTACTCACAAATCATTATTTAAATATAGTTATTTTAAAATATTTATATATTTAATGTAAACGGCGATGTTTGAAAACAAATGAGAAACGTTTGTTATGTTTCACTTGTTCGTCACTGCAACCAAATCATATTATTTATTGCCAAAGGATCGCAATATTGTAAGAAAGCACCCACGAAAGCACCCCAGTGGAGAAGAAATGGAACACATCAAACTGTATATTAATTAATTTCTGATGTCCTATGATGTACATATGTCAATTATATTTTTCTGGAACGTTATTACCTTGGAAAGTGCAAACAGTGTTTTTTTTTGTGGTATAATCAATTGCTACAAATGCTTTATATTATATCCTGCAAGCACTATCTGTTTACATTCGTGCACTATATATATATATATATATATATATATACATTCAGTCTATAGCCATATTTCTTAGAGAGTCAGTCACTGCAAAATAATGCTCTGGCCTATTTAGAATGTTAAACAGAAGGAGCTTTCTTTAATATGATAAACTTATTTGATAAATTCCAGGTGAAACACGACTGTGATTGGTTGTAAATCAAAATTCATTGAAACGCGATTGGTCATTGACTCCCATTTGGGGCATGAGTTAAATAGCCATTATAAACTACAAGAACTTCACTTTAATACAGTGAAAGAAAACATTAGGCCTAAAGTTTCATAAAAACAGTAGGCCTATAGGGTTTTTCACGTCTAGAAAATAGCATTGCTCTTGGAGCAATTCTTTCTAGTAAACAAATCCTTTTATATGAGCTTTATTTGCCAAGATTGTGGGTGCCCGATTTATGGACAAAATGCCATTATGGAACATTATCGCCCACATATTTAATAAAGTTAGGGGTTTTGACTCAATTACCGGAATAGCGACTAGCGGAGATGCCATTGAACCATCGTCTCTCAACGAAACTTGGAGATAATCATATTTCCATCTCTGCCACTTACCCTGCAGGCGGTGTCAAGTGGCAACAGCGGTCCCATAAGAACAATACTATTTTCTAGTCATGAAACCCCCTATAATCTATTTTACTTTATGCTATGACGTCATGATTTCAAAAGCAGATAACACTGAGCAACAAAAAATAAACTTTTTTTTTATCTCAGAAAGAAAAATATGTGATTCTTATAGTATTTTTTCTCCCGAATTCAAATATATCGGTTTTTCTTCATCACGCAAGGTTTCCGAGAGACAGGAATTTTTAATTTCAAACACTTTAATATTTTCTACATTCGTAACTACACAATATTCGAACATTCAGACTCACCTAGAAGGTAAAAAATGACGATTTTCTGCTATATTTCGCCTGTGTAGCATCCCTCTTGATGGTCCAACAATAATCGGCCAGCATATTAGGATTCCATTTGCCTTGAATATCTTTTCCATAGCTGAAACTATTTGAGTTAGCTCATTTTATTTTATTTTACAAAGGACAAATTGACGAAAAAATGTTTATTAAAAAATTATTATTTAAATCAATTAATTGAAATTGAAATAAAAAACTGTGGGTGATGGAGAAATTCCGAATACATATTTGAAAACACGATAAAAAACTGCATTAAGTACAACGATTGGTATTCATGAGACAAAAATCATGTTGACCAGTGTAATTGAAGTATAATACCATTTTTTTTTTGGGTTTACTTAAACTGTACATTTCCTTAGGCAGATAATATTATGTCCATTTCCCCCCTAATTTTTAAATTATCTGCCCGTGCGGTGGACTAGTGGTTATGTTCCTTGCCTTTGGTCCCGAGGGTCGCGGGTTTAAACTCGGCTGGGGTTGATGGATTAGTTAAGATTGAACAATCCAAGGAGTAAGTCCTCCAGGAGGGACTTTAAGCTGTGGATCCCGAATCTGAAGATTTTCAGACTCCTAAAAGATCCTTAAGCCTGAATAAAGTGGCCTCTAAACGAAATTTACCTTCCTTCTTAATCCTAGTAATACCTTAGATGCTTACCAGATGTCTCATTGGGTCGGCATATTGACCACATACCATTCATGACATCTCTAGGAAAATAAGTGTTACTAAATTAACTTGGTATAATAACTCCTAACAAAGGAGAGGCTAAGGCTCTACATTGTGCTGTTACATCATGGCATCACAGCCCAAATGGGTCCTTAGTTTTCTTGTTTTTGACCACATTTGCTCTCTCCGTGCCTTCACTTCTCCATTTCCACACTTCAGAAGTTCACGACAAACTTAAATAATCACATCATACTTAAATCATGGAATATTTCCACATCCTCCTAAGTTTTTTTTTAATCATCCTGTCCGAGATAGTGAATCAAATTTCTTAGTGAAATAACTTATGAGGCGTTGCGGATATTAGGGGCGAATTATCTCGGAGAAGCACTATCGTTTAAATACGAGTAAGAAAGTCGAGTTCGCCCTTAATATCCGCAACGCCTCATATATTTTCCTGGGGATACACTGTTTACCCACCAAACCCACAAGAAGAGTTTAGTCAATTGATTAACGGTGGACTTAAAACATTTTCTCCTCGCTGGATGGTATGTTTATATCGGATTATAGGAGGTAGGTCTAGTAGTGTGTACAGTTTTAAATAGAGATTATAGTTTTCTGATAGATTATAGTTTTCTGATAGATTATAGTTTTAGATACTTCATCATCATCCGGTATCATGGCAGCTGCCGCCGTCTTCCGGAAACCAAACGCCATTCCTCTCTATCCATCCATTGATCTTCCTCCATTCCTCTGATATTCATAGCTTCTTGTACCCCTTCTATCCAAGTTTTCTTCGGTCTTCCTCTCTTCCTCCTTTCCATTGGGATCCATTCCATAACAATTTTTGGCAATCTTTGCTCTGGCATTCGTTTGACATGACCATACCACTGCAATCTTTTCTTTTCTATGATGTCCGGCTCCTCTTGTACACCCATCATTTCCCTTATTTCTTTATTTCGTATTCTATCCATTCTAGATTTTCCAGCTGTCTTCTTAATACATCCATTTCTGTACTTAAAATTCTTTTCATTTCCCTGGTAGGAATTTTACTTATAGACTTAGGCCTATATATATATATATATATATAGATTATGGATTTCTGATAGACTATAGATCTTCATCTTCTTCTTCTTCTTCTTCTTCTTCACTTAACGGACTAGGCAAATTGTCTGTTCCGCCTCACAGTTGTTCTGTCCATCTTTTCACTGGCCTTCCTACATTTCTTGAATCTCTTGGCTTGTAGTTAAATGTTGGTTTTGGTAATCTTGTACTTTCTACAGGTCTAAACCGTTTATCTATGTATCATTTGATTTTATAATTCAGTGGATATAGGCCCTATACATGTATATAACTCTGTTCTTATATCTTCATTCTTTATCCGATCCAATCTTGTGCAGCCTTTTGTTCTTCTAAGGAAGTTTATGTATACGCTTTGTATAGTACTTTGTAATTTTTTGGTCATTACCCAAGTTCAGCTTCTATAAAGTAATAGAGCAACTGCCAATGTTTTATAAAACTTCAATCTAGTATATCTTCTTTTTTTGTTCTTTAACTTTATATATATAGTTAGTCCACCGCTGTGGTCTCGAGGTAGCGTGCTGCCTTGTCACGCAGCGGGCCCGGGTTCGATCCCCGGTCGGGGCAGTTTTTCTGGGTGAGGTTTTTATCGGGGTTTTTCCTCACCTATAAGACAAATGTCAGGAAAACTTTAAGGCCCAAACGGTCCCCGAAATCATATGGCCATCATCATAATCACCCTTATCATTATCATCATCATCGTCATCCTTCACCGGTGTGGAAAGCAACGGGAAGCTACCACTCCTACAATTCCCTAGTAAAGCTGCAAGCATAGCATGAAAATGCTATGATTGCAGTGAAGGACCTGCCTTCGGGCAGAATTACTATGGATGCATATATATATAATATATATATATATATATATATATATATATATATAGAGAGAGAGAGAGAGAGAGAGAGAGAGAGAGAGAGAGAGTTCCGTATATCATTTTAAATTTCGATCGTTTCATATATATATATATATATATTTCAGTTTTAGTGTTTATAGTAAAACTACGACCCAAATAATTAAAATGTGTTTAAGAGGTTTGATGTATATGCCTATAGATCATGCCTGTAATTAAGTGCTCAGTAGGCCCAGCCGCTCCTATTCACCCTCAGTCGGATAGACTGGCAAAGTAAGACACTGCTACTTATTTGTCGGTTGGGTTGTTTTATTGGGAGTGCACCTGCATGCGGGTAGGAAGGGGGATCCGCCTTTTCACGCCTAGTGAGCACTTATTAACAGCCCTGTTACAGATTATAAAAAAATAGTTAATTAATCATCGCCTGAAGTATGTACTGTAAAGATCACAAAATGATTTAGATCTTGTTTCTGCAATCGATTGAGATAGAATCAACCAACCAACAAAATAAGCAATTGACAATAAATCTTTCAACCAATCAGACGTGAAATTGTTTAAAACTAGCATAAGAATATTGTTATATAAATATGTTTCTCAGATATTTGTTTGAATTGTCACAATATATAACACTGACATATGATAACTTTTCGTTGAAACTTCCCAGAAGTTTTATACTCATTTTAAAATCAATTATCGAATATCCCGAGGCATTTTGTTTATAGTGGATGTAATAAAAAAACCCAGATTTTAATTACGTCTTCTTTTGGGTAAATATAATCAAAATCGAATTTGGATCGCAAATAATGAATGAATGAATGAATAAGCCACTCTAACCCATGAAGGGCTTGGCTCCTACTAAAGGGATGAGTTCAAATACCATGTGATTCATGTAGGGAGAACGGATAACAATAGAAGTGTGTGGAAGGAGGCAGTGCGCAACATAAAAAAAGAGTGAAATATCAGCGTATAAACAAGCAATATATTAATCATATTAGCAAATCCAATTCTTAACTTGTGAGAAAGAAGACAGAAGTGAATCACTGAAAACTCGCAAGTAAACAAATGTATAATGTTTTAAAAATAAAATGCACTGATCTTTATTCGTGTATTATTTCTACTTGGTCAGTACTGGTGTCATTTAAAGACACGTCGGTCCAGGCAAACTTGTGCCTCTCGTTTCGAGGTTCGCTTATTCAAACCCGAAATCGATGGCTTTTTAAGTGTCTAAAAATCTAGAGTATGGATTCTTTTGGAAGGGAAATAAAGCCATGGGTCCCGTATCCTAGATTAGGATAAATGCAATCAAATTAAGTACTTGGGTCTCAAGTATACCATTTTCTTGAAAAAATGCACAGGCATTTATTCGTGTATTAATGTTCCATGTTTACTAGCCACCTGTCAGTCCAGATTTTTTTTAACATTATCACTTCAATTTTTACCATGTTCGTCTCTTATTCTGAGATTCGCGGGTTCACACCCGCAATAGATGGGTTTTTAAAAACGTCAAAATCTAGAGTATGGAACCTTTCGGAAGGGAAATAAATAAGAATAAAAATAAAATGTATTCACAAATAAATGTTATACACAATATTGACACCCGAATGAGCAAGCGTTCGTGCTTGGGTGCAGTTCAGTTACAGAAATAATACATATAGTATATCCATCCATCCATAGTAATTCTGCCCGAGGGCAGGTCTTTTACTGCAATCATAGCATCTTCATGCTATGCTCTGCAATCTTACTAGGGAATTATAGGTGTGGTAGCTTTCCGTTGCTTTCCACACGGTGAAGGATGGTGATGATAATGATAAGGATAAGGATGATGATAGCCAGATGATTTTCGGGGACCGTTAGGCCCTAAGCTTCTTGACATTTATCTTACGGTGAGGAAAAACCCCGAAAAACCCTCACCCAAGAGCTTGTCCCGACCGGGAACGAACCCGGGCCCGCTGTGTGACAAGGCAGCACGCTACCTCGAGACCACAACGGTGGACATATAGACCACTGTGGTCTCGAGGTAGCGTGCTGCCTTGTGACGCAGCGGGCCCGGGTTCGATCCCCGGTCGGGGCAGTTTTTCTGGGTGAGGTTTTTATCGGGGTTTTTCCTCACCTGTAAGACAAATGTCAGGAAAACTTTAAGGCCCAAACGGTCCCCGAAATCATATGGCCATCATCGTCCTTATCATTATCATCATCATCCTTCACCGGTGTGAAAAGCAACGGGAAGCTACCACACCTACAATACAATTCCCTAGTAAAGATGCAAGCATAGCATGAACATGCTATGATTGCAGTGAAGGACATGCCTTCGGGCAGAATTACTATGGATGGATGGACATTACAAATTTTTAGTTAAAGGGAGAGGGAAAATAAAATATATAAATTTAGGAGACAGTTTCAAAATTCTGACACATACAAATTTTTAAAAAGTAACACAAGAGGAAATAAAATAAACAAAACAATATAGAATATATTAATAGATAGAGAGATAGATTTATTTAGCCTGGTGGAGTTAAGGCCATGTGGCCTTTCTCTTCCACTCACCAGGACAAACATATGTTACATATAAATACAGAAAATTACAATAATAGTCATACTAAACAATTAATTATCTGTCAAATTGAATAATAATGAAAATAATGTATATTAATACAATGAAATTAAATACAATTAAAATTAAATTAATGATAGAATGAATACAGAAAAGAATAACAGCTCGAATCTACTATACATAAAAAGAAAAGAAAGAAAAAATACAAATAAAGTAATAAACTACAATGAATTAATCTATCGCTTATTATACAAGGCATTAGGTAAATATATTAACAGATCTTAAATCTATTTTTATTAAATAATGAAAAAACGCATTATTAATTTTTAAAAAGTCATATTAGTGAGTTGTTTCTGTTAGTAATTTTATTTTCGATTTGTTTCTGAAAGATGGTAAAGTTTGGCAGTCTCTGACAGAGGGGTGAAGGGAATTCCATGTCCTAGCAAGAGAAATTGTAAAATATTTCGAATAATAGGTAGTATGATGAGGAAAGATATAAAGGACACTGCGCTCAAGTGATCGGGTATCTAATTTATGTGTATCAGAGAGTCTAGTGAAGCGGTGTGATAAATAGTAATGCCAGACTGAAGAAGGTAATTAAAGATATGAAATAAACCCATGGTTATCGTGTTGTTGATTTATGCAGACTGGAAGAGTTCACAAGTTATTTAGGGATTTTGATGAGAGTATTCATATATGAACCCATGGTCTCCGATGAGTCTTATTACATATTAACATGTTGATGTGTAGCATATCTTCTGAACCATGATAATATACATTCTGATAGATTACAGAGAACTATTAAATTTACTGAACTAATCATCAGCTGAACTAGGTACTGTAAAAATTATAAACTACAAAAATTACATGAGTAATGAAACAAATCTAGGACAAAACTCATACTTTTTATATTAATAAATAGAATCTTTATTTAACTTTCACAGGGAAAAACTCTTTGAGGTTTAATTTAAGAATTAATGTTTTTATTACCTCACCTCATATCCTTTTTCTTCTAGACTGCAGTTTCGGAACTTATCTCCATCATCAGTAGCCTCTAGTCGACCGTTGTTATGTCGTTTCTTAGAGGGTTTCTTCTTCCTTCTATCGGTGGACCGATGAACCTCTGGATCAGGTCAAAATTTGCGGGAGTTTCGAAATTAATGAGTTTATCTTTCTTGTTTTTTTGGATGTGGATTTTTTTCCCAGACCGTGCACATCCAAAAAAATAAGAAAGATAAACTCATGAATTTCGAAACTCCCGCAAATTTTGACCGATCCAGAGGTTCATCGGTCCACCGATAGAAGGAAGAAGAAAACCGCCAAGAAACGACATAACAACGGTCGACTAGAGGCTACTGATGATGGAGATAAGCTCCGAAACTGCAGTCTAGAAGAAAAATGTATGAGGTGAGGTAATAAAACATTAATTTAATTATTAAATAGAATCTTCTTGGTTGATAATAAAATTGTATCACACATTTTCAATAAAACCAAATCACCAAAACTAAAATATTAAAATAGTCAACGCGTTTCGTTAGCGAGGCCATCATTATCAAGACTAGTTATTGATTGAAACTTTTTTTTTAATTCAATCAATAACTAATCTTGATAATGATAGCCTCGCTATCGAAACGCCTTTACGATTTTAGTTTGGTGATTTTGGTTTTATTGCTAATGTGTCATAATTTTTTGTTGAACACTGTATTATACAATACGCTACACAGTTCAGACAATCAGCACGAGATAATCTTAGGTTGTCAGCCTTGCTTGAGCAGTACCTTTACCCCCCCCCAGAACAAGCTTCTGGTACTCATTTTGGTTGGAAGCTGAGTCGATCTCAGGACCATTATGCCTCCAGGGAGATTAGTCTAGTTTAGAAATTCCAATCCTATCGCGAATCGACCCCGGGACTTCTCCTTTGTAGTATAGACGATTGCATGAACAATCTAGGCTATATAAATATATTATATTTACCCAGTCCACCGCTGTGGTCTCGAGGTAGCGTGCTACCTTGTCACGCAGCGGGCCCGGGTTCGATCCCCGGTCGGGGCAGTTTTTCTGGGTGAGGTTTTTATCGGGGTTTTTTCCTCACCTGTAAGACAAATGTCAGGAAAACTTTAAGGCCCAAACGGTCCCCGAAATCATATGGCCATCATCTACATCATCATTATCATCATCACCATCATCCTTCACCGGTGTGGAAAGCAACGGGAAGCTACCACACCTACACAATTCCCTAGTAAAGCTGCAAGCATAGCATGAAAATGCTATGATTGCAGTGAAGGACCTGCCTTCGGGCAGAATTACTATGGATGGATATTTACCCAAAAGAATTAATATTTAAAATCTGAGACTTTAGTTAATTGTGTTTATGGTGATAATTAAAAAATATATATATTTCAATTATTTAGATATAAACTAAAAACATTTGAACGTAATGGAGGTGGTAGAACGCAGACGGAATTCCACAACTGTAGGGCTGCGCCGAACAAAGTCAGTTAGATCATCTCTAAGAGTGGTTGGTACTCGATGGAAAATATCTGCACACAACAATAACAATAACATCCCATGCCTACCAACCAGACAAGAATTAGAAGACTCGTCTACAGTGAAATTTCTAAGCGCAACTCAATTACCAAGTCCACCCGTAACACCACCGCCACAAAAACAAAAACCCTCCAGATCATCATGGTTACCTAGTTTTTCATACCACCAAAACAAAAACTTGAAATCCACAACAAATGCTTCATCAGGAAAAACAAAAGAACATAGTGTAGGTGCTACAAAAATGAAGGATTTAATACCACCTTCCAAAGCAGCATGGATTCTCGGTTTGACAAATCCTCAAACAAAATATCAAAAAGCTAAGCATGTTTGTGTACCGAAGAAAGAAAACAAGATTGCGAGTGATACATTGCCGAAGCAAATATCGAAAATAGGACAAGAAAAGATGCATTCCAAAATTTCGACATCGTTGATGGCGTTACCTGAAGATCGAGCGAATTCTAATATAGCATTTTCAGAAGTATATCTAGAGAATTTTATGAGGAATAAATCTAATTCATTGTCAAGGAGTTTTCCTCCGAAGGCAGATCAGTTCCTGGAAGTTAAGAAAAACGCTTTGCCTGTAATTTCCAGTGTTGGTACACAGAGACGCAATTCCATGTGGGCTGTGAATTCTTCTAGATACGACAATGACGGTAGGTTAACATTGAATTTTTATTTCTATTTCATGCTATATCTCATTTTAGTAGCTACTTTACGATTTTGTAAAAAGCCTGAAGAACATTAACAGTACCATGTACCGTAATATTCACAAAAACGGATCCAACTTTCGCCAACATACGAATTAACCATAACAAACTTCATTGTATATAGATAGATAGATCATCGGTTGATTAATGTCTTTGACATCGTCCGATTCCTAATAGCCAATTTTGTCGGTCCATCCAATCTCCTGGTTGTAGATGTTTCTCCTTCATATATAAACCCTGACTCCAGGAGGTTTTAGGTCTTCCTCTGCTTCGTCTTCCCTAAGGTTTCCATTCCAAAACAGATTTTGGTAGTCGATCCTCTTCCATTCGCTGGACATGTCCGTACCATCTTAATTGCTGAGTTTTAATATAATCTAAAATAGTGTCTTCAATCTTCATTTTCTCCCTTATAACTGAGTTCCTAATTTTTTCTCTTCTTGAAATTCTTGCGGCCCTTCGTATAAAATCCATTTCTGTTGCCAAAAGGTACTTATTTGTTTTTGTTGTTAATGGCCAAAGTATATATATATATATATATATATATGAATAAAAAAAGTTTTCTTGGGTTTTCCGCGTCTTGGATTCAAGTTCGGTCCCTGGCCACTGACTCCGACGTTTCGGCATGATCCCACATGCCATTATCAAGGATGGTATGTGGGATCATGCCGAAACGTCGGAGTCAGTAGCCAGGGGCCGAACTTGAATCCAGGACGCGGAAAACCCAAGAAAACTTTTTTATTCATACTTATATCCGCGAAAATCTGCAATATAACATATATATATATATATATATATATATATATATATATATATATATATATTAGCCTGCTTATGTTTGTGTTCGCAAAACTCAAGAAGTAGTAGCTCGATTGACTTTAAATTTTGACAGAGCGTTGCATTCGAATACGCGCGTGTTTTCAGGGCGTATACACGGCGCGACACAGTTAATCGTCGTTTGTGTTTTCGCGGACCATATTACTAGTTTTACGAGTTGATAGGAACAGAAAAGTTGTTTTCGTTTACATTGGTGTGCGTAAACAATCGTTTAAAATTATTAGATTATACATCAGTTTTCGAAAAACAAAATGTGAGTTAATTTGATACCTATTGTTGTATTCAGTCCAATTCATTTATTTCATCATAATCATCTTCTTCTTCTTCTTTCGCGGATTAGGTCTCTGCCTGTTCCGATCTCATATTTGTTCAGCCCAGCGTTTTCTTGGTCTTCCTACTGATCTTCGTCCTCCAGGATTATGCATCAATGACATGTTTGGTATCCTATCCTCTGTCATTCTCTGCAGATGCTCTATCCAGTTATTTGTTTTGAAAATTATTTAATTATCTCTTTTCCAAAATCAAAATATTAGTTACTTTGATTTTGATTTTGCATTCAATTTTATTCATTTCTCGATGAAAAATACATTTATTTACTTTCCCGTTAATTTCATATCACTGCGAAGGAAGCGTGACCGAGTTTACATTCCGTTTCATTTCGGTCATCCGCCCCTGTGACGGTGCGTCAGGGATGGTCGACCGGAACCCTTGTGGTCCACAGACATCTATAAATATAGATCTCGATCCGACCCTGAGTTGGACACGAGTTGAAGATATTTTTTACTATAAATGATTTTGCCTGTTGAAGGTATGACTGTAAAATCTTCTCTTTCACTTCACAATTTTATTATTATTATTATTATTATTATTATTATTATTATTATTATTATTATTATTATTATTATTATTACCTATTTTTATGTTATTTCTGTTTGTTTTAACCTGTGTCTCTGCTTCAACTTTCGATGAATCATTTTAGTTTTAAATTCATGTGATCAAGTTTGTTTATTGTTCACACACGTACTAAAGGTTTACAATTTGCATTGTCTTTATTCCCAAACCCATATAAACGAAAAATGAATCAATCTTAATTATGTGAAAATAAGGAATTTGCAAACCAAGTCAAAGTATAATTTGCTTTCATTAATTTTTTCGTTAATTTTTATATATGTTTGTTTTTGCTTTGTTTATATTTAATTTAGATTTTTTTTTAGTTTTGCATGAATTATTTTTCTTTTCAGAGTTGCAGGAGGGAGGGATGGATTTTCTGGTCGATGGACTGACAAAAACAGCAAAGAAGAAATTAGACAAACTGAACAAAATAAATATTCATTTGCAGGGTAAGAAAAACAAACACATCACTGCTTACATCCAAACTAACTCTTGTATAACTTAACCAAGTAGCGTAGTCTTGTACTAGTTTCAAGGGAGACAAGTTTAAAGGAACGAACGATAATGTTTATTCTCAGTGACGTAACCACTTATTATTATCATCATCATTATTATTATTATCATTATTATTAATATTATTATCAGTATTATTATCATTATTATTATTATTATTATCATCATCATCATCATTATTACTATTATCATTATTATTATCATCATTATTATTATCTATTATTATCATTATTATTATTATTATTATTATCATCATTATTATTATCATTATTATTAACATCATCATTATTATTATCATTATTATTATTATTATTATTATTATTATTATTATCATTATTATTATCATTATTATTATATTATTATTATCATTATTAATATTATTATTATTATCATTATTATCATTATTATTATTATTATTATTATTATTATTATTATTATTATTATTATTATTATTATTATTATTATTATTATTATTATTATTATTATTATTATTATTATTATGCGATAGTGAGGAGATACTAAGGGTTAACATGCACAAAATTGAGTAACATTAAGAAATTGGAACTGGAAGTTAACATCAATGAAACTATATATTTGTTCACACATACAAATAGATTATATGATGGAAATGGACAGTTAATGGAAAATGAGGGAAATCTTGAAAAAGTGGCTGAATTCAAATTCTAGGAACAATAATTACAAACAGGAATGAAGTACATAAAGAAATTAAACACAGGTTTAATTTTGGAAATACGTGCTATTATGCATGACAGGGACTCTTTATCATCCCACTTCTTTTTTAAAAAATGTTAAACTGAAAATATATGTAACTGTTATTCTCCCGGTTATATGGATGCGAAACTTGTACTCTCACTTTATGAGGGGAAGAAAATATTATGAGAACTTGAGAATAAAAAAGAAAACAAAAAAGAGATAAACAGACAGGCAAATGGAGAAGGCTACATAACGGTGAGCTACATGATCTTTATGGGAAACCAGATACAAGAAGAAGAGTAAGTCTCGTAGACTGCGATGGGCAATACATGTGGCATCTTTGGGAAATGAAAGAACGGCTTGGAAACTGCTTGGTAGGAAAACCAGAGGGAAAGAGCCCAGTAGGCAGGCCAATAATATTAACCATGATTTGGGGGGAGTAGATTATACAGGGGATGATTAGAAAATATTAGTTCAGGGTAGGGATGTACAGAGAGCTTTCGGCCGCGGGTTCGAAGTGCCAGCGAGTTAGTTATTCTTATTATCATGATTATTATTGTTGTATTATATTATTAAACTAACTCACTAGCACTATCGAACCCGTAGGTTAATGGCCGCGCGGACATAAGCTCTCCATATATCCCTATCCTGAGCCAATGTTTTCCAATCATCCCCTGTATAATCTACTTCCCTAAAATCATAGTTAATGTTATTCTCCCACCTTATTCTTGATCTACCAACTGGGCGTTTTCCCTCTTGATTTTCCTACAAGAAGCTTCCATGCACGTCTTTCATTCCCCATTCGTGCCACATGTTCTGCCCATCGCAGTCTATGAGACTTAACTGTTCTCATTATATCTGGATTCTTATAAAGACCATAGTTCACTGTTATGCAGTCTTCTCCATTCACCTGTCTGTTCATCTCTCTTTATTACTAGCTACTCCACATATAATCAATAATAAATAGTTTATATAATTTCGCATATGTTCGTTATTTTGGGTTCAGGAAAGGGGAATTAAGATATTTGATTCCAGAAAATGTTCATTCTATAAAATTGGCCATCAGGATTTTAGATTCGGGAAAATGATCAGAAAAGTAGCAAACTGTATCATAGCTGGTTAAGGCCGGAAGGTCGTGGGTTCAATTCCCCATAGGTTCAGAATTTTCAAACTGGTCTAATACTTCTGTCAGCACCGGAAATGAGTATCAGACTAGTGCTAAAGTCAGTTGTCATATATATAAGGTCATATAATTAAATACGGATTAATAACAAATATATTTACTATAATCACATAAATAAGTGAATATATTTATTAAAAAATGCGTGACATCTCGTGTGGATTGTCTAGAAAGGGAAGAACCTTAACCTCCTACTACCCCAAGAGTCTCCAAGGCCTTTGTAGATCATTTAATTTTCTTCTTTATTACACTTATTTAATAATAATAATGCATAATTAATCAGCATCTATTCATTTATTATCCAGAAGCATTTGTTTATCATTTAACTAACTATATATGTATTATTTTTGAGAAAAATGGTGCAGGCCTGCATTTTTTAAAAGTCTACATAACTTTAAGAATTATTTCCAATATATTTCTTCATCATCATCCATCACAAATTAGGCCTTTGTAGACCTGTTTTGGCTCCATCTAGCAGTTTTTTAAGAGGTCTTCCTGGTTGACGATGTACTTTCAGTTTATATTGCATCATCATTTTTGGAATTCTTGAATTAACCATTCTTTTTACATGGTCTAGCCAGTTTAATTTATATCTGTTGAGTTTTTTCAGCTCAACTGCACTTTTACTGCTTTTAGTTTTTTTTACTTTATTGTTGTAAACTATAGCTCTTCTTCTGTGTTTACTAACATTTTTTTAATATTTTAAAAAAAATTTCAAACAATTTTTATAATATTATTAGACAATTTTGAAATATTTATCTAAATATTCAAATCACAATATTATGACACTGTTAGACAATATTTTAGATGTTAACTGCTATTTTCTCCACAGAGTATATAACTTAGTCTATGATTTTTCTATCGCTGTTTTGGGTTATCACTGGTTGGATCAGCGTTAGGGAGTGATAAGTAAGTGTACACCCATTTTTTAATAAACGTTTGGTAATTTTAATATTATTGATATATTTTTTAACATAGATTTGGAGATTTATTGCAAAGATTGGTCATTTAAATTTCATAGTGAGATGCTGCCATCTAGCATAAGATTTTTTAACTTTAGTACGATATTGATAGTAATCGAGGATGATAATCGATATGTGGTTCGATGGTGGGTTATCACTGGCTCTATAAACTCTGGCGCATGTGCACTGTTGTTCTATACGACTTCGAAAATATGTCAGTTTAAGTGCAGTTTTTCCATTTTTTCTATTGATTCTACTTCTAATTGTTCTAAAATTTCTTCATTATTTTTTTCGATCTGAAAGAGTGTATGCTATAATTCTTAATTTATTATTGTCTTATAAAAATATTTTAAGTAATATTAGAACATGAATTTTATAATTTTGAAAATATAATTGTATGAGATTCTATGTGTTGTTTCAGCGCTGTTTGCTGCTGTGGAACATGGTCATGTCGATAGAGCTCGCACCATATTAGAGTCTACAGATGTCAATGTTAACAGGTACCACCACATTAAATATTATGTCACTTATTTAATTTCATGTTATATAGTCCTAGGCAAATCATTTTTAATATCAAATTTAATATGGAAATATCAGTTAACAAAAACTAAAATTATGGCATTTCGTGGGAAGGACCCCATACAAAGTAACATCTGTCTCCAGAATAAAATTTTAGAGAGATCTAATCAATTTAAATATCTTGGATATTATCTCTCTATCCGGGATGAAAAGGATATCCCTGAAAAAATTACTAGTTATAATAAAAGTTTGGGAATTATTAATCAAGTTATGAAACCATCCCTTGTACAAAAAACACCAGATTATGTTTATATAACACTTTGGCTAGACCAGTGTTGACCTATGATAGTGAAGCATGGACACTAAAAAGACAACATGAAAGCAGAATAACGGCTTGTGAAATGAGATTCATGCGCAGAACAGCGGGTTACACCAGATGGGATCGGAAAAGGAACACTGATATCTTAAAAGAATTGGAGACTATGCCAATTTTGGAATAAATTAAACAGTACCAACTAAATTGGAAACACCATCTTGAAAGAATGAGTTCATTTCGGATCCCCAAAGCTGTTTATATTTATATACCAAGAAGACAAAGATCACTGGGCCGTCCTATGAAATGCTGGAGGGAAAATTTTCTATAGGATCGTAACAGGCCTTGGCGTAATACTAGGAAGGAAGAAGAAGAAAATAGTCCTAGGCCCATTCACATACATTTAAAGTGATGCAAATCACAAAAGCTTGAAATCAGTTTATTTAATGGAGCCATCATAACAGTGTGGTGGTTTCTGCATTTTCTGTTTGGATGTGCATCAACAGTTTCAAAATTTGTTAGGTTTTAAATTATTAAAAATGAAACACATTTATATTTCTCAATATTAATAAAATTTTATCAACCAGCAGGATACCATACAACAAATTTTGATGCAGAAGTAACAGCTATTCATATTTCACTCCAACAATTACTATACAGAATAAATAAATTTCAAAATGCTGTCATACTCTCTGATTCTAAGGCAGCAGTATATGCAATAAATTCACACAAAAAGAAGTAAATACAAATTAAAGAGTGCTACAAAATGATTCAACAACTCCAAAAACTACAGAAAAGAATTCAATTGCAATGGATACCTGCACATTGTGGAACTGGAAATGACACTGCTGATTTTCTTGCCAAAAAAAGCTCCAATTTAATTCAGAATACTACTAAAAGCTTACCTTTCACATCCATAAAAATAATAATTAAAAACAAATATAAAATCAAACAAAACCAAGACCTATGTAATAAAGCCAAAAACAAAAAATGGAATATTTTAATAAAAAATGCCAGATATTTTTTTCAGAAATTCCATGTAAAACTACGATAGCAAAATTTAGACTGTTTACAGAACATGACTATTTGGCCGAACATTTATATAAAATAGGAATCTACACAAATCCAAATTGTCCTCTATGCAACTAAGATGAAGAAATGTACGAAGAACATCTACAAACCTGTGAAGTATTACCTGTTGGATCCACCATAGAGAAATATTTGGAGAGCAAGAACGCTAATGGCTTTGTTGCCAAGGCCCAGCATTTGAAAACAACAACATATTAATAAAATTCATCTGTTGTGGCATGGTATTAGTTTAATATTTAAAGGAAGTGACACTATGAGGTTTATTTTAAATAATAGGAGTTAGATTATTCATGACTCATCTCATATTTGTAGATTTCTTGAACACCTAGGTTTTGATGTGTTAAGCATCATTATAATTCTTTCTAACTGTTGAATTGGTGGTTGGTGATCCTATAGGTGATTTCTGCTCCCTTTGATGTTTTTATTATTAATTTAACACTTCTCATTGAAGGATAAATTATATTTGAAGAGAAAAATTATATGCTCAAACTGGGATTTGAACCTAGGACCTTTGGCTTTCTAAGCCAATGCTCTACCACTGAGCTACCTGAGAAACTCCAATGTAAATGCAAATTTTTCTCTTATGCACTGTAATTCCCTATCGCTGATTGCATGATCTAGCAAATGCTCACAGCATTCGGCGATTGGGAATTAACAGTGTATAAGAGAAAATTTGCATTTAGATAGGAATTTCTCAGGTAGTTCAGTGGTAGAGCATTGGCCTAGAAAGCCAAAAGTCCTGGGTTCAAACCCCAGTCTGAGCATATAATTTTTCTCTTCAAATATAATCTGCTCCCTTTGTTTGCTAACCGATGAACTTCCAAATCAGTTTTTTTCTCCGGGAATTTTTTTTGTCTAAATGCCACCAGGTTGTCTTTTATGACATTTCTGGCTTTCTCCCATGGCATTGGTGGAATTGTAATCCATTTCTTAGGTTGGGGCACCTGGAAGGCGGAGTTACGTTGCCCCGTTGATATGATGGATGATAAATGATAATGAATCGCCAGAAGAGTTCATAGCATAAACTTAACCTAAATTCTAGACCGTGGGCAACCATAGGAATAATTCCCTTTAAGAAAAAATTCCTATGGTCTGATCGGGAATCGAACCTGGGACCTCATGAACAGTAACGCTGACCACTAGCCCATGAGGCTGGTCTTAATTATTATCTTTCTACTTTTGTGGATGTAAATTTTCTTCCAAATTGTTAATTCCTTAGATTTATCTGTTTTGGTAATTTGGCTTTTGTTTTGATTCTGTGTTTCTCTGACTATTTATGTGTAGCTATTGCAGATTTTCCTATTTCCCCACTTTTAACATTTCACTTTAGAAATGAAAAACACAGAATTGAAACAAAAGCCAAATTACTGGAACAGTTAGATAAATCTAAGGAACTCACAGTTTGGGAAGAAATTTACATCCACAATAATAGAAAGAAAGTAATGAATTTTGTAATTACCAGAGAAAAAAATTGATTTGGAAGTTCATCCATCAGCCAAAAGAGGGAACAGAAATCAACCAACAGGATACCCAACTGCCAGTTCAATAGTTAGAAAAAAATTATAATGATGCTTAACATGTTGAAACCTAGGTCTTTAAGAAATCTACAAATGTGAGGTGAGTCGTGAATAATCTAGTTCCTATTATTTCTCATAGTATTGTTTATTGCTGTGCAATGGAAGTTGTTTATATTATACAAATTAGGTCTGCAGACATTTTAAATTGTTTTAGATTTTGATAAGAAAATAATTTACAGGAGCATAGAAGAGCCTGTGAGTGCAACTTGTCAATTTCTGCTTTCAGAGAATTAAAAGAAAATATATGAAATTGCATACAAGTGCTTCACAGAGGGTACCAATATTTGTGAAAATTTGTTTTTGGCATATTTCCTAGACAAGTCTACATGATTACTTCCCTTCTCCCTATTCTAGTTATTTTTCAATACAGAACAACCATAAAACTAGACTTACCATAGCAAGAGTGGAAAAAATTAATTATTTCACATTGCAAAAAAGGATTTTTTATCAGTTATGATAAAAAAATGTTTAAAAAACATTAAATATGAGGTAAGATAAGAATATGACTCATTAATGCATTGAATTAAGAACCTCATATTATTATTAACTGTGGGTCGACCTTTACGGAGATGGCGGGAAACCGTAACGGGCCACTGGGCCTAATACTTGAAAGGACGATGATGATGATGATGATGATATTATTATTAACTTTTACAGGAATTAATCACTATGAGGTTTAATTTATGGTAAAATCAAATGTTTCCTACCTCTCCTCATACAAATCTTCTAAGTAGATCACGATTTCGAGACCATAACGGTCTTATCTTCAGTACTATTTTGGCGACTGATGTTATGTTGATTGGTAGAAACTCTTCTTCTTCCCTCTGTTGGTGAACTGATGAACCTCTGGATCAGATCAGAATTTGCGGGAATTTTGAGGTTCATAAGTTTTCCTTTGTTTTTCTGAATGTGGATTTTTTTCCCAAACCGTGAGTTTCTTTTGTTTATCTATTTGTTTAATTAGATTGGTTTTTGATTCAATTAAATGTTTTTTGAACCAAGCATGAGCAGCATTTAATTGAATCAAAAGCCAATCTAATTAAACAAATAGATAAATAAGAGGAACTCACGGTTTGGGAAAAAAATCCACATTCAGAAAAACAAAGGAAAACTTATGAATTTCAAAATTCCTGCAAATTCTGACCTGTTCCAGAGGTTCATCGGTCCACCAACAGAGGGAAGAAGAATAGTTTCTTCCAATCGACATAACATCAGTCGCCAAAATAGTACTGAAGACAAGACCGTTATGGTGTCGAAATCACGATCTACTTACAAGATTTGTATGAGGAAAGGTAGGAAACATTTGATTTTACCATAAACCTCATATTGTTATTTCCCATATATAACTATGATGTTATTATAGTATTTGCTTTTCATTTTGACAATTGGCGCTAGTGATTATCCATTTCCAAGCCCTCTCTTTAGTCCTGAAACCAGTATAAATTTATATGTCCAATGGAGGTTCCCTTCAATCCAGCATTTGTTCTCATATAACAGATTACAATAGGAAGTAACGTTATGACAACATGAAAGCAGAATAACGGCTTGTGAAATGAGATTCATGCGCAGAACAGCGGGTTACACCAGATGGGATCGGAAAAGGAACACCGATATCTTAAAAGAATTGAAGACTATGCCAATTTTGGAATATAGTAAACAGTACCAATTAAATTGGAAACACCATCTTGGAAGAATGAGTTCAAATCGGATCCCCAAAGCTGTTTATAATTATATACCAAGAGGACGAAGATTATTCTTCTGCATGTAGATCAAATGGTGGGTTCTTTTGCAAGATCTGCATCTAGAAGAATAGAGATAGAATCATGAATTTTTAAACTCCTGGTGAGAGGGATTTGATTTGCAAATTCTTTGGTACACCAAAAGATGGAGTGGTAGTTGAAATCCATGGCCGACAATGTAAAATTCAACAGTCTAGACAAGCTGAAGATGATATGCAGGTGTATTGAAACAGGTCCAAAAGAACTCAACTTTTAATGAAGTAAGAATTAACAAATTCACTTTATTTATTTCTTCTCACACCTTATTCTCTACTAAAAGCTTCATCTCTCCCCATATCTGTTCCTCCTCTCTGGCTTCCTTTTCCATGTGCCTTCTCCATGTAATTTGTATCTTAAGGGTTCTAAAAGAGGGGCTTTTCTCTCAATGACATTCTGAATTTTTCAAAGAATATGGCTATTCCTTTTTCTCCTCTCTATTTATCACTGTGAATAACTATGGTGATAGTTTTGTCAATAGATTAAAACATAACTTTTTTTTTTCAGTGTAAACAGTGATGGACTGTCACCATTGGATGTGGCAGTTTTAAGCAACAACCGTCAGCTTGCTAAAATGTTAGTTACATTTGGTGCCCAGGAAGGAAACCAGTGTAAGTATTATGCAACCAGTTTCTTCATAATGGAAGTGATATTAATATAAATAAAAAACCTGCATCATGGTTACCTCTGATTCCAAGGTTTGTGAGTTAAAAAAATTACTATAGTCAACGGATTTTCAGGGCTTAAAGATTCTGTGTTTGGGTTCCTTTGGAAAGAAACTAAAGCTATGGTTTTCATGTCATAAATTAGATGGCATTATACATCAACCGGCTATCTAAATTTCGAGGAAAATATGTTTAAAGTTTAAGTCAATCTTCACTGTTTATTGTAGCACTAAACTAACAATACTCGATATTGCAAGTTGTTTTCCTTGTTTGACAGTTATGCATCAACAATTTATGAGCAGTAACATTTGGCACTTAGCTGCATAATGCAAAATTCAGATAAGCATTTATGAAGAACTGGTTTCATACATGTTTGTTGCTAAACGTAGAATCTCTGACAGGACTTAATGGTGTTTACATTTTTCTTTCATAATAAGGCTACATTTAAATTAAACTTTTACAGGAATTAATCACTATGAGGTTTAATTTATGGTAAAATCAAATGTTTCTTATCTCTCCTCATACAAATCTTCTAAATATATTTAAATATTTGGCACTAAAGGTGTGTGAACGCTTACTTCATGAGCCAGTGCAACAGATGGCATCAAAATCTCAATTATTGAAAATATGACACTTATCTGGTTGATGTATAATATCGTCCAGTTATATACTTTTTTTTTATAATATTGTATATGTTATGATCCTGTATATATTGTTCTGCATTTAATACTTTTTGCTGGTTGAATGGAGAACATGGCCTTAGCTCTATCAGGTTAAATAAATCATTATTGGGAGACTATAGTTAACATGGAAGAAAAACATGAGGATAGTAATGCAAGCAACAGGGCTAAACATTGAAGATGCCCAAGATCATAAGCTTTGGGGGTTTGGTATGGGAAGACGGCAGCAGCTGTAAGAACCCGAAGATAAATAAATAATTATTATTTCCTGGATTGTTCACAATTATAACATTTATCTTCTAGATTAACTTGATCCAGTCATCTGGTCCTTAGATAATATTATACAGGGATAATCACCAAGAAAAGATTATAATTTTCAATTTACTACTTTATAACTCTTTCTTTTCGCAAACTTGCGGAAGAATAAAAATATAGTAGTAGAAGCTTATTATAAAGATATAAAGTAGATATCATAGGATAAAATAGGCATTCTTACACATAGCTAAATTTTAAATTGCAATTTTAAACTCATAAACACAAATTAGATACTAATGGATAAAATAGACATTTTTAGGCATAGTTGAACTCTTGTAAGTGGTATAACTTTTTATGAAACCTTCACCTACATCATTGGTTTTCATTTAATCCTTCAAGAAAAATAGACATAAATCCTAAAATCTGAGGTCTGCTATTATCTAATCAAATTATGGCCTTCAGATATTGTGTTATTATTTACTGCAACCTAAAAGCAAATGCACCATATATATAGTCTACACTTAAATCTTGTTTGAGCACTGTTGAGGTTAAAATTATTCCAGTTATAAAAATGTTTGTACCTTATATAATACAGTCATCCTCAACTATAATATTTTCTGTTATAATCTTCGTTATATTATTAAAATTCAAAGCTTTTCGAAGACATGCTTTATCTTCAGGAAATTTCTTGATACTGAAATTATTTATATATATAAATATAAAATATATATGTATAAATAAATATGTATAAAATATATATAAATATATGTCCACCGCTGTGGTCTCAAGGTAGTGTGCTGCCTTGTCACGCAGTGGACCCGGGTTCGATCCCTGGTCAGGGCAATTTTTCTGGGTGAGGTTTTTATCAGGGTTTTTCCTCACCTGTAAGACAAATGTCAGGAAAACTTTAAGGCCCAAACGGTCCTTGAAATCATATGGCCATCATCATCATCCTTATCATCATCATCATCATCCTTCATCCTTCACCGGTGTGGAAAGCAACGGAAAGCTACCACACCTACAATTCCCTAGTAAAGCTGCAAAGCATAGCATGAAAATGCTATGATTGCAGTGAAAGACCTGCCCTCAGGCAGAATTACTATGGATGGGTATATAAATATATATGTATAAAATAAATTTTCTTGATACTGAAGTTATTTATATATATATATAAATAAATAAATATATATATATATAAATAAATATATGTATAAATATATATATATATATATGTATAAAATATATAAATAATTTCAGTATCAAGAAATTCCTGAAGATGAAGCATGTCTTTGAAAAGCTTTGAATTTTAATAATATAACAAAGATTATAACAGAAAATATTATAGTTGAGGATGACTGTGTTATATAAGGTACAACATTTTTTACAATTGATATATCTATATGGAAGTTATATGTGTCAAATTATAATGGTGAGGTGAATTGATTGTGTGTTTCTAGTTAAGAGTCCTGAATCACTGGGAAGTCACTTGAAGCAGTTTACTTGCGGAAGCAGAGCAGCACGTTAAGGATCTAGGAGGGACCAGCAGTAGTGCCCTCATGACACTAGATGAGACGAGTTGTAACAATAACAACAATAACAACCACCATGTTCACAACAACATGAACAACAGATCTTCAGCATCAGCATCACCATTCAGTGTGATTGGCAGCATGGCGACAGCAGCCATGACAGGATGTAGTGGTGGTGGTGGTGGTGATGCTACTACGGATAAACAGTTGCTGCTCTGGGAAAGGAGAGTCAAGGCACTCAAGAAAATGCTACTCGGCTTTGATCAAGCACGTAAGTTATTTCATAACAATAACTTAGCATGGAGAAATAAATTTCTTGGGCTAATATAGCATAAATGACTGTCTATGAATCTTGAAATAACAATATTATTTACAAAATAAACAAATATAAGGTTAGAGTGAGTAATTTAGTTTGCTTTTTAAGTTTAAGACAGATGTGGACTATTCCTTTAGTTTTAACATATTCCCAGAAGTTGCACCCATAATTTATAGTGATCTAATAATGATGCAACATGATTCTTTTTTAGATTATTTTTATCTCATCTTTTCATCCATGTTTCTGGTATTTTCTTTTCTTTCTTGGGACAAAAATCCACACACACATACATTTATATTCTTCGGAGTAATACATTTCTTTGGCTATTTTAGTTGAAATGACAGTATAAGAATCTAGAAATAACTTAATAACGTTACTTATTTTTGGAATTCACACTATGAGGTATATTCATTTAGGTAGAATTTTTTATCACTCACCTCATGTTGTTCTTCTTATTTGACTATAAACTAGTTTTGGAACATAGTTTCTGTCCATCCTCAGTATTGTCATGACCGTGGTTCTGTCGTCTTGAAGAGCCATCCTTCGCTCCTTCCATTGGCAGACTGAAAAACCTCGAAACCAGGTCATGCTCCCGGGAATTTCAAAGTTTATCAATTTCTTCTTTTTGCTCTTTTGAATGTAGATCTTTTCCCAAACAGTAAGTTCTTTTGGTTATTCTATTTGTTTTAATAATTTAGCTTCTTTCTCGATAAGATGTTTTTCAGACCATGCATGGGCAGCCACTGCAGATTTTTCTACTTTCCCTTTCTTGACATTCCTGAGATATTCTTTCATTCTTATTTTCAAATTTCTCTTGAAAATAAGAATGAAAGAACATCTCAGGAATGTCATGAAAGGAGGAGTAGAAACATCTGCAGTGGCTGTTCATGCATGGTCTGAAAAACATCTTATCAAGAAAGAAGCTAAATTATTAAAACAAATAGGAAAACCAAAAGAACTTACTGTTTGGGAAAAGATCTACATTCAAAAGAGCAAAGAGAAGAAATTGATGAACTTTAAAATTCCCGGGGAGAATGACCTGGTTTCGAGGTTTTTCAGTCTGCCAATGGAAGGAGCGAAGGACGGCTTTTCAAGACGACAGCATGACAGTCGTGACGATACTGAGGATGGAACAGAAACTATGTTCCAAAACTAGTTTATAGTCAAATAAGAACAACAATATGAGGTGAGTGGTAAAAAAATTATATCTTAATAACATATTGAACTGTTATAGGGAATATCACTATGCGTTTTAATAATTTAAAATAAAATTATTTTTCATAGGTAGTTTAATAAAACAAATAGAAAAATCTAAGGAGCTCACTGTTTGGTAAAAAATCCACATTCAAAAAACTGAGAAAGAAAAATTAATAAATTTTGAAATTCCTGGGGAAGTTGATATGAGTGGGAGGAGGCTCATCGGTCCATCAACAGTTGGAGTAAGTAGCTGTGCTCCTGGATGACACAACGTCAGTCATTAAATACTGAAGATGTAACCACTAAGGTTATGAAACCAGCCTAATTAGAAAACAGGGTATGAGGTGAAGTAAAAATAATTTTATTTTAAATCTTAATAACATATTAATTATACAAATGTGTAACCAAAACTGTGATAAGTTCACTGAAAGAAACACTATATTTCAGCTTTAATCACAAGACAAATCCAATCACTTGTTCTTCATGTTCAAAGAAGAAATCATTTTCTGTTACAAGAAAAAATTCTTCCAATAAATCTTCCCATTAGAGGAAGAAAAATATTCCTGTAAATTCCACAACAGTGAATTGAGATAGCTACACTTTTATACTTTCAATAATACTGTTTATTATTGTTCTTAACAGTACAATTTGTGATCAATTTTATATTTATTTTAAAACACGTAATATAAAATTTTTAATTTGCATTCTTCACACCCCCTTTCTTCATTCTCATGTGTCTGTGGACCATAGGTTGGGAAATACAACTGTAATGACATTTGGCGATAGGGAATTACAACGTATATAAGAGAAAAAATTGCGTCTAGATCGTAACTCGCCTCGGTAGCTCAGTTGGTAGAGCACTTGGCCCGGAAAGCCAAGGGTCCCGGGTTCGAGTCCCGGTCTAGGCGAAAATTTTTCTCTTCAAATTTAATTTATCTTTCATTGAGAAATGTTAAATTAATAATAAAAACATCATTAGAGGCCTTACTGGCTTTTAAAGTAATGTTAAATTTCCAATAAATGTCTTCTTAACTAAGAAGCCGCCATTTGCAAAGATAGAAACAATGGTTTCAAAAGCATTTGGCGATAGGGAATTACAACGTATATAAGAGAAAAATTTGCGTCTAGATCGTAACTCGCCTCGGTAGCTCAGTTGGTAGAGCACTTGGCCCGGAAAGTCAAGGGTCCCGGGTTCGAGTCCCGGTCTAGGCGAAAATTTTTCTCTTCAAATTTAATTTATCTTTCATTGAGAAATGTTTAATTAATAATAAAAACATCATTAGAAGCCTTACTAGCTTTTAAAGTAATGTTAAATTTCCAATAAATGTCTTCTTAACTAAGAAGCCGCCATTTGCAAAGATAGAAACAATGGTTTCAAAAGCATTTGGCGATAGGGAATTACAACGTATATAAGAGAAAAAATTGCATCTAGATCGTAACTCGCCTCGGTAGCTCAGTTGGTAGAGCACTTGGTCCGGAAAGCCAAGGGTCCCGGGTTCGAGTCCCGGTCTAGGCGAAAAAAATTTTTCTCTTCAAATTTAATTTATCTTTCATTGAGAAATGTTAAATTAATAATAAAAACATCATGTAATGACAAATTTTATTTGAAGAGAAAAATATACACCTGAATCTGGATTTGAACCGGATGTCTCTAGTTATAAATATGGTGCAATTCCCAATAAAATCTTCTAATTAAATAAGCTGCTAGAGGCGTGTGGAACGAAAAGTTCCTAGCCATGGCGTGCAGGAATTCATGTAATAAAGGAGAGAAATAATGTGCATTTGAATTGGAATGCCTGGTATACAGAACCAGAGACATCGAGTTCAAATCCTGATTCAGACATATATTGTTCTCTTCAAATATAATTTGTCATTTTGTGAGAAGTGATAAATTAAATGTCTAAGATATTAATCATTATATTTGAAAAGAAAAATATACGCCTAGACTGGGGTTTGAACCCAGGACCTTTGATTTTCTATGTCAATGCTCTTCCATCTGAGCCACCTAGGCCTCCAATCTAAACGTGTATTTTTCTCTTACACATAGTTAATTCCCTAACCCCAAATGCTACGAGCCGTTGCTACGATTTTTGCAAATGGCAGCTTCTTTATTAAGAATTTTTATTTGCAAAAATCGTAGCAATGGCTCGTAGCATTTGGGGTTAGGGAATTAACTATGTGTAAGAGAAAAATACGCGTTTAGATTGGAGGCCTAGGTGGCTCAGATGGAAGAGCATTGACATAGAAAGTCAAAGGTCCTGGGTTCAAACCCCAGTCTAGGCGTATATTTTTCTTTTCAAATATAATTTGTCCATCATTAAGGTGTTTAAAAACGAATAATATTAACATTGAAAGAAGCACTACTGGCTTTATAAGTAATGTTTAAATTCCCAATAAAAAGTCTTCTTAATAAAGAAGCCGCCATTTGCAAAAATCGTAGCAATGGCTTGTAGCATTTGGGGTTAGGGAATTAACTATGTGTAAGAGAAAAATACGCATTTAGATTGGAGGCCTAGGTGGCTCAGATGGCAGAGCATTGACATAGAAAGTCAAAGGTCCTGGGTTCAAACCCCAGTCTAGGCGTATATTTTTCTTTTCAAATATAATTTGTCCATCATTAAGGTGTTTAAAAACGAATAATATTAACATTGAAAGAAGCACTACTGGCTTTATAAGTAATGTTTAAATTCCCAATAAAAAGTCTTCTTAATAAAGAAGCCGCCATTTGCAAAAATCGTAGCAATGGCTCGTAGCATTTGGGGTTAGGGAATTAACTATGTGAGAAAGATACGCGTTTAGATTGGAGGCCTAGGTGGCTCAGATGGAAGAGCATTGACATAGAAAGTCAAAGGTCCTGGGTTCAAACCCCAGTCTAGGCGTATATTTTTCTTTTCAAATATAATTTGTCCATCATTAAGGTGTTTAAAAACGAATAATATTAACATATTAATCATTGTTATAATATTTGCAGGTCCACCTGATGTACCATTTCTAGTGGCTGTGGATGTAACAGGCACAAATTCTGTTACTGTTAGATTCCAAGAACCTGAACATCAAGATTCTGCAATCTGCACCAAGTTTAAGGGTAAGTCCTTTTTTGTTGGGATGTCAAAATGAAACAGTATTAATTGGGAATTATTCCTGTCATTCTCTTGATAGAAAGACAGATAGATAAATAAGTAGTCCAACCGAAAGACACGTGGATGTATAGCATCATCAAATCTGAGATTCATATTATATGGGTATTTTAATACCACCCCACTGCACTTTATAGGCTTTGGGTTCCACACTGGGTGGAAAGATGCATTAATTAATGTGACATATTTTTAATTTATGCACTACTTGTGTGTTTAGTACAATGGAGTTGCAATGAGAACTTCAGTCCGCTGGCCGGTGAACGAGATATTTTAGATATGAAACACATGGAGTGTCATATTGGTGACCTTAACCAAGGCTGTAGATACTACTTCAGGGTAGCCTGCGGTAATCTTAAGGGGTATGGAAACTTCAGGCTCTCCAGTCCAGCCTCTGTGATTCCTTCAAGTGAGTTGTGGTATCACTATATCATTCTTAGTCTCAAGAACAATAACATTCAATATCATATGCATTGGTGGTAGTATTCTCAGAGAAGGCCCATTTGTAATCAAAATTAAACATATGGTTGAATATGAGAAATTTAAGACAGTTAACACATTCAAATAATTAGGAATAATATTAGAGTCAGAAGGAATAAGTAATTCTGAGATTAACATATATGAGTAAATCAAGGAAGGAAAATTAGAATGTGCTGGTGCTGTGGAGTATAAACATACTGAACAAAACTAAAAACTTATTTATCTTATTGATGGAGAGTAAGTATACTTTTGTATGGTGCAGAAACATGAACATTAAGCAGAGAGCAAGCACATAAACTATTGGTGACAGAGATGAACTTCTGGAGGAGGGTTTGTAGAAATTCAAGAAGATACAAAATTACAAATATTAAAATCAGAGAAATAATGGATGTTCAGAAAGATTCATTGTTTAATATTAGAGTTATCACTCTCCACCGAATGACAAAATAAATTTGAAGATAAAATTATATTGGTGTTTTTATTATTCATTTCATACATCTCAGTGATGGATAAATAATATTTGAAGAGAAAAATTATACACCTAGAGCGGGACTTGAACGTTTGGCTTTCTGGGCCAATGTATGAAATGAATAATAAAAATTTATTATTATAAAATTAATAAATATGGATTTTCATCAAGTAAACACCAACTCAATTGATTGAATAATAAAAACATTGAAAGAAGCCATACTGGCTTATAATGTAATGTAAAAATTCCCAAATAAATATCTTCTTAATAAAGAAGCCACAATTTGCAACGATAGAAACAAAGGTTTCATAGCATTTGGTGCACGGGAATTTACAGCGTATATAAGAGAAAAATTTGCATTCAGATTGGAACTTACCCTGGTAGCTCAGTCGGTAGAGCATTGGCCCAAAAAGCCAAAGGTCCTGGGTTTGAGTCCCAGTCTTGGTGTATAATTTTTCTCTTGAAATATGATTTCTAAAATTATATGCCTAAATCAGCACTTGAATCCAATATCTCTGGTTCTGTAGTAAAGAGAAACATTCTTGAGTAAGTCAGAAGACTAATCGCTTAAGTCCGTAAAGCACGGTGTACGGAAGCAGAGATATTGGGTTCAAATCCCAATTTCAGTGTATATTTTTCTCTTCAAATTTAATTCAGAACAATGTTGTACAAGTTATTGAAGAAAGAATACTGAAATGTTTTGGCCATGTATAGAGGATGTCAGATGATAGGATACCTAAGATCATATTAAATTTTGATGCAATGGGCTACAGAAGAAAAGGGAAACCAAAAGAGCAGTAGGTTCAAGGAGTGCATGAGAGTATCGTGTAGAAGGATTAACAGAGAGTGATGCAGAGAATAGGAATGTATGGAGGAGTAAAATTTAAATGGGTTATAGGAAAGCTCTGTATTGTAGAGACATTCCTAATAAAGAAGAGAAAGAATAGTTGTTCCAAGTCAAATCAATACACTTCAGCATCAGTTTCTCTTTTAATTGATAAAAATTGTTAAGCAAAATTGTGTATAGTGTGTATTGATTTTGCATCTATAAACTGAATGTCTATATTCAGGTTGGCGAGATGTAGATCATCGTGAGCCAAGATTCGCTGGACGACTTCATCTGTTAGATGACTTATTTTCAAAAATCCGTCATTCAAGACCTGAATGTGCAGCAGAAATCAAAGCTACGACCACCAGCACAGCTCAGTCAGGTGAAACACCAAGCGTTCAACGACGCAATCAACGCAGCAAAAAGACGGCCATCAAACAACTATTCACAGTCGCATCTAAGTTCCAGAAAAACCTGCGGCGGTAAGTAGAATAAAAAAAGTAGATAAGAATCAAATGAATCGTGAATTCTTCTTTCCTCATGTTTTTTTAAAAACAGCACCACAGCATCGTCACTATCATTAGCTGTTTCACGACTGTCAATTTTTTCTTTTGCCAGTAATTATCCAAACTGCCATCTGGCAATATGCTACAAGCCTAATGGAGTGGATTGATTCCCAATAGAGTTAAGATTTTTAAACTGGCCTAAACTTTCTGGCAACAGCATTTTTATGGATCAATTCAGCCCCTAAGGGAATTAGACTATGTTCTGTAGGTAATGGCAGTCATCAGGCATGGCTGACATCTCATGCCAATTGTCTAGGAAGGTCCTACTGCACTAAGGGCTTCCTAAGGACTGTAATGGAACCACTTTACCTTTAATGTTATAATAAAGTTATATAGTGCATGCTACTGATTTGAGAGAAGGTTGTATGTTTGGCCCAGCCATGCTATACTTCTTCTGAGTTAAGTTCATGTAAACAAACCAGATGTATGACTGCATTTTAAAATAATGGTTTTACCTTTAAGCGTGAAAGAAAATGTAGTTTGCTTCTAACACTTAAAATAAGGAAATAAAAATATATATATATGTATAATCTAGCATATGTCTATATAAATTATATGGGAGAATCTTAAAATATATAATTACAATTTTAATAGATTGAATAAGCCTTGTTTCATTCTTATGCATGTGCAATACAGAATAAATTGGGATTTCTATTGTTTAAAAATGGCTGCTTTCTGTAGAATTTATTGAAACATTAGAAAAGAAACCATTTGAAAAGTGGAGTGAAACAAATTATTTTGAATGTTTTCAAACAAGTTAGTGAAAAATATCCTACAGTAGCCATTGAGGATGTGGTGAAAATAACAGAATTTACAGCTGAGTAAGGATAGAGCATATATTTTGCTCGTAATGCATTCCAAATAAAGGATATCTATTGACACCATGGAAAAAGCGTAAACATCTGATGAGTTACGTCCATATATAATTTTTTGTCATAAAAATATATAAGAAATAGAAGTTTCTATTTATTGGTACCATCTTCCCTTGTCTTCTTCTTCACTTCATGGGCTAGGCAAATTGCCTGTTCCACCTCACAGTTGTTCTGTCCATCTTTTCACTGCCTTCCTACATTCCTTAAACCTCTTGTCTTGTAGTTAAATACTGCTTATGGTAATCCTGTTACATTCATTCTTTCTACATGTCTATATTACCTTGTTTTAAGTATTATTTCCCATAAAATATGATATTGCCTAAGAACAATGTTTCTATTGATGACAGTTCCGTACACGATTCAGTCATATGGTGGGTAAAAATAGCCCCTAGTAAAGTAAAGTAATCCCACTACAGGCCTCAGGAGGCCCTTGGGGTACTAGGAGGTTAAGGCTCCCACTTTTTCTGGACAATCGGCACTAGATGTCAGCCGGGTTGTCAGTCCTGCGTGACGGCCGCCTTTACCCCCAGAACAAATGTCTGGTACTCATTTCAGTTAGAGGCTGAGTCAACCCCAGAAAAATAGCCCCTGATTCCCCCAATAGACGGAGTCTGCAGAGTAATATCTTATGCAAGTTTGTTTACAGTATAACTGGAACTTAGCTCAGAATTAGTATATAATATTAACTTGTATAAATACAACACTCTCACAATTAAGAGATCACTTAATTCACGATGAGTGTTACACAGGTAAACACACAACATTATAACTCTTGGAAACAATATGAATAATACCTCCTGTGTCTTATAAGTTGCTAGCCATCTTATCAACTCCTGGCTGTATATATTGTTAGGTTTCTAAGTTCACAAATTAAAAAAGAATACAACTAAAGAGAAAAAATTCTTGAAATTCATCGGAGAACATTTTTTGACAACTCACCTCATATATTTAATGTTTTTCACGATACCGAAGAATTTCGTGAGTCAGAGTTGTGGCTGGAGATGAATGTGATTATGTTTGAAACTGCGGTATCATGAAAAACATTAAATCTATGCGGTGAGTTGTCAAAAAATGTTCTCCGGTGAATTCCAATGATTATACCTCATTATGTACTTCCGAACATTAATTTAATATAGAAAAAATTCTGCTAAACTGGAATTTGAACCCAAGACCTCCTGCATTATGCATAAGTGTTCTACTATTGAGCTACTCAGGCAACTCTCAAGTCAAGCACAAATTGCTCTTTTTTTTTATCTCTGTGTCCCAGCAGTATAATTGGGTTGTTTTTAAGTCAAGAACACATTAAATGGGATTTACAGTGCGCTATAAGCTAGAGATTTTGGGTTCAAATTCTGGTTCTGTCAGAAATTTGTTCTGATTAGTTAAGTTAACCATTGCTTACAGATAGCTTGTTTGTATTTTAATTTCCATAATACATTCCTAATTAAAAAAGTTTATTTTCGTATGAGTACAGCATTTGGGGTGCTAGTTAATTATGTTCTTGTTTCAGCGGGGTTTTCCTGGCTTGTCTACTGTACCACGAAGATAAAGTTCTTGTGACCAATGAAGATTTTCTACCAGTAATTGAAGTAGATGAGACTTATCCCAGCTGCATCTACCACGATTTTCATTGGCTCATGAAGGTATTCAAGACAAAAATGTGTGTCTTTAAAACTAGCCTATTACTGCTTTTTGTGATCTGGATTCCATACTAGTTAATTCATTCATTCTTAGTAATTCTGGGCAGGTCTTTCACTGCAATCATAGCATTTTCATGCTATGCTTTACAGCTTTACTAGGTAATTATAGGTGTGGTAGCTTCCCGTTGCTTTCCACACCGGTGAAGGATGATGATGATAATTATAAGGATTATTATGATGGCTAGATGATTTTCGGGGACCATTGGGCCCTAATCTCCCTGACATTCGTCTTACAGGCGAGGAACAACCCTGAAAAAAACCTCACCCAGAAGCCTGTCCTGACCGGGAATCAAACTCGGGTCCACTGCATGACAAGGCAGCATGCTACCTCGAGACCACAGTGATGGACTACTAGTTAATAATACCATTAATATGGGGGTTACCATGAGAATGGTATTTCTCAAACATGTCCTCTTTTTTAGAATTAAAATATCCATTCAGGGGCTTTTAAAATTTTGGAAATTGTTGGAATTTTATATTAAAGCTTGTTTTTAGTCAAATGTCACCAGGTTGTCTTTAATGACATTTATGGCATTCTCTCCTGGCATTGGCAGAATTGTAATCCATTTCATAGATTGGAACACCTGGAAGGCAGAGTTACATTACCGCGATAATATGATGTGTGATAAATGATAATGAAAAGCCAGGAGAGTCCTTAACCTAAACTCCAAGTGTGACAGGCCTTGAAGGCCCTTGGCCCTACCAGCTGGCTGCTGGCCTTACGTCCACATGTGTTAATCACAGAGGTAGACAATCATAAGCCAGTGTAGGGGCGACATGTGGTCAGCATGTCGGGTCCCCCAGCGATTACAGTTGGTCTTCTCAACCTGGAGTCGCTGCTCATTGTAGCTACCCAAATGCCTCATGATGCTGTGTGGGCACTGGTCCCATACTCACCGAAATTCTGTGGGAGTCCTTAACCTAAATTCCAAAATTCCAGACCATGGGCAACCACAAGAATAATTCCCTTTAAGGAAAATTTCCTATGGTCTGACCGAGAATCAAATCCAGGTGTATATCTCACATTCGGAAGAATAAATATAGATGGACGAACTTTGATATTCCCACCGAACAAAATTTAATTTCAAAGTCTATAAATTCAACCATAGATGACAGCACAGAAGATGTTGACAAGAGAGAAGTTGATGGCCAAAGGATTTCATCAGTCTGAGTTGTGTGACTGATGATGGACAAGATATCATCTGAAACCATGGTCTCGTGAAAAGCTCGAGTTTTTTTTTAAAATTTTCTCTGATAAATGTTAAACGTTTATTACCTCATAATGTTTACTTCCCAACATTAATTTTAAATAGAACTTGGAAAAACCTGGAAAATGCTGGATGAAACCATAATGGACCCATCTGAATCAAACATGTGAAGCATATGGTGATAATAATGATGATATATCATCTTGTTTAAGATATTTTCATTTTCCATGTGGGTCATTTGACTTAAGCTCCTCTAAACTCCTAAAATGTTTTGTCCATGATTGTTGTCCATTCTACTCTCCTCACATATAGGTTTTCCCATATATATACCAAAAATTACCGTACTTGTAGATTTATTTCTAACATGGCTGGTAATTGATATCTGATGTAACTTCAAATAGGTGGCATGCACTTGGGATGATGTGAAGTCGTTAAGACAGGATATGGAGCGCAGTCTGAGTTCTTCTGCCGTCCACTTCCGAATCAAATTACTCCAGGCAGCAGCTCAGATGCAGGTAAAGTTAAAACTTAGTATGATAGTCATTAATATTTAAAGGAAGTGACACTGTGAGGTTTATTTTAATTAATACAAAGAGTTAGATTTAACAACTCATCTCATAATTGTAGATTTCATGAAGACGAATTTGTCAAATCTAACTCAATTTATTAATTAGTATGATAGGTTAATTTTTTTTATTAAGTTCTAATGCTTATAATTTATAGAACTAAGAGTAGGTTTTTTTAGGTTATCTTTCGAATTTTAAACATGATAGACCCAATGAGACATCTAGTAAGTAACCAAGGTATTACATGGATGTTGAAGGTTGGTAAATTTTGTTCAGAAACCTCTTTTCAGGCTTAAGGTTCTTTTACAAGCTTGGAAATCTTCGACTTGGGACTCATGGCTTGGGGCACGTCGTGGCATAATTTGTTAAGGCAATATGCTACAAACCAGATGGTCGATAGTTCGAGTCCTGGTAGTCAGGATTTTTAAACTGACCTAATCTTTCTGGTGACACCATGACCCTGGGGTCGACTCAGCCTCTAATCGATCATGCAGGGCTGATCAAGTGCCGATTCTCTAGAAAAGTGGGAACCTTAACCCGCTATTACCCCAAGGGCCTCTTATGGCCTGTAGTACGATGACTTTGCCTTTATATATATATATACTGTATATATGTATGTAACGGGCTTCCAATATAAATCCGGACCGGCCTCACGGGGTTTCACCTGTCAGGCAGCGCTCTCTCCTCGTCTGCATTTCACTCTGCTAGCCGCTCGTCCTTGAACTAGTCAGTTTACTATCGTTCGACAAGATGAGACGTCAGCTGACATTAGAGCAGCGCATTTATGTGTGTAAATGTTATTATAAATACGAATCAGCTCGTCACGTTCGCGAGGAATTTATTCGGAACTTCCCTGGACAATTACCTCCTTCCAGATCGACAATCCACGATCTTGTGACTAAATTTGAGACCACTGGTTCAGTACAAAATAAGAAACACTCGCTCCCCAGATCTAACAGTGTGTGATTTTTATTTGTGGGGTAGCCTGAAAGACAAAGTGTACAAAACAAATCCGCACACATTGGAAGAACTGAAGAACAACATAAGAAATGAAATCAGAAACTTGACAGTGCCCGAACTACAGCGTGTCAATCTAAATGTGTTTACTCGGTATAATGCCTGTTTAACTGCGAGAGGACAACATTTCCAGCATTTTCTATAAGGTAAGAAACAGTTCAAGGACGGGTGGCAGGCAGGGTGAATTGCAGGAGGAAGAGACAGCACTGCGTGCCGGGTGAAACTCCGTAAGGCCGGTCCGGTTTTATATTGGAAGCCTGTTATAACCGTATGATAGGTTGAAATATTGATAAATCTTAATATCATTTTCATTAAATAAAAGAAAGATAAATTATTAATTGTTAAAAGAATACTATTAGTGATATGTTTCTGTTAGTTAATAAAACATTCTTCAGTTTATTTCTGAAAGTTGTTATAGTTTGCCAGTCTTTAACATAGGGTGGAAAAAATTCCATGTTGTAGTAAGAGAAACTGTACACTGTAGATATTAATTTTGTCTTGTTCAGAAATTTGTGAAAAATTATTTAGGCTTAAAATTGTATAGTAAATTTATAATGTGAATTTGTGTGTTTATAGGCAGCCCTATGTATTCAGGATTTAGGTCAACTTTATCACAGACCCATCCGAGACTCTCAGGGGACGCTGGTCATCTCCACAGTCAACTATGTTCGCTCACCGAAGACCGTATCTGTTCTGAATGCAAGATGGCTGCCACTCAGCAAGGTTCAAAAGAAGCTCGCTACACATGAAGAACCCAATGTGGGTGAGCTGCTTATGGCTTCCATCCAGGTAATGTATATACCACACATTCACACACACACACACACACACACATATATATATAATCATTTTCCAAACAAGTTTAAGGCCCAAAACCTGTTATGGTTTCAGTGAAACATTATCTGTCCATCTTTTTCTAGGATGTCCCAAAGATCTCTTCCCTTGAGGACGGTATTAAAGCATGACTCTATGACTTTTGGAAGTCTATTACGATATATATATATATATTGGATGCCTGAGATTTATTTTGAGAATCTGGTGGCCATAAACCATATCAAATGAGGAATTATGGAAGATAATATAACAGGATGAGATCTGGAAGGAGATTAAATATTGCAAATGGAAATGGATTGGACACACTCTCAGAAAAGAACTTAGATAGTGTGCTAAAGAGAGCTCTGGGATGGAATCCACAAGGATTGCCTAGAAAAAGAGGATGACCAAAAATTACAGCACTGTAATAACAGAAATTTAACACAAGGAAAAAGTTAAAATGAAGTAAGGAATTGGCAAAAAAACAGAGACAAGTGGCATGCTTTCACAAAAGCCCTATACTTCCAAGAGGAGTGACAGGAACTCCTTGTACTACTGTATGTGTAAAAAAGTAAAGTAAAGTGATCCCACAACAGGCCTCAGGAGGCCCTTGGGGTAGTAGGAGGTTAAGGCTCCCACTTTTGCTAGACAATCGGCACTTTATGTCAGCCGGGTTGTCAGCCCTGCGTGACGGCCGCCTTTACCCCAGAACAAGCGTCAGGTACTCATTTCAGTTAGAGGCTGAGTCAACCCCAGGGCCCTAGTGCCGCCAGAGGGTTTGGGTCAGTTTAAAAATCCTGACCCCAACGGGACTTGAACCCTCAACCCTCCGACTTGTAGCTCAGTGCCTTAACCACTACGCTACGGCGTGCCCCCATACTACTGTATGTGTATATATATATATAATCATAGTAATCATCAACCCAGATGTAACCTGATGTTTTTTCTTATTTATTTATAACTGAGATGGTTTTAAAACAAATACTGACAATTTAGTTATCAACACAATCCAAAATTATAAAACATATTAACAGAATGCCATGCAATTGTTTGTCCTTTTGTCTTCTTGTTACAAGGTACCACAGATCAGGGTGAGTTTTAGCTTCCCTCAAAATATGCCTTCATTCTGCTCTGTCAAACACTTTCTCCACTGTTGTGTAATTCTCAATTTCCTTCACGTCTTCCTTGGTTTTTTACACTTTCATATATATATATATATATATATATAGCATTAATTTCTGCATGAAGAATTTTATAAGGCATTGTTACTTTTGGCATTTGTTTGATTTCTTAAAAATTATACCGCATCGGTATAAGAAAATAAGGAAGACCATTGAAAAGACTCCTTGACATTTGATTTGAGATTGGAACAGGTCAACAGTGACCTAACTCCCTAAAAGCCACATGATAATGACGTTCCTCATCATCATCATCATCATGCTTCTGTGTGTTGGCCCTAAAAGAATGAAACATAATATTTATGAGCCGTCTTTTCCTCAGGTGACCCAATGATCTCTAGTCATGTGGTTGGCAATTTCTGATGACTGTGGGATCCTTATTCTAAATATTCTGTTAAGATTTTTCTGCCAATTTCTCTAGAAATCATGAAAATTATTTATAAATAAAAAGAAGACAAAGTATGAAGTGAGGTGATAAAAGTTTTTCCTAATTAGTTTAAGACTGTTGTTACATTTAGATGATTATCTATTAGTTTTCAAATCCCATTTAGTGAAATCTGCTGTTTGACACATAAATCCCATCACATTCACTGTAATTCTTCTAATCATTTGCACATCCTTATTATTGTAATATTGAAATTTAACTGCTTGAAAAAGAAGTGAATTCAACTTAGAAACACATTTTGCTTTCATAGATTTTGAAAAAGCATTCAACATAGTCAAGAGACCAAAACTCTTCAATATATTAGAAGACAGAAATATGCCAAATTTACTTATGCAGAACATACAAAATATTTATAAAGACACCATAAAGATTAAATTAAATAACAGATTTTCTAAAGAAGGAATTATAAACTGTGGTGTGAGACAAGGCTGCCCCCTATCCCCAACACTCTTTGTGATTTATATCAGTGAAGTAATATGTTGCTGGAACAAGATATATAAATTTGGAATAAGAATATCAGAAAATACAAAATTAAACACCCTATTGTTTGCAGATGACCAAATAATAATTGCAAATTCAGAAGATAATCTGCAGAAAGGTCTGTATGAACTTAAAACAAAATTACAGAAGAATATGGATTGAAGATATCTACAGAGAAAACAAAAATTATGGCATTTCAAGGTGTAAATCCTGCCAGAAGTAAAATTGTACTGGACAATAAAATTTTGGAGCAGGTGAACAATTTTACATATCTAGGATACAATATCTCATATGAAGAAGAAAAGGATGGAAATGCAAAAATATCAAAATTTTTAAGAATTTTAGGGTTAATAAATTCTATCTTCAAGCCACAGTTAGTCCAAAAACATTCAAGACTAAAAGTATATAAAACACTGACTCTTCCAACTCTTTTGTATGTTAGTGAAGTATGGACATTGAAGCAGAAGGATATACGGAGACTTAGATCTGCTGAAATGAGATACCTTCGGAGGACTGCAGGATACACATTACTAGATCACAAAAAAAAAAAAATGAAGACATCTTAGAAAATTACACATGGAACCTTCAGAAAATAAAATTTCTGATTATAAGTCAAGAATGGAAGATCTCAGGATACCCAAACAAATGTTAAGATATCAACCTGCAGGAAGAAGAAGACCAGGACATCCACTCAAAAGACTTCTGGGTGGTATTTCTCTTGAGGCCGAAACAGGTCAACAAATGGCCTAAATTCGTGAATGTACTATGATAATGATAATGATGAAATTTTGTCTAAGAATATGCATTAATTATCTGAGTACATTCTTCATCTATTTTTTGAAAAGAAAAGTTAATGCCTGAACCAAGAATCAAACGCTAACATTTCTTTCCACTTGTTTGTGGTGTGCGTCTTAAATGATGTGCAGAGTCGGGGGACCCTGCACACTGATGTGCAGAGTCGGGGGACCAGAGTTCTATTCTCGGTTCAGACATTAACTTTTCTTTTAAAAAAATTAATTTGCCCAGGATTAAAACATATCAAAATATCTTCATCTATTTTCATATCCCTGTTCTGGGGTCAAATTATAGACCAAAGTTTCCATCTACCTCAGTCATTCCATGTCTCCTTTACTATCAATTCAGCTCCTCCCTCTTGAAATTTATTTTAACTTTTTGCTCACATGTACATCTCGGCTGACTTCTTGATTTCTTTGCTCCTAATATAAATTTTAATGCTTGTATTGGTATCCTTCCAGTATTTGTTCTTTTAACATAGCTGTACCATCTCATTCTACTATCTTCCATTTTATCTTATATTTTATGCAACTTCAAAATTTCTCTTACTTTAGTGTTCTGTGTTCTATCTATTCTTATGTTTCCATCTCTGTTACTTGAATGCTATTTAAATCCTTTGCTACTAACCTTATTTCAGCTCCATAAAATAAAATAAGTTTAAAATATAATTTTTATATATATATTTTTTAACAATTCGATATCCTGATTCCACGGCAAGCATTTAACTAAATGGTAGTATTTGGCACTAGTTGTATCTTTCTGCTTATTTCTTTTTTAATTTTGCCTTCTTTTTAATATTCCGATTGAGGGTCTTTCCACTTTTCAGCGGTTGCCCTTTTACCAGCCGGCTGCTGGCCCTTCACATCCACATGTGTCAATCACAGAGGTAGATGATCAACAGCCAGTGTAGGGGTGACATGTGGTTAGCATGTCGAGTCCCCCAGCCGTTATCGCTGGTTCCTCAACCTGGAGCCGCTACTTATTGTAGCTACCCAATTGCCTCACGATGCTGGGTGGGCACCGGTCCCATACTGGCCGAAATACCATGAGAAAATTCCTTCCCCCATGGAGACTCGAACCAGCGCAAGTCCCGTAGCTCTGCGCCAAGGCTTCCTACCTTAACTGCTCGGCTACGGCGCGGGACCTTTTTAATATCTATCACTTCCCAAATAAACAAACTCTTTGACTTGTTTAAGATAGTGGCAACGTGAATAAATATAATATTTAATTTTAGGAAGTGATTTTTTAGGTTATTTTAATTATATTATTTTTTTAGTCTGATCATCTTACCTCAATATTAATGATCAGACTAAAAAAATAATATAATTAAAGTGAATAAATATGTTATATTAATTTGATTTATAATTTCAGGAACAGATCACGTATCACCAGGTGAGCGGCATCAGGTTGGGACGAGGTCTGTATTTGGGATACCTTAAAATGCGAAGTTCCGTCGATCTGATCCAGGTACTAGTTCCAAGCAAGACTCCGAATGTCCTGCCTCTGCAAGATCAGAGACAACCCACATGTTTCACTGTGAGTCTTTTATAATTTTCTCTCTATTATTCTGTAGTCACAGAGAATATGTTGTTCAGAGGAGATGATTGTCAAGTGGGTAGAAACTAACTTGTCATCAAAAAGAATAAATTCTGGTTCTAATTAAAACATTTTGTCTGTTCATTCTTACCTCTTAGAGTTGTTTTTGTCGGACATATGTTTCAGAGCTTCTTAGCCCCATTGTCAGCGATTACAGACTCAGTCCTTAGCTTATGATGGGGCTAAGCTCTGAAACATATGTTCGACAAAAACAACTCTAAGTGGTAAGAATGAACGGACAAAATGTTTTAATAATTAAACAAACCTCTTAATGTTACTTCCTATTGTATTTTAAAATAAATTCTGGTTCTAATTACCTGACATTATTAAAATTGCTTTATGTTAATTAAGAAAATATGTTTGACTTTAAAATATATCTACACACAATGGCGTAAGAGCCCAATATTGGACCTATGCCTCTTCTTTGTTAGGGGTTACTAGACCATGTTAATTTTTAGTTAAGCTTATTTCCCAAAGATGTCATGATTGGTATGTGATACTGACCCAATGAGACATCTAGTAGGCAACTAAATTATTACTAGGATGAAAAGGGTTGATAAATTTTATGTAGAGGCCTCTTTATTCAGGCTTAAGGATCTTTTATGAGCCTGAAAATCTTCAGACTAGGGCCTCATGGCTAAAAATCCCTCCAGGAGGACTTTCTGCTTGGATTTTTCCATCCTAAAAAAACAATTGACCCCGGCCAGGTTTGAACCTGCAATCCTCAGGATCAGAGTTCACCGTGACCGATTATATATACATTGTCCTAAGAATTTTATTCTCAAATACTCATACTCTTTTCACTTCCCTAAAAGTAAAAGTCCATGTTTCACATCCATATAACTGGGAAAATAATAGTTATATATATTTTCTGTTTAATGTTTTTTGAGAGAATTTGGGAATCCCTGTAATGCATAATTGTATGCATTTCCAGAATTGAACCTATGTTTAATTTCATCAGCATAACAAGAATTTTTAATTCACTGATTTTTTTACTCAACAACTTATTCCCTCTGACCACACAATTAATCATATCTAATCAAGGGGTTATTTAGAATGTGCAGTAAAGCCCACAATGCACAAACTTTGAATAATATTAATTCTATAAAATTTGCTAAAAAAAGATTACTGTTTGAAGATCAGTTACTCTTAGCTTAGTTTTAAATTTGAATAAAATATATATTTATGTAATTTTGTTGTAGTGAAGAGTGGGAGTGGTTAAAAAGACAAAGTGTTCGTCATAAAACCCTGGGATGTTCATCGAGCGAGACTCTAAGTTCTACATCAGGAGATGAACAGACTGGGAGTGAAGATGGACAATCAGAGACATCTGGTGGTGGTACCGAACAGCAGCGAGTGTTTGTAGAGCTTGTCGCTGCCACGGCCAGACGGCTCTTCTCTTACATGGAAGTTGGTCCACAGGAAGCACTCACACACAGGTAAGTTATGAAAGTTTTGTCTATTTTAAAGCATATATCTGTATGTGCATGGTAGAACAGGCCATTATTGCATATCTTCTTGAATATCTTCAATTACATCTCACGCTACTAATCCAAGAAACTTGTTCCAACCAAAACTCAAACTTGGGCCAACTGCATGACAAGGCAGCATGCTACTTCAAGACCACAGCAGTGGACAAATTTAAAATATACCTTCTTCTTCCTTTCCAGGATTAAGTCTATGCAACATGTTCTGGTCTCAAGTCCATCATTTCCTTGGCCGTCCCAAAGATTTTGTATTGTCCATTCTGTCTAAATGTTCTTTCCATCAGTATTTGTGCTCTTCTAGTTCATTGAGTATTGGAAATATCTCCAGTTAATTTCTTATTGCTTCATTATGTAATCTATGCATGCGTGTACATGCTTTTATGAATCTTAAAAATTTCATTTCAGTTGCTTGAATGTGTGAGATATCTTTTTTTGTAAGTATGCAAGATTCAGATCCATATAAAAGAACAGGAACAGCCATAATTTTATAAAACCTGAGCTGAGTTTCTCTTCGAGTCTTTCAGAGGATTCTTCTTATGGTGCTGCACATCATTTGATATTGGTATAATCTTAAAGTCTCAACTTCAAAAACTAAAATTATGGCTTTTCAAGCAAAACTGCCAGTCAGAGCAAAAATAGTACTCAATAATGAAATAATAGAACAAATTGCACACTTTAATTATATTGGTTCAGATATAACATATAGCTATGATTGTGATTAAAATATACCTCGTAACTATATTCCCTATATAGTTTAATCCCTGCATTAGTTCAGTAATAATAAATAATGTGAATCTGGAGCATCTTACCTCATAACAATTTGTGTATCATTTGACATGTTTCAATATGTTGTCCATACCATCATCAGCTTTTCCATACTGTTGAATTTTATATTGTCGGCCCTGGATGTCGACTACCACACCATCATTTGGTTAATTGAAAAACTTCTAAATCAAAAATCTTTTTCTCCCATTTCCCCATATAATTCCCAGGGAAAAAGATTTGATTTACAAGGTATTTGGTCAATCTAAAGATGACATTCATGGCTGACAATATAGAATTCAAGAGTCTGGAAAAGCTGACGATGGTATAGACAACATTTTATTTTATTTCATCCTTTGGATGAAAGGAGAATTAATTGTATAAGTAGAAAAAATTGTACGTCCCTATTGGAAGTTCAAATGGCATAACAGTTACTGCACTGACATACAGAGTCAGAGGTCCAGGGTTTGACTCCCGGTTCGAATGTAATTTTTCTTTCTAAAATAAAACTATATTCAATTCTGGAACATGTTAATTTAAAATATAACGTCAAAAAAAAAAAATATATATATATATATACAGGGTGGACCGCTCGAATGGACCTAATTTCAATTGCTTGTTACTGGCAAACGGTTGAAGATAGAAACTTAAAACAACGTTCATATTACAGAAAAACTCACCAAGTTTTGATATCCAGATCACCACATCTCTATATGAGCCCCAGCAGTCACTGTGACGATATCAAAGCGATGAACAATTTCTTGCCAAGTACGTTGGAGTATGTCTTCTGGAATGTTCTCAATAGCCTCTATGATGCGCTCACGAAGATCACGAAGGTCTTTGACTGGGGTGGTGTAAACTTTATCTTTGACATAGCCCCAGAGAAAGAATCCAGTGGTGTTAAATCGGGAGATCTCGGGGGCCATGCGATTGGTCCTCCCCTACCAATCCAACGGCCAGGGAAAATGTCCAAAGTCGTACGAACTTCATTGGACCAGTGGGGAGGAGCACCATCTTGCTGGAAAACGATGTTAGGCTGCAGTTGTTCAATTTGTGGAAAGAAGAACTGCTCCAGCATGTCAAGATATGTGGTACCACGAACAGTTTTCTCGGCGAAGAAAAACGGTCCAATGACCTTATTATGTGACAAACTGCACCAAACATTCATCTTCGGACTATCACGAACATGCTCTTGAATAGCGTGAGGATTCTCCGATCCCCAGATCCGCACATTATGCCGGTTTACCTTGCCTGACAAATGGAAAGTGGCTTCGTCCGAGAAGAAAATCTTGGTCATGAAGTCAGGATCAGCGCCGAGACGGTCCAGCATCGTATTGGCGAATTCCACTCGTTTCGGCATGTCATTCGGCTCCAGATGTTGCACTAACTGCACTTTATATGCGTGCAGTTTGAGGCGTTTGTGGACAATCCGTTGTAATGTCGATTTTGGTATTTGAAGTTCCCGCGAAGCTCTTCTTAATGACTTCCGGGGGCTTCGCTCAAATGCGGCTTGAACATTTGCTACCATTTCATCGGATGCTCTGCGACCACCACCATGCTTCTTCAACACAGATCCTGTAGCTAATAATGTATCACGCCACTTCTTTATGCTTCTAGCAGTTGGAGCATCACGGTTCTACCGACAGGATTCGAAACTTGGTGAGTTTTTCTGTACTATGAACGTTGTTTTAAGTTTCTAGTAACAAGCAATTGAAATTAGGTCCATTCGAGCGGTCCACCCTGTATATATAGACAACATATTGAAACATATCAAATGATTTATTTTAGGAATTCACATTATGAAGTATATTCATTTAAGTAAAATGATACACAAATATTTATGAGGTGAGATGCTAGAGATTTACCTCATTTATTAAGAAGAACCTTGTAATGTTACTTTCTATTGTAATTTATTGATAGTTTTGATGTGATGTGATTATTGCAGGTTGTATGATGCGGAAGTAGTGGACTTGAGTCCGGAAGTGTCGTTCCTGATAGTGGTGCCACGGGCGGAGTCGGCATGTGCTGTACCTGGTCAGACTGAAGCACTGCTACAGAGAGGTGATCTCATAGCGTTGCCTGTACAAGTGTTTGAAATGGTTCATCTCGGTACTTACCAACGGGATGTAATATCTCGTTACTCCAGACTGTCTTGTATCCTCGAGCTGGACACTGTGCTGGCACATCACAGCCATAGAGAGGTTTGTTTGTTATTGTACATCATCATCATCCTTCTGTGAATTAGTCCTAGAAGAACTGTTATAGTATAAGAAAGGGATTTTCATCCATTCTTTTCAAGGGGTGACCCAATGCATGCTTTCCATTTGGACAATATTTCAATAATGCCTTAGGGAACCATTTTCATGAATGCTATTGCTAGTTTTTTTAATACTGCTAGGCAACTAAGGCATTCATGAATGAACAAGTCATTTTTTTACATCTTACTTCATAGTTTATGTTTTCTTAAACACGGGAACTGCTGTCTTCAAGAGGAAACATCCCTCCCATTTTCAACGGACATTATGACTACCGGATTTTCGTTGGAATCTCCATCTATAACGTTGCCATCTAGTATTGATTTGATGAACTTTGAGATCAGGTCCCATTCATCAGGAATTTCGAAATTCATGGATCTAAATTTGTTCTTCTGGATATATATCTTCTCCCAATTCTTAAGGCTTTTCCAAATGTTTTAAAAGTTTGGCCTCTTTTTCAATTTTATGACTCTCCAACAAACTATGTGCTGCAATAGCTGATTTTTTAATTTCTCCATTTTTAATATTTCTAAACTGTTCCTTTGTGCGAGTGTCCAAATTCCTTTTTGTTTTTCGTATGTGTACTTATTTCAGTCTTTACAACTGATTTGATAAATTCCAAATTTTTTACTATCTGGGGTGTTCAATTTCTTTTATTTTAAAATCATTAGGAAGTAACATTATGAGGTTTAATTTAATAATCATATGAGGTAAGAATGTTCAAAAATACAAACTCAATTATTGTTCAATTTCTTGTTGGTTATTAATAAATTACCAAGTCTAAATTAATTTATTGATGCCAATGTAATATTGGATTTTTTTAAAAATTTGTTATGTATTTCAGGATGATAACTAATTTTCTTAAATTGTTTTCCTTTTTTTGAATCAGATTAAGGGTGGTGTATTCTTTTAATCTTTCTTGTGTCTGAATTTCTTTAATTTACCTATAATTATTTCCTTTCCAAAACCATTTAAATTAGCTATGTTCAAAATGTGATTGTATTCTTTCTTAAAATCTTATTCATTTAGTGGAACATTTAATAATCTACATATATCAAATGTCCACTGCTGTGGTCTCGAGGTAGCATGCTGCCTTGTCATGCAGCGGGTCCGGGTTCGATTCCCGGTCGGGACAGGCTCCTGGGTGAGGTTTTCTTCAGGGTTTTTCATCACCTGTAAGATAAATGTCAGGAAGCTTAGAGCCCAATGGTCCCCAAAAATCATCCGGCCATCATTATCATCATCCTTGTCATTATCATCATCATCCTTCACCCGTGTGGAAAGAAACTGGAAGCTACCACACTAATAATTCCCTAGTAAAGCTGCAAAGCATAGCATGAAAATGCTATGATTGCAGTGAAGGACCTGCCCTTGGGCAGAATTACTATGGATATATCAAACTGTTGAAAATTACGTTGTGGTTATGTTCCTTGCCTCTACTCCCGAGGGTTGTGGGCTCAAACCCGGAAAGGGTTTTAGAAGGTCCAATTGTGAATCTAAACTATCGAGAGACCCAATCAGACACACACAAAAAATTTCATCGAAATCAGTGCAGTCATTTAGGAGGAATAGAGTGACAAACACACATACAGAAGAATTATATACATAAAGATTATCAATTCAGTGTCTTGATAAGTTACCTCATAGTGTTACTTCCTATCAAATTAGAGAATTATAGAATTGTGTTTTAGTGATATTAATATATGTGTTTAGGCATTCTCATCATCAGAAGTAGCAGTTGCAAAGGATCGTCTTGCCCAGTTACAAGATTTCCAGTTGCAGTTGAACTCTGCATGGAAGGGTGTACGTTGGTTAATGGATGTACTAACGTTTGCTAGAGATCGAGGCAGTAGTGCCACAACACCTGGTGTAGCGATGCGTAACTTGCTGGCTATGAACTGGGGCTCCTCCAGCGATCAAGGCAACGACAGGGAGATGTCTTGTATCAACAGTGGCAGTCTGAAACGAAGTTTACTGCAGTTACCGCCTCGGGATCCAAAACTTGTGAAATCTAGCACAAGTCGAGGCAGTTGGCCTGGTCCGGGTGTGAGTCCAGGTAGCGTTGCGAGTCTGCTGACTGCAGAATTGAGCAAGAGCGAGCAGCATCTGAGCATGACGAGAAACAGCAATGGTACAAGTCACAGTCATAGCAGCGATACTGCGTCCAACATGATTTCAGAGAGTGGCAGTAACAGCAGCTTTATGATGACAGGTTAGTAAGACTTTCTTCTTTTTTTTTTTTGTTGGTTATAGTGGACTGTCCTGTAGTCCTGCTGAGCAAGTCCAAGGCATCTTGCCTTGGTGCAGAACTACAGGATATGTGTTAGTTCAAGTCCCTAAATTATAAAATTTATTATGGATCCATAGTCTTTGATTGAGTTTATAAATTTTTATTTTTAAGGGGGGGTAGAATTTGAATTATAATATATCTAAGTCACAATTTGATTAATTTGCATCGAAGGTTGCTAACTATAGGGAGGGTACATCTAATATATAAAAATCAATGTTTGTTTGTCTGTTTGTATTCTATGAACAGCCATACCGTTGATCTGATTTTGATGGGGTTTTTTGCAAAATGTTCAGGAGATTCCCGGGATGAACATAGCTATAAGAGAGCTGTGATATTCAACCCCTTCACCCCTAAAAATCACCCTTTATAGTAAAAAAATGAAATGAAGTCCCTATTTTGATGCTTAAATGGCTTATTCTGCCTAGACCATATCAAATACACCAAATTAATGTTCACAGGATTGAATTTCTCAAAAAACTCTACAAAAAAGTCTGCAACAGCATATGTTTATCTTCTACGGATAACTCACAATAACCTTTTTGTCTTTCATTGAAGACAAGAAGATCGGGATAAGCAGATTCCCGGGCAAGTATAACAGCACATGGCTGGTGGTAAAAGCACATGAACATTTATTTAGGAGTAGCAGCGCACACCGGGGAATTGGCTAGTTATTTATAAATGTTCCTTTGGTATAGTTAGTAAGTTTATAAACTTTATTATGGATCCGTAGACTTTCATTGCGTTTATAAAGTTTTATTCTTACTTGAATTATTTACTTTAAGAAAATTCTAATATGCCAGATTTTTCTATTTAATAGAATCTTGATGTTTAGTTAATAGGAGCCGCAGTGTATAGTATTAACGTAATTTAGTGTTAGTTATTTTCTTTAATATCGATTAAATTTGTGCCAGCAGTCACGGTTATATATAGAACATGAGTGAATATTTTTGTTTAGCAGTTGGTTGCTAAAAATAAATGGGGTTTGGATATACATTTTTAAGTTAAATTTTAATTTTAATGTAGCTCTATTTTATTAACAATGAAACTTTGAAATCTAATTAATTGACTAGTATTAGATATCGTCGTCGTTCTGGCAGATTTCACTAAGTCCAAAATTTTTGCGAAAGCTAAATAATTTGCTGTGTAATTTAAATGTACGTTTTTGATCTCGTAGAAAAAAAAAACTTGTAATAATAATATTTGTTGCCTAGTTTTAACTGAAAACTGAATCATTTACATTAAACAAATAGCCGAATTCTTTTTATAATGACACATTACAAAACAGATATTTCTAAAATCAGTGCCTTATATTTCTCACAAAAATGATTTCCTTCTTCAGGCAGAAGTTACCAGCTCCATTATTTTGGTTCCATCCATAGGAATTCTGCCTGAGGGCAAGTCTTCCATTGCAATCATAGCATTTTCATGCTATGCTTGCAGCTTTACTTAGGGAATTATAGGTGTGGTAGCTTCCCATTGCTTTCCACACCGGTGAAGGATGATGATGATGATGATGATAAGGATGATGATGATGGCCATATGATTTCGGGGACCATTTGGGCCTTATAGTTTTCCTGACATTTGTCTTACAGGTGAAGAAAACCCCGATAAAAACCTCATCCAGAAAAACTGCCCCGACCAGGGATCGAACCCGGCCCGCTGCGTGACAAGGCATCATGCTACCTCGAGACCATTTTGGTTATTTTAAGAAATAATACAGATGTACATTAAGAAGACATTTATTGGGAATTTAAAAACAACTTATAAAGCCAGCAGGACTTCTTCCGATGTTTTATTATTAATTTCATACTTCTCATTGAAGGACAAATTATATTTGAAGGGAAGAATTATACACTCAGACCAGGGTTTGAACCCAGCACCTTTGACTTTCTAGGCCAATGCTCTACTGCTGAGCTATTTGGGCATTCCAATCTAAATGCAAAATTTTCTTTTATACACTGTTAATTCCCAATCGTCGTATGCTATGAGCCTTTGCTCTATCATGCAAACAGCGGCGGCTTTTTTTAAGAAGACATTTATTGGAAATTTAAACCACTACTTATAAAGCCAGTAGGGCTTCTTCTGATGTTTTATTATTCATTTCATACTCTCATTGAAGGACAAATTATATTTGAAGGGAAGAATTATACGCTCAGACCAGGGTTTGAACCCAAGACCTTTGACTTTCTAGGCTAATGCACATTGCTAGATCATGCAATGGTTGACAGTTCCCTTATTAGTTATACTGACCTCAAGGAATTTGTAATTGAAAAGTTATTGTGTAATGATACAGGTGTGGTGCAACGATTTCCACCTTCAAGAAGCGAAGACACTCTTTTGTTATCGAAGCAGCCACCATCTGCGATACGCACGCATACGAGATCTCGCTCATCTACAATCGCAGGTACAAGTGGAGGGGGCAGCATGAGCAGTGGAAATAGCATATCAGCATCTACGTCACCACTTCTGTCGACACGAGGTGCTTCAGGTGGTAGTGTACATTCTCTCTCATCATCCGATGATACAACCAGTCCTGCATCTACTTCAACCAGCAAGCTCACGACAGAAAAACCAGGAGATGATGATGAAGATATCGCTTCTGTGTCGACAGTTGTCCCTGCTCCTGCACCAGGAATACTCCAGGTGAGAAATTTTGTATCTTTTTGCAACAAAATATTTAGTGGTATGAATAATATTGTATGTCATTGTGGATTAGTGGTTTTTCTCAGGTCCCAAGGTTTGCACATTCTGATCTTACTGGAGGTTGATAGATTTTTAAGTACGACCCATATCAAAATGGAAGTTAAGCTATGAAATCTGCCTTTAAGTAAAAACTGTTGTCTGTTAAATGACAAGATTTTAACCCCTTCTTTTTCTATAACTCTTATATTGAAAAATAAACCTAGCTGTAGCAATGAAAAATTCAAATTACTTTTATCAATATTCTTAATGTTCATTGTTATCACAATTAAGATTATGTAATAGAATTAATATAATAAAGTTGGGAATTTTTACATTATGAGGTTTTCTTAATAAGAATCAAATGAATTGTGAATTCTTCTTACCTCATACATCTATAATTTTTTTAACATGGAACTGCAGTATCGGGAAACTTATCATTCCCATCTTCAGCTGTTTTCACGACTGACAATTTTTCATTATGCTGGTAATTTTCTAAAATGCCACCTGGTGTACTTTTGAAGAACTTTGTAATCATCTGGAAACTCAAAGTTAATGGTTTTTTTAATTATATCTTTTCCTAAATTGTTAATTCCAAAGGTTTGGATAGATGTTTCAAAAGTTTTGCTTTTGCTTGGCAGTCGTGAAAACAGCTGAAGATGGGAATAATCCCGATACTGCAGTTCTGTGTTAAAGAACATAGATGTATGAGGTAAGAAGAATTCAGGATTAATTTGATTCTTATTATGTAATAGAATGTTATAAATAATAATATAATATATTTTATTCTATCTGTTTTTATTAATTTTTAATCAAAAAACCTTGTTAAATTATTAATCATGAAGGCCTTTCAAAAACATGTTCCATCTTTGGCACGCTAATTAATCAATTCTAATTGAGGAAAACGGATAGAATAAAAGGTACTAAATTATTATTTATAACATTTTATTTAATTACTTATAGTAATGATTATAACGATGTCATTCCATATCATCATACCACCTGTGAATATTTGGTTAAAGAACAAATGACTGCTAGCGTCATGTAGGCCAATGTGGTAACACATGTTCCTGCTAGAGCAGGTTATCAGGGTTATTCTTTTCACCAAGTCAAGAATTGTATTACTTCCCTATAGTTTAAATAACAGATTTGGCATTCAATTTTAATAATAATAATAATAATAATAATAGCTTTATTTTACCTGGCAGAGTTAAGGCCTTAAGGCCTTGTCTACCACTCAACCAGTGCCTTGTAGTTAAAAATGGCATATATTTTTTGGACACAGCCTTGCTACATTACAATGCTTCTCTGGGAAAAATTTCAAGGTAGATTTCAGCATGCAATGGTTGACAGCTCCCTTGTAAGAACGAAGATAGTGTTGGGATGTGAAGACTTCTGTGAGGGCGAAGATATCAACTATAAGATTGCATTGTAAAAGACTCAAATCATAAAAAATAGGGCAGTAACATGATAAGCCACAATTATGTTAAGAAATGTCATTTATTACAATGACAACAAATAAATGTATTGAAATATCCATAAAATAATTTGTAAGTGCGCCGGTGATGAGTTAAAATATATAGACACACAATTGATTTGAGGGAAGTAGATTATACAGGGAATGATTGGAAAGCATTAGCTCAGGATAGGGATGTATGGAGAGCTTATGTCTGCATGGCCATGAACCTACGGGTTCGATAGTGCCAGTGAGTAAGTAAGTAAGTAAGACACACAATGTATTAACAACAATACTGTCCAATTAGTATATATAATTTATTTGAAACATTAAAATCCTTAATAAGATTCAAATTACATTAGATTTAAATTCTTTGGAAGGATTTAATACTAATTTTTTTAACAAAAGAAAAACATAAATTCCTGAAATTGAAAAAAAAAAAAGATCTTTGGCTGACATTAAATTTATTAAGAAATGCATAAGAAATAAAATTGTACCAAAATTCATAAGGAAAACAGTGAAGTTTAATAAAAATAACAAACAACAAAAATTGCAGAAAAGAAAGTTTTAGAAGATGATAAAAATAAATGTTATGCAACTTTAAACATATTACATTTAGAAATTTACCATCTTCACTTAAAACTATAAAAAATTCTAGGACACATTTGGTTAGAAAATCTAATGAATAATTTTTCTGAAAAATTAAAGTTCATTATTGGAAAGGAGATAAAAACACAAAAGAAGAAATTTAATAACCTCATCCAAAAAAATTATGCTTCTCTGGAAAATTACCACACACATAATTGTAAAAGATTCTTATTAAGAAAACCTCATAATGTAAAAATTCCTAAATTTATTATATTAATTAAAATCCTTAAATCTCAGAAATAACAGTATGTGGCTTATCATGTTTTTGCTCTAAGCCCTTCATATGTTTGTACAGTAAATAATTGTGCATGAAATAAAGAAGATTTGGAATTTTAGTGTAAACTTGTGTGAACTCAAATAAAGAAATTCAGTCTGTTCCAAAACCACCATAACTAGTGATAAAATATATAGCTAATAAAAATTTTAATTTATGGTCAAGAAATTTTGCTAAGGCTTGACGTCCCCAGATGGAGAAACTTGGAACCAGATAGATCATGTATTAGTGGATAAACGCTGGCACAGTAGCATCATTGATGTTAGATCAGTTAGAGGGACAGACTGCAATTCGGATCATCATCTGGTCAGAGTGAAAATCAGACAATGGCTATCGCTTATGAGAGGAACGAACGCTAATGATGATTCTGTAAAATATGAATTAAAAAACTTGAAAAATGATGAAATGCGACAAGAATACCAAATCAAAATTGCTAATAGATTTGAAGTACTGGAATCTTCAGATGACAATGTGGCAAACGAAGAAGAAACTGATATAAATAAAGAATGGGAGGCTATAAGAGATACTATTAAATTGTCAGCATCAGAAAGCATTGGTTGTTTAAAAAAGAGGCAAAACAAGAAATGGTTTGATGAGGAATGTGTCGACATTGTAAAGAAAAGAAAGCTAGCAAAAATGAAATGGTTACATGAGCCAAATGAGGTCAATTTAGAGCAATTGGGTAGTGTTAGACGGGAAACCACCAAGTTACTAAAGAGTAAAAAGAGGGAATATTTGAGAGAGAAGATTAATGATCTTGAAATGAATGCAAAAAATAGGAACATTAGAGAATTATATCAGGGAATTAGTATAGAGAAGAAAGGGTTTCAGGCTAGTAGAACAAACATAATTCGGAATGAAAATGGGGATATGATTACAGATTCTAGGAGTATATTAAATATATGGAAAGGTTACTTTAATCAGCTATTAAATGTACATACAGAACAGGACATTGAGGAGGATAATTTACAGACAGCAGAAATGCTAGTCGCAGAGCCAAGTGCATTAGAGGTTGAAATGGCGATTGAAAAATTGAAGATGTATAAAGCATCAGGTTCAGATGAGATCCCAGCAGAACTGATAAAATCAGGGGGAGAAAAATTGATGGACAAGATACGCTGGTTGCTTAGTAAGATTTGGGAAAAAGAAGCTCTTGCAGATGAATGGAAGGAATCAATTATCATACCAATTTATAAGAAAGGAGATAAAACAGATTGCAACAACTACAGGGGCATCTCATTACTTTCAACTTCGTACAAAATTCTAACAAATATATTAGTAAGCAGACTTACTCCCTATATTGATGACATTGTAGGAGATCATCAATGTGCATTTAGAAGAAACAGGTCTACAACAGATCAGATTTTCAGTTTAAGACAGATTTTAGAGAAGAAATGGGAATATAATGGTACTGTACATCAACTATATGTAGACTTCAAAAAAGCATATGATTCAATTAAGAGGGAGAAGTTATATAGTATCCTGCTGGAGTTCGGAATTCCTAAAAAGTTAGTTAGACTTATACGAATGTGTCTAAATGGCTCAAAGAGTAGGGTGCGTGTAGGCAAACAGTTTCAGACACTTTTGAAATCCAGAATGGGTTGAAGCAAGGAGATGCACTATCTCCTCTACTATTTAATTTTGTACTAGAGCATGCCATTAAATCTTTAGAGAATGAGGAAGGCTTACAACTCAATGGTATTAATAAGCTGTTAGTTTATGCTGATGATGTAGTACTACTGGCCAATAGCGAGGAGATACTAAAGGCCAACACGCACACACTATTGAGTAACACTAAGAAATTAGGACTGGAAATAAATATCAGTAAAACTAAATATATGGTCACACGTAGAAATTCAGTATATAATGGAAGTGGACAGCTAATGACAAATGAGGGAAATTTTGAGGAAGTGGCTGAATTCAAATGCCTAGGAACAATAATCACAAATAGGAATGAGATGCAAAAAGAAATTAAACATAGGCTCAATTCTGGAAATGCATGCTATTATGCATTGCAGAGACTTTTGATGTCCCAACTCCTTTCAAAAAACGTTAAGCTGAAAATATATAAAACTATTATTCTACCAGTTATATTATATGGATGCGAAACCTGGACTCTTACTTTAAGGGAGGAAAGGAGATTACGAGTATTTGAGAATAAAGTTCTTAGGAAAATTTTTGGATCAAAGAGAGATGAACAGACAGGTGAATGGAGAAGACTACATAACAATGAACTACATGGTCTTTATAGGAAGCCAGATATAATAAGAACAGTTAAGTCTCGTAGACTGTGATGGGCAGGACATGTTGCGCGTATGGGGAATGAAGAACGTGCGTGGAAGCTTGTTGTAGGAAAGCCAGAGGGAAAACGCCCAGTTGGTAGACCAAGAATGAGGTGGGAGAACAACATTAACTATGATTTGAGGGAAGTAGATTATACAGGGAATGATTGGAAAGCATTAGCTCAGGATATGGATGTATGGAGAGCTTATGTCCGCGCGGCCATGAACCTTCGGGTTCGATAGTGCCAGTGAGTTAGTTAGTTAGTCTTGGATTTATTTTGTGTCATAAATCTATAACACAAGACCTGCAGCTTTACTTCTCTTTCAAAAGATTTTTGTGTCCTGAAAATCCAATTGACTTTGTCTGTGTTTGAACCCGCAAACCTCAGACCTAGAGATGAGCATGATAACCACTAGTCCACTGGGACCAACAGCATGAAATAAATAGTCACAATAATGTATTATATTAGACATCACTTAGCAAGCATTGCCACATGTTGTGAAGGAAGTTATTGCTTCTCACAGATGTAATATATATGTTTAGGAAGAGCCATGATAGCACAATGAACAACACTACAGCTTCAGAATGGATAAACTCATGGCATCTCTGAGGTCCACCCAGCCTCCTATCCAATGGGTACTGGGTGATTTCCTTGGAGGTAAACGCTTATCATTTCACTTTTATATGTTGCTTGCTTCACTCACAACTTAAATTACCAACATCAGACAGTTCACCATTACAACAAAACCTTCATTAAAAGACCATCCATGATCTCAATCATTATTTGCATATTGTCATCCACCAAAGTGTTAACTAACCACATATAATACAGAGTGATTCAGAAATATGGCTATACGTTTGATCGCATTTTGTGACAAAATATTATTATTAAAGGAAATATAATGTTATCATTGGAAAGGGAATCCTTCAAATTACAACAATAGAACAAAACAAAACAAATCACTACTCACGTGCAGCTTGATGCATTGATTTTTGTGGGCTAGTGTCTAACAACTCCACAATTCTCTTTGTTGTTTCTGCATCCGTGCAATGCAAGGTCTTCCTGGAGGTTTGATTTTCTGCATCCTTCCCATTTCCAGCAGTTGTTTTCTCCACTTCCCCAAAGTCGACGTCTGCAATGCTACGTTAAACTCACGTCTTGCCCGTCTTGCGGCCTCACGATCATTAGCATACGTTATTGCCCATGCAGCAATTGTAATTTGCTGTTGCATATTCAATGCCATTTTGACTAATGACAGTAAGTTCTACACTGTTTTGTTTTATTCCATTTTAGTAATTTGAATAATTGCCTTTCCAATGGTAATTTCATATTTCCAGTAATGGTAATATTTTCATCGCACAACGTGATCAAATGTATAGCCATATTTATGATTCACCCCGTACTATGATTTGTTATTAAAATTAATACTGACAATGTAATGAAATCAGTGTATTACAATAAATGATATATTGATGGCCTAGAACCATATTGTTCTACATCCATCTCGTAGAATAATTACACTGAGCAACAAAAAAAAAATTTTTTTTGTTTCAGAAAGAAAAATATGTGATTCTGATAGTATTTTTTCTCCTGAATTCAAATATGATATCGGGTCTTCTCCATCACACAAGGTTTCAAACACATTATAGTTTCTACATTCGTAACTACACATTATTCGAACATTCGGACTCACCTAGAAAGTAAGAAATAACGGTTTTCTGCTATATTTTGCCTGTGGAGCATCCCTCTTGATGGTCCAACAATAATCGACCAGCATATTAGGATTCCATTTGCCTTAATATCTCTTCTTCATAGCTGAAATCTCTTGAGTTAGCTCATTTGGTTTTATTTTACAATGGACAAAAAACGTTTATTATAAAAAATAATTATTTAAATCCATTAATTGAAATTGAAATAAAAAAAAACTGTGGGTGATGGAGAAATTCCGTATACATATTTGAAAACACAATAAAAAAACTGCATTAAGTACAACTATTGATACTCATGAGACAAAAATCATGTTGACTAGTGTTATTCTTGTTATGAAATGAATATTTTATGTCCCATTTCCATGTGCATTGTGAGAATAAAATAGGAATACAATATTTTCTATAGCATTTTTAACTGAAATGTCAAATTCCTGTTCATTTTCACAATGCACATGGACATGGGACTTGAAACTTAAGAAACATAACAAGAATACTACAAGAATACAGTATGGTTCTGAACCATCAATATATATCTTCTTCTTCCTTCCAAGTATTAGGCCAAGGCCTGTTACGATCCTATAGAAAATTTTCCCTCCAGCGTTTCATAGGACGGCCCAGTGATCTTCGTCCTCTTGGTATATAATTATAAATAGCTTTGGGGATCCGATTTGAACTCATTCTTTCAAGATGGTGTTTCCAATTTAGTTGGTACTGTTTAATATATTCCAAAATTGGCGTAGTCTTCAATTCTTTTAAGATATCGGTGTTCCTTTTCCGATCCCATCTGGTGTAACCCGCTGTTCTGCGCATGAATCTCATTTCACAAGCCGTTATTCTGCTTTCATGTTGTTTTCTTAGTGTCCATGCTTCACTACCATAGGTCAACACTGGTCTAGCCAAAGTGTTATATAAACGTAATCTGGTGTTTTTTTTTGTACAAGGGATGGTTTCATAACTTGATTAATAATTCCTAAACTTTTATTATAACTAGTAACTTTTTCAGGGATATCCTTTTCATCCCAGATAGAGAGATAATATCCAAGATATTTAAATTGATTAGATCTCTCTAAAATTTTATTCTGGAGACAGATTTTACTTTGTATGGGGTCCTTCCCATGAAATGCCATAATTTTAGTTTTGTTAATTGATATTTCCATATTAAATTTGGCACCTATTTTTTGTAAATTATAAATTGATCGTTGCAAATCATTTTCGGAAAGTGCCAGAAGAGCTAAATCGTCTGCAAAAAGAATAGCATCGAGTTTGAGGTTCCTATTGATGGGTATATATCCTCGTTGTGTTTTCCTCCATTCATTTATTAATTTATTCATGTATATAATGAAAAGCACCGGTGAAAGTCCACATCCCTGTCTTACTCCAGTGTTGATCTTTTCCCAAGAAGATAATTTGCCATCTTGTTTAACAGAGATTTCATTATCTTTATAGATGTTGAAGATATTAGTAATATATATATATATATATATATATATATATATTTAAAATTATATATACCTCTTAGATCCATCTCCTCAACAATTAAAATATGAAGTTACTGTAGGCCTTTCGGGACTAGTTCCATCATCAGCAGAAGGTAATGTCTTCATCCATTGGCTTCGAATGCAAGAATGGCTTGTCCATTATAACTTTAATGAGTGGGTTTGAAGTTCTGGCTGTATTCTTGTTTAATAACAGGGCATTGTTAGTCTGCTTAAATATTTCCAATTCCTCCAGTATGTTGATTCTATTCGGATTATTTTCTTTGTGGATAATAGTCATTATTAAATGAGAACACACTCATTACTTCAAACCCACTCTTTAAAGTTATAACGAAAAAGCCATTCTTGCATTCGAAGCCAGTGGATGAAGATATACCTTCTGCTGATGATGGGATTAGTCCCAAAAGGCCTACAGTAACTTCATGTTTTAATGATTGAGGAGACAGACCTAAGAGGTATATAATTTTGTATTATAATTTTAAATTGTGACTAATGCCTGAACGGAGTTTACAATATTTAAATTAATGTTGAATATATTTATATGACATGAAGAAAAAAATTAATTCCTGAACTGCGATTTGACCTCTAACTCTATTTTTTTTACCAATGCCACCAGATTGTCTTTATGACATATCTGGTATTATCTCCTGGCATGTCAGAATTGTAACCCACTTAAACCTAAACTTAACATAATTCCAGACCATAGGCAGCCAATGGAATAATTCCTTTTAAGAAAAAATTTCTGTGATCTGACCGGAAATCGAACCTCATGAACTGTAGTCAGGAGCTCTAACTACTAGCCCATGAGGCTGGTCTATACGTTAGCACAATGCGATGGTCACAGTGTAAGCTTGTATGGTGGAACTGTTGTGCTGTAGAGCTATATTTTTGCTTGGAACTATTATTTCTTTATGGCTGTTGTTGAGACTGGCATGCAGTAGCAGATAGAGCTTGGCTTTGAGATTTAACTTAGCACAGCTTATATTTGAGTTGTAAAATGTATTGTGTATGTATTTAATGTAATTCTTTTCAGCATCAGTTGCCTATATTTATTTATTTTGAGGATTCTTGAAATGATGATCACCTGCATTAATTTCTAAAAGAAAAAAAAACACAGATATTGTATTATATCTAAGAATGTAATAATTACCTGAGCAATGTAAATATATATATGTCCACTGCTGTGGTCTCGAGGTAGCATGCTACCTTGTCACGCAGCGGGCCCGGGTTCAATCCTCAGTTGGGACAGTTTTTCTGGGTGAAGTTTTTATCGGGGTTTTTCCTCACCTGTAAGACAAATGTCAGGAAAACTTTAAGGCCCAAACGGTGCCCGAAATCATATGGCCATCATCATCATCGTTATCATTATCATCATCATCATCGTCCTTCACTTGTTTGGAAAGCAACGGGAAGCTACCACACTACAATTCCCTAGTAAAGCTACAAGCACAGCATGAAAATGCTATGCTTGCAATGAAGGACCCACCCTCGGGCAGAATTACTATGGATGGATTATTATTATTATTATTATTATTATTATTATTATTATTATTATTATTATTATTATCATGATCATTATATTTATCATCATTATCATTATTATTATATCATTGTTATCATCATTATCATTATTATCATCATTATTATTAGTATTATCATTATCATTATTATTATTTATTATTATTATTAATTTTAATTTATGTTAATTATTAAGATTGGTTGGAGAAAACCCTCAATGAATGAATTATTATTATAAAAATGATCACTAATTATGATGGCTCAATTGCTATTGTCAAACTATCTAAAGAAGAAGAAGAAGAAGAAGAAAATCTATAAAACTTGAGATAATTCTTGTAATCTGAACTAAATGTAGCTAACCCACGCAAATTGTAATCTCACTTCCCCAGTTTGAAAACATAAGGAAATGTGCTTCGCATCAATTTGAAATATCCAGTAAACATGAACACTAAATTAGCTATAGCGGAAACATGAGTAAACATTTAAGAAAAATTGTATCACCTCACCTCATATCCTTATTCTTATTGGACCAGTTTCGGGACCTAATTAGGTTCTATCCTCAGTACTTTCACTGCTGTTATTATGTCATCTAATAAGAAGAAGAATATGAGGTGAGGTGATAGAATTTTTCTTAAATAAGTAATGCCTCAGAGTGTTAATTCCAAAAACAATCAAGTGAGTAAACATTTTGCTATAGCAGAAACATAAATAGACATGTTGGCAAAGAAGTTGTAACTATGTATGTTTAGTAACCTGTTTCGAAATTAGTAGGTGATCATCAGTACTAGTTTAACCTTTCTTTTTTGTGTCTGTTTTGTTACTGGATGACCCTACTCGATGTGTGGAATAGGTAGAGCTAGATGACAAAAATAAATTCTCTTTTGCAAGTAGAGGTAGAGACAAACAGGGCTACCTCAAAAAAAATCATTCCCAATTTAAGGGTTAATTAAATTGTATGGTATATTGATGTTTTTATTATTGATTTAATACTCCTCACTGAAGGATAAATTATATTTGAAGAGAAAAATTTTCGCCTAGACCAGGACTCAATCCCGGGACCTTTGGCTTGCAGGGCCAAATGCTCTACCAACTGAGCTACCGAGGTGAGTTGCAATCTAGAAGCAGTTTTTTTCTTATATAATTTGTGTCTAGATCGCAACTCGCCTCGGTAGCTCAGTTGGTAGAGCATTTGGCCCGGCAAGCCAAACGTCCCGGGTTCAAGTCTCGGTCTAGCCGAAAATTTTTCTCTTCAAATATAATGTATGGTATATATTGAAATGAATCAAATATGGTGGTTGCTGGAGTCAATTTTAAATTTTGGCCAGATTTTTGGAGACTATCTTCCTCTATTTAGGTAGAATTTTTTACCACTCACCTCATATTGTTCTTCTTATTTGACTATAAACTAGTTTTGGAACATGGTTTCTGTTCCATCCTCAGTATTGTCAAGACTGTTGTTCTGTCATCTTGAAGAGCCGTCCTTCGCTCCTTCCATTGGCAGACTGAAAAACCTCGAAACCAGGTCATTCTCCCCAGGAATTTCAAAGTTCATCAATTTCTTCTTTTCACTCTTTTGAATGTAGATCTTTTCCCAAACAGTAAGTTCTTTTGGTTTTTCTATTTGTTTTAATAATATAGCTTCTTTTTTTGATAAGATGTTTTTCAGACCATGCATGGGCAGCCACTGCAGATTTTTCTACTTCCCCTTTCTTGACATTCCTGAGATGTTCTTTCACTCTTGTTTTCAAATTTCTCTTAGTTTTTCCTATGTAGAATTTGTCACATTCTTCACATTTAATCTGATAAATCCCTGATTTATTTTCTTCTTTTATATTCTCATTTTTATTAGGTCTAATCAATCTACTGATGCTGTAGTCATTTTTGGATGCTAACCTTATGTTGAAATCTTTAAAAAAATTTTGAAACTCGTGGTGTTTTAATGGATGATATGTGAATTTTCTGAATTTTACGTTTTCTTCTTTTACTTTTAGAAGAGTGCTTTGATTAATAATTTTTTGTCTTTTGAACTTGTTTATTTTCTTGAGTATCATTCATTCTGCATAACCATTTTTCATGGCTATGTTGATTATGTGTTCTTTTTCATAATTTTCTTTGTTCATGGGTATGTTCACTAATCTATGTGTCAAACTATTGAAAACTGCTTCTTTGTGACGACAGAACGAAGGTCGTGACGATACTGAGGATGGAACAGAAACTACGTTTCGAAACTAGTTTATAGTCAAATAAGAAGAACAATATGAGGTGAGTGATAAAAAAAATTCTGCCTAAATGTATGGTATATATTGAAACAATTCAAATATGGTAGTTGCTGGAGTCAATTTTAAATTTTGGCCAGATTTTTGGAGACTATCTTCCTCTGTTTATTATAATAGCATACTTAGGTAAACTTTTATCACTCACCTCATATTCTTCTTCTATTTAAACTAGTTTTGAAACTTTATACTTCAGTTACATCTTCAGTAATTTTGTAGCCATTGTTCTATCATCTTGAAGAGGCAGTTCTTCAAGACAACAGAACAATGGTCATGAATTTACTGAAGTAGAAAGTTCCAAAACTAGTTTAACCCTCTGCATGCCACTGGTAAAATCTCTTGTGTCAGAGATTTAAATCACATCCATCGATGTGATCGGCTTTGCAAGTAGTTTAAGTATATTGTCTGGCAGGTAATGGACAGAAGAATCAGGGCCGATCTAATCAGCTCACGGCACTTAAAGGGTTAAATAGAAGAAGAATATGAAGTTTACCTAAATAAATAATACCTCATAGTGTGAATTCCTAAAAAAAGTAATAATAGCATATACTGAGTTTAATTGTGAAACATTGAAAATTGTGACTGTTAGAATGATTTTTAAATGTTTGTTTCAGGTGAACTCCTACATAACTGCATTTGTTATGAATTAATATTTAGAACTGCATTTGTTATGAATGATATTTACGATTTCAGGTGTATGCAGCGTATGAGACAGGACTTGCAAGTGGTACAAGCCTAAAACTTCACGTGACGCCGTGGACAACGGCACGAGAAGTGGTTGATTTGGTAGTGAAACAGCTCAACATGGCAGTGGTGCTCAAAGGGAAAGAAGGACCAATTTACCCGAGTGATAAACTTAAAAACTTCTGTCTAGTAGCTGTGATTGGTGCTAGAGAACGTTGTCTGAGGGACGACTTTAAACCTCTTCAGCTTCAGAATCCATGGAAAAAGGGCAGATTGTATGTGAGACAAAAACAAGATGTGTTGGCAGCATTGGAACAGAGTTCACGTCATACTGCTTATCTCTAGCTACAACTAGGCTCAGCCATTTGCTGAGCATTTCCACGATAAAGCTGTCTAGATGTGATAAATATGATATAAGAGCTTAAAGCTCTTGTAATAATGTATACCTCCGTGTTGGAAGTGAAACTAAAATGATTCATATGTCTTAACAGACACAAAATCTTTGTGCAATATAAAAAGAAACAAAACATTACATACATTACTGTATTATAAAATCATATAAAATATGTGTGCATCCATGCAATAACATATCATTAAATATGTATGCATTCATGTACTATCATTACCATCATCATAAACTTATTTAGGTTTAGTTATTTGAGCCTGTTCCTATGAGATCTCAAGATGTGTCCATCTTAATTTTGATCTTCCTTTATATCTGAAATCTTTAGATTGATTAAGCAATTCTAATTTAGGAAAGTGAGATGGGGTCCATTCTATGGACATGTTGTAACCGCTTGCTTTGATAAATTCTGAATTTCTTCAACGATTTTAAAATCATTAGGAAATAACATTATGAGGTTTAATTTAATAATTGAGTTTGTATTTTTAAACATTCTTACCTCATATGATATTTTAGTTGGACATATGTTTCAAGGCTGTTGCCCTGTCTTCAGCATTTCACAAACTGATTTTTTCTTTTCTTCAAGTTATCGGCCCTGGATCTGTGTTCCAAAGAACTTGATAATGAGGCTCCTTTTTCGGGGAATTTCAAAGCTCATAATTTTCTCCTTATTCTTCTATATTTAGATGTTTTCCCATATTGTGAGTTCATTGGTATTTTCTAACTGTTTTAATAATTTTGTATTTAGATCTATTTTGTATTTTTTCTGTCCAAACCTGAGCTGCTACTGCAGATTTTTCTACTTCTCCTTTTTTTACATTTCTTGTGTGCTCTTTAGTTCTAATGTTTAAATTTCTCTTTGTTTTCCCTATGTATACTTTATCACAATCTGCACATTTTATTTGATATATTCTTGACTTTTTATTATCTTCAATTTTTTCATTTTTGTTGGATTTCATAAGTTTTTTTTAGTCTATAATCATTCTTTGGTGCTAAACTGATGTTGAATTTTCAAAAAAAATTCATAAGTAATTAAAAATTACCCTTTGCAGTTTAATTTGTGCTATCTTGAATAAATTAAGTATGTACTTAGAACCATGAGAACTTAAAGCACAACATGATCGATCTGACATTCTAGCATTTATGTCTATTTCTGATACCTGTAAACCTGTATGTTTTTTATGAGAACTGTATGTACTTAAAACATACTTTGGTCTATATTGAAATACTAGCATTTATGTCTACTCTTAATATCTGTAGACCATCTATACCTGTACGTTTGTCTTGTGTGGATGTATAAAAACTTTATAAAACGCTGTCCTGTAATATTCTATTCAGTATGATCCAATAGATTACCCTCTTTGTAGCTAACTTATCTTGTATTGCCAATGTAAAGCAAAAGCTGGATTATGTATTACAATAGGAAGTAACATTATGAGGTTCTACTTAATAAATAAGTTGTGTCTATATTTCATCTTACCTCAGATTGGTTGTAAGGTGTATGGGAAGAGCAAGAAAGAAATGGTTGGAGAACGTAGTGGAGGATATGAGGGAGTGGGAGTAAGAGGATGGAGGAGAAAGATGCAAGATTTCAGAGCATCATCTTTGTTCTTCCACCGCTGTGGTCTCGAGGTAGCATGCTGCCTTGTCACGCAGCGGGCCCGGGTTTGATCCCTGTTCGGGACAGTTTTTCTGGGTGAGGTTTTTATGGGGTTTTTTCCCTCACCTGTAAGACAAATGTCAGGAAAACTTTTAAGGCCCAAACGGTCCCCGAAATCATATGGCCATCATCATCATCATCCTTCACCGATGTGGAAAGCAATGGGAAGCTACCACGCCTACAATTCCCTAGTAAAGCTGCAAAGCATAGCATGAAAATGTTATGATTGCAGTGAAAGACCTGCCCTCGGACAGAATTACGATGGATGGATGGATCTTTGCTCTACCGTCAGCTTGTACAGACTGATGATCTTTAGGTTGTCGGTCCTGGATGTTGACTCCTGCTCCCTCTGTGGTCCAAAGAATATTTTATTAAATTTATCTCCCCGGGAATTAAAAAATGTATGATTCTCTCCTTGTTCTTCTGTATGTATATTTTTTCGCATATGGTGAATTCATTTGTGTTTTCTAATTGTTTTAGTAATTTTGTGTTTACATCTATTTTATGTTTTTCTGACCAAACGTGAGCAGCTACTGCAGATTTTTCTACTTCTCCTGTCTTTTTACATTTCTTATGTGTTCTTATATGTTTTACATTTCTTATAAAGAAAAATATATAAAAAAATAAAAGGGTAAATAGAAAAATCTGCAGTAGCTGCTCTAGTTTGGTCAGAAAAACATAAAACACCAAATTATTAAAGCAGTTAGAAAATACAAATGAACTCACCATATGGGAAAAAGGGGATTGTTTACAATATGTGACGTGAACATTTTTTCTAAGTTCCAATCATAGATCATGCGCATGCACCAACAAACGCGAAGAGGTTTACACTATGGAATTACGGGATGCAGCCAACATATACATGATATTTAACAAACCTGAAAGCTAACCTAATGCAAATCAAGTACTCTAACCTGTGAAAGACTAATCTAAAAGCTATCCTAATGCAATTTAAGCATTCTAACCTATGAAAGAATGCAACGTCCAAAAATAAATAATATGTTCTGAAATTCTGAAGTATATGTTGGCTGCACTGGAACTGTTGTACAGAATATTTGTTAAAATCAATATGGCTGCCACATCTTCATGCTTCGTATGTAGTTAAATATCATAGAAAAATATAATGAAATAATCGTTAGAAAAAATGTAAAAATCAATATAAATGGTGGGAAATAATTTGAAAAATGAAACCCTAAGAATATAATTTGACAGGAGTTTATGAAGGAATAAAAAAAGTCACAGATTGTAAAGAATAGCTGAGGGAAAAAATATATGTACAAAAGAATAAGGTGACAATCGTACATTTTTAAATTCCCAGGGAGATAAATTTAATATGCAAGTTCTTTGGACCACAAATAGAGCAAGCAGTAGTCGACATCCAGGGCCAATGATCTAAAGATCATCAGTCTGTACAAGTTGACGGTAGAGCAAAGATGATGCTCTGAAATATGTCCTGCAAGAAACTACCAATATCTATCTCCATGGCGTTATGGTCCATGTAGGCCGGAGTCTGCTGTACTATCAAAGCCCATTCTCTTCTATCTTGCACCTTTCTCCTCCATCCTCTTACTCCCTACTCCTTCATATCCTCCTCTACGTTCTCCACCATTTCTTTCTCGGTCTTCCCAAGCACCTTACTACCAATTTGAGGTAAGATGAAATATAGACTCAACATACTTAAAATGCTGGATTATTTATAAATAATAAAATGATATTAACAGTTGCATTTGGTAATAGTTGAGATTTCTTGGAAATTAGTTTTTGTGCTTTAGGTTGTTATGGAAGTATGTGCATTTTTTTTTGTTATTTCTCATATTATTTTTTTGAGTTACACTTCCAACACTCGAAAAATTGACATTCCTTTTATTGAAAAAGTGATTATTTTTTTAAGGCCTGTTTCATAAATGCACTGCTTTTAATGGTAATAAAAATTAGTTGTTATCAGTGTACTTAATTCAATATCTGCTCAAAACAAGGTTGTAGATCCTCTAAAAGAGTTCATTTTTACATTCCATGTAAAACTGAACTTGAGGAAAAAATGAGAATTACAATCTACTTCTGGGCAGCTATTCAATTTCTTGCTGCTTCCTGCTAGGATGCACTAATCTCCTCTACTATTAAATTTTTCACTAGAGCATGCAATCAAATCTTTAGAGGATAACTCAGTGATACAATTATTTTTTTTTAATATTAATATATATTTTTTTATGCAATGCCACCATACTGTCATGTCGACATTCTGGTATTCTCTCCTGGCATGACATTATTGTAACCTACTTCTGAGGTTGGGGCACCTGGAAGGCAGAGTTATGCTGCCCCAATGATATATGATAGGTGATGATGATGGTAATGATGCGCCAGGAGAGGCCTTAATCCTAAACTTAATGAATATGTTAATGATGATAATGATAGCCAGATGATGTTTGGGGATTGTTTGGACCTTAAAATTTTCTGACGTTTGTCTTACAGGTGAGGAAAAACCCCCAAAAAAACCATCACCCAAGAAAATTGTCCTGACAGGGGATAGAACCCGGGCCTGCTGTGTGACAAGGCAGCATGCTACCTCGAGACCACAACAGTGGAATAAATATTAATATAAGTACCTGATATATCAGTCTTCCTCAATTAAAATAGATTTTTGTTTAAAAAAAGACTTTGATAATTAATTAAAACCATGTAGGCCTTTCAGAATGTGTTCCATCTTTGACATGTGCAAGTGCTTAGATACTCAGGTACTTGAATTAATATTTTTAAAAAATTTACTACATAACCTCAATTGTGATTACTATGAATTTTAGAAATATTCTTCTTCTTCTACTTCTTCAGCTTTCCCCTACTTATTGGTTTGCTGTCTTCAGTTTCCATTTATGTCTATCATTCCAATCTTGTTCTTCCAAATTCCTATCATCCATTATAGTTCTGACATAGGTTTTCCATTTCCATCTTGGTCTGCCACATTTATTTCTTCCAGGGGGTGACCATTGGTATATATTTTTTGGCCATCTTTCATTTTCCATTCTTTGTACATGGTCATACCATTTAAGTGTTTGATTTTCAATCCTCTTAACAACAGATGTGGTGACATTCATTTCTCTCCAAAGGAATTTATTTCTTGTTTTTGGAGGCTTCTTCTAAAATAATCAAATTCAACTGGTCAAGAAATATTCAATGATATTAATCAGCTGTTGGTATAAGCTGATGATGTAGATAATAAATTACAATAGGAAGTAAAATTATGAGGTTCTTCTTAACAAATAAGGTGAATCTGGATTCATCTTACCTCGACCATCATCAGCTTTTCCAGATTATTGAATTTTATGTTGTCGGTTCTGGATATCGGCTCTCACTCCATCTTTTGGCTGACCTGAAGTGCTTGTAAATCAGATTTTTTTTCCCCTAGGAATATTGAAATTTTTAATCCTGTTTTTGTTTTTCTGGATGTAGATCTTATTCCAAACGGTGAGTTCTTTTGTATTTCCCAACTGTTTTAATAAGTTTGTGTTTACATTGATTTTATGTTTTTACGACCAAATTTGAACAGGCATTGCAGATTTTCTACTTCATTTTTAACAATTCTAATGTATTCTTTTGTTCTAATGGTCAAGTTTCTCTTTGTTTTCCTTATGTATGTCTTATCACAATCAGCACATTAAGATATATAATGGGAGTTCCTTAACAAAGCTTTTTTTTTTAGGAATATTCCACAATACAGTGTTTCTCCTTCAACCTATGTGGTATATTCATTAGGTAAAATTTTATCACTCAAATGAGTGAGTGATAAAATTTTAACTAAATAAACTAAAGTATTACCTGGATTATATTTGAAGAGAAAAATTATATGCTCAGACTGGGGTCTGAACCCAGGACCTTTATTAGTTGGACATATGACCTTTATTACGTGGGTGTTTGAAGGTTGGTTAAATTTTGCACAAATGTCTTTTTATTCAGGCTCACAGTTCTTTTATGAGCCTGGATGTCTACAGACTCAGGACCCATGACTTAAAGATTCTGGTACAGTGCAGTAAAAAAAATCATAAAAGAAAAAGTGCGATAACCTCAACCAAAGTAATGATCACAATAAATAGAATTCTCTCAGTTTGTTTCTGGGCTCAATAAAAGAGGATAATGTAACATGGGTGATAACACTACCAGCACTTACTATAAACAGTGTTCACTGTATATTAAAATGCCTTTTCGGGATTCGTGGCCGTGTCTTGTAGTATTGTCTTCTCGACATTTCATCACCTTCTGTGGGTGACATCTTCAAGATATTTTGCTTGTGCAGATTTTCGTTGATTAGTTATTTAATTAAATAAGAATAAAACTTAAAGTTTTATATGATTTTCATATTTATTACAATATAAATATGTTACAACTGTTTAGGTACTTTTTACCTTCTTCAGACATGATTACATGAATGAATTTTGTTATTAAGATTTTCTTGCCAAATCAGCTGCTAATTCAACTATGGATTACTTTTACTCCTTCTGTCCTCTATCGTATATTAAAGAAGTATTAAGAAATGATCTCATACAAAATTGGAATGCTCAGTGGTTAAACAGTATTAATGGTGCTTTGACAAGAACATTATTTTTCCCAACTGTTTTTGACCGAATAAAGTGCAAACACCTTAGAACCAAATTTTGTATTAACACAATTTATGACTGGATACGGTAAATTTGGGCATTATTTGAAATGATTTAAAATAGGTACAGATACCTGTATTTGCAAGAACTCCATCCAGACTATCTCACATCTGATATTTGAGTGTCCCGCATTTGATTCCAAAAGACATGAATTTACTAAAAAATTAGGTTATTGCCGTAATATATTTCAACTGCCTTTGTCAAATATTTTATGTAAGAAGTGTTGCTATAGAAAGCTATGTGACTTTATCTATCATATTTTTAAGAGACTTTGAGTTAGTTTTTTGGTTTGTTAATTAATTAATTTATTTGTCCATATTACGTTATTATGTAATACTAGAAATTTATCATACTCTAAATTACTGTAAATAATTAATTGTATTGTAACTAAAACCCTAACATACCAGATGGCAAAATAGGGTTCGTATTATTGAAGATTCAATAAAAAAAATAAACTCCAGTACATAACAACTGTAACTATGCAACTGAATGTAAACAAACAATTTTTTTAATATAAACAGTCTCATTTTAAATTTAAAACAGGTGATTCATTTAAATCTAGTTGGGAATTTGACAGCCTATTGCTATTCTTCAATTGTAGAAATGAATAAATTGAAGAATACAATTGTTTATAAAAAAATGTTTGTTTACATTCAGTTGCATAGGTACAGTTGTTATGTACTGGAATTTATATATAATAACAAAATTCATTCATTTGTAATCGTGTCTGAAGTAGGTACAAAGTATGGAAACAGCTGTAACAAATTTATATTGTAATAAATATGAAAATCATATAAAACTTCCAAGTTTTATTTTCATTTAATTAAATAACTAATTAACAGTTACTACGAAAATCTACACAAGCAAAATGTCCTGAAGATGTCACCCATAGAAGGTGATGAACTGTCGAGAAGACAATACTACAAGACACGGCCAAGAATCCCGAAAAGGTATTTCAATATACATAACGATAGTCGTGAATGTCTTAACCAATATAGAGTTCACTGTGTTTTGAAAGTAGTTCACAGTGTTGTGCATGTAGTGCTGTAGGTTGCCAGTAAACACACACACATGCACATATATTGAAAGAATATCATAGGCAAAATTGTTAGACATACGAGGGGTTCAGAGCAAAAGTGCAGCAAGTCCAAAAAATTTAAAATCCTAGTTAGATGTGAATTTGGGTTCAAAATACCAATAATTCTTCAGTGCAATAGTGAACCAAGCAAGTATTGTATTTTCTTTTTTGCTGTAAAAAAATTAATGTTTAATTCTTCATCTACAATTAAATGTATTAAATTAACTTTATATCAGTTTTTGTCAATTGGTAAATTGTCAGTTATGGTAAATTGAATTTGAAGAGAAAAATTTTCGCCCAGACTGATACTCGATCTCAGGACCTTTGGTTTCCCGTACCTAATGCTCTACCAACTGAGCTACCAGGGGTGAGTTCTAATCTAGACGCAAATTTAAAACATTAGTAAGATATGGACGTGGTACACTTTTGCTCTGAACCCCTCATATGAGTTCATCACCTGGCATTGAAAATAGATGATGATGATAAACTTCACAAATCAAATAACTCAAAAATGTAATATATTAAATTCAATCTTTTAAACTATTTACACTTTAGAATTTAATATTGTCGGCGTTCAAGCAGAAGTCACTAAGTCCAAAATTGGCTGTTTTGAGATATGTACACTACTATATTACAAAAATGATTCTTCACAGTCTGGCAAAAGCCACTAAGTGCTATCCCTGTCCTTTTCTAATTTATAGACACTTAATATTTTCTGGCGTAACTGACTTCTGATGTGTGATCAAATTTTAATATCACTGTATCTGAAAACAACGATTTTGGACTTAGCAAAATCTGCCAGAACGACGACAATATGTCCTGTAGCTATGAAATGTACACTACTAACTGCTAATTTATGCTGCTACTTTTTATGAAGCAATTTTTTTATAGTCTTATGTCCAGTTTCATAATCAAATGATGTTAGTCTTATTTGTTAAAATTTAAAGAATGTTTCATAAATTGTGAAATTACAACAGGAAGTAACATTATGAGGTTCTTCTTAATAAATAAGGTGAGTCATTGTCATCTTACCTCATACTCGTTGATTTCTTTAGGACGTGTTTCAAAACATCTCTGTTTTATCTTCAATTTGAGGTAAGACGAATAAAACTCAACTTTATGGCGTGATGGTAGTGACAGCTATTTGCCTTCGGATGAACGAGAATTGTATAATAATCAAATGAATCATGAATTCTTATTACCTCATACATCTATGTTTTTTTAACACAGCACTGCAGTATTGGGAAAAACATCATCAGCTGTTTTCACAACTGTCAATTTTTTCTTTTGCTGGTAATTATCCAAACTGCCATCTAGTGTACTTTTGAAGAAGTAATTATCCAAACTGCCATCTGGTGTACTTTTGAAGAACTTTGTAATCAAGCTTGGTTCATCTGGAATTTCGAAGTTCAAAAGTACTCCAGATGGCAGTTGGATAATTACTTCTTCAAAAGTACACCAGATGGCAGTTTGGATAATTACCGGGGGAAAAAAAATGACAATCGTGAAAACAGCTGATGATGGAAAATATGTTTTTTACCGATACTGCAGTTCTGTGTTTAAAAAACCATAGATGTATGAGGTAAGAAGAATTCACTATTCATTTGATTCTTATTAAGAAAACCTCATAATGTTAAAATTCCCAAATGTATTATATTAAAAAAAAGAGAGAATGGTATAAGTTGAAAGAAATGTTAATGTTTGTACCGTCGTTTGAATGATGTAATTGGACAGCACACTAGTACGTAGAACTAGGGGTCCAGGGTTCAAATCCCAGTTCAAACATTAATTTTTGTTTCTTAAATTATATTCTATCCAGAATTGGAATGTGTTAATTTAAATAAAAACATTGAAAAAACTCAACTTATTTATTATGTTTCATAAAACTTATTATGATAATAAACATTATGAGGCTTTTAATTTTATTAATTTAAAGAGTGTGGTAAAATTACTTTTTTAGGAATTAACACTATGAGGTATCATTTATTTAAGTAACATTTTATTATCTCACCTCATGAAAAAGATTATGAAGTAAGGTAATAAAATTTTACTTAAAAAATGTGTTAAAATATGTTTGTTTCACAAAAACTTTTGTGTAAAATGTTATTTAAGGAGAGTTGGCTTTGAAGAGTTTGTAATCAGAAAAATTATATCTCTAATTACCTGATATTATTATAATTTTTGTGTTAGAGATAAAGTTCCGTTGAGGTATTATTCAAAATTAAAATATAAAATTATGAAATATTTACCTAAAAGGATCGTCTAAAAGGACCATCTGATAAATGAAAACGCACCCAGTACATGTAACCCCCTCTACCAGATCTTCAGTGAAACACCAGTTTTGAATCCTGCTGATAATGGAACTAGTCCTGAAAGCATTACAGATAAATAACTAAAAATTTGAGGAGACGGACCTTTTAGGTAAATATTTCATAATTTTATATTTTAATTTAGAGAAGGATACATTTAACTTTAAAAATCTATATATATTATTAAATATCTTAAAATCATTCAGCCTGAATTAAATTATAAATAATTTTAATAAAAACTATGATGGGAAGTAAAGCATGACATATTTAAAATTTGTATAATGAATCTGAGAAAAGTTTTTACATCTCACCTCATAAAATTAATCTGTGAAAGTAAAATGAGATTAAAATGTGTGTTGTAAGGTATTTTAAAATTGTGCGGTAGTTGTTGGAAACTTGAGTCAAGAATGTTGATGCACATTTTGTGTACCGTGTTGATAAAATGAATATTTGTTAATACAACTAAAGAGGGAACTTCTAGTTATGTTGATTGCTGCTTAGACATGGCTTATCTGTGTATATTAATTTCGATGTTATATTCATAACTAGCTTACAGCACAGCTTGAATCTCATTATAATGTCTTCTCGATTTAGATGCATCCCTATTGTATTGTGAATGAAGTTCCACTACTATGTGGACAAGGGGATTATAGAAAGAGAAATTTGAGCTTGCTTCTGGGGTTGCCTAAGTTGCTCAATTGTACAGTGTGTAAAGCAGGAGGTCTTGGAATCAAGTTCCTGTTCAGACAGAAATTTTCTCTTATAGTTGTATTAACAGATGGCTTATGTCTATAATAGTTTCCATATTATGTTACTATTTCTTGTATAAACATAATTTTTGTTAAATTTAATTAACTTTTTTAGGAATTAATACTATGTGGTATTAATTTAATACTTCTCACTGAAGGACAAATTGCATTTGAAGTAAAAATATACATAGAAACTAGGGTTTCAACTCAGGACCTTTAACTTTCCATGCCAATGATCACTTGGTGAGCATTGGCATGGAAAATCAAAGGTCGTGGATTCAAACCCAAGTCTGTGCATATTTTTTTTTTCAAGTCTTTTATGACATTTTTGGCTTTCTCCCCTGGCAATGGTGGAATTGTAATCCATTTCTTAGTTTTAGGGCACCTGGAAGACGAGTTACGTTACCCTGATGTTATGATGGGTGATAAATGATGTTGAAGCGCCAGAAGAGTCCTTAACCTAAATTCCAGACCATAGGCAACCACAGGAATAATTTCCCTTTAAGAAAAAATTCTTATGGTGTGATCAGGAATCGAATCTGGGACCTCATGAACTGTAGTCAGAAACGCTGATAACTAGCCCATGAGGTTGATTCAATCTATTGTCAAATTCATTTAACAACTTGTTAATATGAACAACAATGTACAATAGGGTGGGCTGAAAAAAACTCATTTTTTTATTTTGAAGTTGTAATAGCACAGAAAAGTTGTGAATTATATAGACAAAATAAAAGAAAAAATATATCAAAATCGGTTGACATCTTCCGGTTGTGCAAAGGCTCTAAAGTTTGAGAAGATATGAAAAAAACTTAATTTTTGAGATTATTTCTTTAATATTTTAATTAGATATTTTCGTAATGTAATAGTTTGTAACATCTTCAAATACAGCCTAAAAATATTGTGTTTTAATTTGGTTTAGATCAGTTGATATCTTCCGGTCGCGCATAAGCTCCAAAATTTGCCAGAATAATGAACAAGTTATATTTTTACACATTTTTGGTATTTGATAAATAACTTCCAGAGTATAAGAGCGAATGATTTCATTATCAATTGCTCGACATTAAATACCAACCAACCAACTTCCAGAGTATTGATTGTCAGATCCCACAGATAGACATAAACATGCTTAACAAAGATCATCAATACCTTCTTGATATAAAAAAAAAAAGAAATTGCAAAAATGAAGTTTTTTTTTCATATTTTGCCAAACTTCAGAGCATTTGCATGACCAGAAGATGTCAACCGATTTTGATAATTGTTTTTTTCTTTTTTTTGGCCCACCCTAATGTACAATTTGTATATAATGACAATTTAAAGTACAGGTTGGTAAATATTAATATCATAGCTTGTTAACTATTGACTTCTTTTGATGAAACTGGACATTATATAATAGTGTGTGAATAGATTTATAGTTTTATGAAACGGGCCACAATGACAAATGTAATAAATGTGTATATATAAAGTTGAGAACTTTAACATTCCTGAAGTGAATATAGAATGTATGTGTCTGATGGACTTTCTGTGTGATGGAATGACTGATATTGTAAAGAGATATCTTGCTGTTAAATTGCAAGTATAAAGATGTTATTTAGAAAATAAAAATTAAATTTAGTCAACAATAGAATATTGCAACATATTCTCAAGGTTATTTACCCAATTTTGTCTCAAGTTTAGAATACCTCTCCCTATGATTTTCCATACTATACATTCTTGTTATACTGTTGCTGTATATACTTTCTCCATCTGTACTAACATTTTGTACTGTTTTAAACATTTTGCAATGATACTTATAACATTTTTTTTTTCTTCAATTACACTGGTCGACATGATTTTTGTCTCATGAGTACCAATAGTTGTACTTAATGCAGTCTTTTATTGTGTTTTCAAATATGTATTTGGAATTTCTCCATCGCCCACAGATTTTTTTTAATTTCAATTTCAATTAACGGATTTAAATAATTATTTTTTAAATATTTTTTCATCCATTTGTCCATTGTAAAATAAAACAAAATGAGCTAACTCAGGAGATTTCAGCTTTGGAAAAGAGATATCAAGGCAAATGGAATCCTAATTGTTGGACCATCAAGAGGGATGCTCCAGAAGCGAAATATAGCAGAAAATCGTCATTTCTTACTTTCTAGGTGAGTACAAATGTTCGAATATTGTGTAGTTACGAATGTAGAAAATATTAAAGTGTTTGAAATTATAAATGCCTGTCTCTCGGAAACCTTGCGTGATGGAGAAAAACTGATATCATATTTGAATTCAGGAGAAAAAATACTATCAGAATCACATGTTTTTCTTTCTGAGATAAAAAAAAAGTTTCTTTTTATCTATGTATGCAAATTGTCGCATTTATCTCAAATGATTTTTCAAAGTTCTACAGAACCATTATGCACATGCATAAATATTTAAAGAAACTTCCACTAGGTAGCGGAGATATCTATCAAATTGGAATGAGCAACATTTGAAAATATATTTTAAGAAATGGATGTTCACTCACTTCATTTTGTTAGGTTCTGATGGGACAAGTTAGTGTACATCAGATTAGTTTGCACTTCATTAAATAATATGTATTCATTAATTTCATACATATGTCCACCATCTAGTGGAAGCTCTTTTTAAGCATATGTGCATGCGTAATATGATTCTGTAGAACTTAAAAAATGCATTGATCGAGGTAATCTAAACATTTTACCTGATTTTCTTGTTTACATGAAAATTAGTTGTGTTTAACTTTCACAGGGAAAAAACACTATGAGGTTTAATTTAAGAATTAAATTAATGTTTTTATTACCTCACCTCATATCCTTTTTTTCTTCTAGACTGCAGTTTCGGAGCTTATCTCCATCATCAGTAGCCTTGGTTGACCGGTGTTATGTCGTTTCTTGGCGTTTCTTCAGAAAGAAGAAGAAAACCGCCAAGAAACGACATAACACCGGTCAACCAAGGCTACTGATGATGGAGATAAGCTCCGAAACTGCAGTCTAGAAGAAAAAAAGGATATGAGGTGAGGTAATAAAAACATTAATTTAATTCTTGTTAGTTGTGTTATGAAAGTTGAATCTTTGAATTTGTGAAAAGCTAGGGCTTAGTTTATTTTTCATGGCTTACCTCTTCCTTCCATTGGTTATTTCTCATGTTATGAATATTCCTTCCATTGATGATCATCATAGCAACTCTGGCAGTGAATGGTTACCTATTGAAAGCTCAACTTTAATTTCTATTCTGAACTTGGAATTTCATTAATATATTAAATTTGGGAATTTTTACATTATGACATTTTCTTAATAAGAATCAAATGATCAATTGAGTTGGTGTTTACTTGATGAAAATCGATATTTACTAATTAAATAAAAATAAAACATAGTTTTATTTGATTTTCATATTTATTATATAATTCAGTGACAGCTGTTTCGGTACACTGTACCTTCTTCAAATATGTTAACAAATTATGAATTGTGTTCCAACTGATCTAAGCAACAATACAACAATATTTATTTAAATTTTTTAATTTAACAAAGGGGATTCATTCAAATCAAGTTGAGAATTTAACAGTTTGTTACTATTTTTCAATTTATTTATTTCTACAGCCTCCAAAAGATCTAACTTCTTACCCTTATCACAAACATGTAAAATTTCAAAATTTGGATCGAAACAATGATTAAATTGGAATAGGTGGTTAGCATATTTTGACAGAAATTTAGAACATTCTTCTTCAAGATCTTCATAAAGTAAGAAAGGATACGCAGCTAAGATTTTACTCAACGATTGCACTACCAGTGGCGATGTATGGAAATGAGGCCTGGGTCCTGAAGGAAAAAGAAAAAAAGTAAAATTCAGGCAGCGGAAATGAGCATCCTGCAGGTGTGAAAGAATATTAGAGAGGAACTAAAAGTACAACCAATTCTTCAACAAATAGAAGAACACAGGAACAATTGCATAGAACATCTGCAAAGAATGGCAGAGAATAGGATACCAAAGATAGCGAAGATCGGTAGGAAGAACCAAGAAAGCGCTGGGCTGAACAGATGTGAGATCGGAACGGGCAAAGACCTAATCCGTGGAGGATGATGATGGTGATGAACATTGTATATTATTAAACCGATTTATTTTTTGGCCAAGAACCACAACATTTTTTGTTGTCCACTGAAATAAGTGTAAGATCATTTGGAAGTACCACTATGAGGTCTTTTTATTAAGAGCTTGAATCAGAAATACTCGTATACACATCTCATTTTATTTTGTTTTTCATCTGAAGATGTTTTGGCAAAGAATCGTCACCATTTTTAATCAGAATCCAACTGTTGATCAAAAATGTCAAAAAAGTTTAAAAACTGCAAAAATTAAATATAGAGTGTGTTTGGGATATTCAATACAACAAATATTTTCCTTGCATCCCAAATTTCCTCACCACATTTTTAAATGATTTGCTGACAAAAAATTTCAAAATTTAATAAAAACCATTTAAATCCCAAATTTGTAATATGTGTGATGTCTGGAATTTCTAATACAAAAAACTTGGCCTACTACTCAAATTTCCGGACCCTATTTTTCAAGAATAAAAAAAATTTCAAAATCTTAAAAACTGCAGGAATGTACTGTATAACTTACAAAATATCTAATGAAAAATAGAATACAAATTCTGGAACGATTTTTAAGGGCTTGGTGTTTTGATTAAATGAAAAAGGCAAAATCTTTCAAATTTTGAAAACAGCAAAATTGAAACACAGAGAGTGCTTACTTGCTTAGGCTTTCCAATACAAAAGAAAAAAAGTGCTTTGACGTGCGTAGCAAATTTCCCGACTCCATTCTCCAAGACTTTTTTTTTCTTGGTTTGTTCACCAAAATGTCAAAATTTTCGAAATGTTAAGAATCTTAAAATGCAGTCTACAGAATATGTCCAGAATTTCTCGTGAAAAACGTTGGTATTTTTACAAAAATATATCAACATTTAGAAAATTTGAAAACCGCAAAAATGCAGTTTACAGAATGTGTCTCTAATGACGTAATGCTAAAGCCCCGAACGACCTTAGTATGAATATCTACTTTTCCTAAATTTATAATTGAAAATTAATTAAAATATTTTATTCATGAATGGATTGAAAACATTTAACCAGGTTTTAACCAAATAATTTTCATTTTGCTCGCTTAGCTCAGTTGGTTGGGCTGCAAACTAGTAAACGTATGATGGGGAGTTCGGTCCCACCTATCTCCCTCTTTTTTTTTTTTTTTTTTTCTTCCTTAAGATGTAATCGAACTTTCATAATAATGATAAATATGATAACATTGTTTAAAATAATTGTGTTTAATTTTCGTTTTATTTCTACATAAACTTTTTTTAATAGGGCCTGAAAAAAAAACTTTTGAGTTATTAAAGCTACTAATTATTAAATAAACTTTAAAACGTGTTTTATTACAAAATATATTAATGCAGGAAACCGTATTAATTACATATATAGTATGCCTAAACATAAAAGCTAGAAACTATATTTTTGCTGGAACTCCATACTTCTGCTCACTATCCATAAACTATTAACTACCTACTAATTATTAATTATTTTTATTAGTTAAGATGAATGTCACCATTTTGTCTTCTTCTCTCCTGGTATAGGTGAAATTGTTACCCTGGAAGGCGGGGGGGGGGTTACGTTACCCCGATTGATATGATACGTGATGAAAGATATAATTGGCTATTGATTGATTTCATTAGTGGGGATCTTCGCCATCTGTAGGGCGAATTATATATTATGTTCGGGGCAATAATAAATACCTTCTCTAATACGAATAGCCGGATACAAAGCGAGAAAAATGTTGTCAAACTGCATGCGTCTGCCATCTATCGCGCTACTGCATATTTAATTGATTATCGATTTTTTCATTAGTCAAAACTTGCGCCATCTGTAGGGCGAATTATATATTATGTTCGGGGCAATAATAATGAAATACCTCCTACCTCCTCACTCATGCTAATAGCCGGATACAAAGCGAGAAAAATGTTGTCAAACTGCATGCGTCTGCCATCTATCGCGCTACTGCATATTTAATCGATTATCGATTTTTTCATTAGTCGAAACTTGCTCCATCTGCAGGGCAAACTATGAATTATGTTCCGCCCGATATTAATGAAATATCTCCTACCTCCTCGTATATTCTGCTAACCTAATACGAAATGGGATAATTTTGTAACAACTATTCCAAAACTGCACTCGTCAACCATTCCAAACTGCACTCTTCTGCCATCTACCGGATAACTTATGTACTATGTTCAGTGTAATAATGAAATACCTTCATACCTCCTCGCACATTCTAACACCCTGATACAATCTGGAAAAAATGTGTCATTCGTACCTCGGTTCTCAAATAGTGGACCGCGCTTCAAATATTGCGTGAATATAACTCCCACTAGAAAGAGATAGATAGATAGATAAAAGACCAAACATAGTATTTTATATTGTATACAATAAATACTTGTTGTAAAATGTGTTATTTATTTCAGATATAATTTCTATAAGTCAGAATAGGATTTTTTGTAGAATAAGTCTGTATATTTTATAAGGGCCTAACGGTCAATTTTGAAAGTATGACATATATGACCAAAACTAAAATTTTCGGAAATTATAAGAAGACGCTTGCTTATATGATGCGGAATTTACTGAATAATGTCGATGAAGATAAATGTTTCAATCACGATCTACATTGTTTAGGCCTATTGGCCTGTTTCGAAATCAGGAAGGTTTAAAGCAATCTTCTTTATAGGTTTTTAATAGTATATTCTTAATTTTTATGCGTTTTGAACATACCCAAACCTTCGCCAAATACGACTTTTCAAATTGATCAGTGTTAAAGCTACTAGTTAATATACGCACAGATGTTGCCCACTTTGTGAAAACTATAATGTGATCCTTTACAAAGAATACCTTTTGAACTGCAGTAAACCGGACGAAAATAGTAATTAAATCTACATTTGGAAGCTATTTGGAAACTAGAAAAAAAATGACTTGGGTCAACAATCTCGAAAACCACTAGCAACAACAGGAATAACCAATTATTAGTACAGAACTACAATTGAGGATTGAACAGGCAGCAAGAACATTTAGGGTCCCTGAATCCATTTTTCAGGACAACAAATTTACACATGGGGAAAGGCATTAATTGAAAATGTTTTATGTTACAACATTGAAGTTCTTTTTTTATTTTATACAGACTTTCAATGTTTACACAATTTTCTGAGCCTAAAGTTTTGTTTCCCTTCTCCACTCGTCCTTATCCATCCACTCCATGACCTACAGTCCTCTTGTTCTGATTCTAGTTCTTATTTATTTCATCCGCGAGTTTTCTTCTTCCAGGTGGACACAATTCCAATGCATTTCTGAGTAATCTTTCTTCTTACATTCGTCGCACCTGCCCATACCAATTTATTTGTTTATATCTTATATAATCTACTATTAAATATTTAACATTAATTTTTCCTCGTATGACTATATTTGATTTTTTCTCCCAATATTTTGAACACTTGCTGATCTCCTCAAGAAAACCTTTCCACCGAAACAATTCATTACGAAACACCGATTAGGTCACTATGTATAAGTTAAAAAATATAATTCGTACCCAATATCCCAGTCGTCCTAAACTAGTTAAGCTGTTGGTATTAAAAGATTTCGAGTTATGAGTTCGTGGTCCATAACTGATGCTTTTCCCAGAAGTTTCACTCTCGGCCAAGGGCTTCCGACCAGGGAACATCACCTAGAAGAACTCGCCATTGAAGATGGCCTCCGTAGCCGAGGGAGAAACGTCTGGGAAAGCACCAGTTATCGACCACGACCTCATAGCCCGACATCTTTTAATATCATGACTTCGGGCCATCAAAGCCTGCGTTCTGCAATAGTTAAGATGTTATTAGTGTTTTGAAGCTCTTTCGAGAGAACATGCTCCACCTTCAGTTTGGAGTATGTTTTAACAAGCTGAAGATTATATATATATTTGTCCACCGCTGTGGCCTCGGGGTAGCGTGCTGCCTTGTCACGCAGCGGGCCCGGGTTCGATCCCCGGTCGGGACAGTTTTTCTGGGTGAGGTTTTATCGGGGGTTTTCCTCACCTGTAAGACAAATTTCAGGAAAACTTTAAGGCCCAAACGGTCCCCGAAGTCATATGGCCATCGCAATCATCATCATTCATATTCATCTTAGGTTAAGCTTAGGATTAGGGACTCTTCTGGCGCACCATTATCATCATCACCCATCATATCATCGGGGCAACGTAACCCCGCCTTCCAGGCGCCCCAACCTCGGAAATGGGTTACAAGTACGCCATGCCAGGAGAGAAGTCAGGAATGTCAAAAGACAAACCTGGGGCATTTGAAAAAAAAAATATATGTATATATTTTTTTTTCGAAAAGCCTTCCATTATTTGAATAGTATTTTATTGAGGACAACTGAGATCTCGGGCACAAATTTTAATTTTTACGGAATATGAGTTGTTAATCGCTGTGGTCTCGAGGTAGCGTGCTGCCTTGTCACGCAGCGGGTCCGGGTTCGATTCCCGGTCGGGACAGCTCCTGGGTGAGGTTTTTCGGTTTTTTCCTCACCTGTAAGACAAATGTCAGGAAGCTTAGGATCCAACGGTCCCCGAAAATCATCCAGCGATCATCATTATCCTTATCATTATCATCATCATCCATCACCGGTGTGGAAAGCAATCTATAATTCCTTAGTAAAGCTGTAAAGCATAGCATGAAAAAAAAAAGTTATGATTACAGTGAAATAGCTGCCCTCGGGAAGAATTACTATAGAAGAGAATAGAATGAAAAATATAAAATACTGTTTTTTCGGTAGTTGGAATGGAATATTAATATAAACTTTCGTCATTAGAGAATTTCCACAAGGACAAAATGATAAAATCGATTTTAACTTAATGAGACTGTGTAAATGTTAAAATTTCGATTGTAGCTACATGTATATCCTATAAAGGATTACTTTCGTAAAGACGAAATTCTGTTGTTATCCATTCTATTGATGTGGTCCATCCATTCGTCCCTGTATTGTGCCAATCCTATCTAATAGCTTCAATATATTTAGTTCTGTTCGTACATCTTCACTACGTTTCCTATCTGTTATTGTAAACCAGCCACACCCCTCAAGAACCTCATTTCTCAAGTTTCTACTCTTCGTTCCTGTTTTCTTTTCTTTTTCTTTTTGGGTAAGACCCAGTGTTCCGATCCACATAGTAGTGTTGGAACCGCCATTGTTTTATACATTTTTAAAAGTTTCCTAGAGACTTCTTTTTATGGTTCTATACATATAATTGAATTTATTTATTTTGTTTGCAATATCTTCACTTTTTATCTATATGACACATTGTATCCCAGATAATTAAAATTGCTCACCTTATGTTTATATTTATCAATTGTTATATTGTACACTATATGCTATTCCTATTCTGCTTTATTTCAATTTGCGCTAATCCTATTTTTGGTCATACAGCCCAATACGAGCCATCGCCCCTTTAATAGTCCTGTTGCAACTTTCTCTGTCCTTCAATAGTCGCTCTCACTTCTTGATCTTACATTTCCTAGTTCCACCATTAATTCCTAGTTCTTCTTGTCCTTCTGGAACAAAGTCAATGTCAAAAGGTGAACTGCCCTGTGACCTGCGTGGAACAGGTGATGAGCAGCTCTTCGACCTCACTGGGAGTGGGTCCGGGTTCCAAGACAAAGTTCATTTGCCCCTGATAACTTGGATATATTGATATATATATATATATATATATATATATATATATATATATATATATATATATAATTTAGCTGTATAAGTGTAAAATTATTCATGGCATGTGATGTATAGCAGCAAATACTGGGCTTAGCTCCATTATTACTTTCTAAGTTTGGAAAGTGATTATTTTTAAGCGTATTTTTATTCCTTCTGGGTGCTGATATGCCTTTCTCTTTTTATCCACCCTGTTGATATGACCGACCCATCTGATTCTATTAATTTTTATGTTTGCTATTATATCCAGATCATTATTTATTTACATTATTACGTCCCCGTGTCCACTTATTACAACCAAAAACAGTTCCAATAACCTTTCTTTTACCTTCCTGTCGAATACAGCTATTTAATTTTGCATTCAACGTCAATGTTTGAGTTCCATATGAAGTCAAAACAGCGGTTTAATTCCGTTTATATATTTTGAATGTTGATAATAAAACATTACATTTTCATTGTAAAAATATTAATCTTTAATCATACATTTATTATTTAAGGATTTAGTCTTTTTAATCAAAATAATTGGATCACCGCTGTCGTCTCGAGGTAGCGTGCTGCCTTGTCACGCAGCGGGCCCGGTCGGGACAGGCTCCTGGGTGAGGTTTTTCTTCGGGGTTTTCCTCACCTGTAAGACTAATGTCAGGAAACTTAGAGCCCAACGCTCCCCGAATATCATCCGGCCATCATCATCATCATCATCATCCTTCACCGGTGTGGAAAGCAACGGGAAGAAACTATCGCCTCACTATGATGGTTGTCCGTTTATATAAAAGCAGGTGCCGCGCGACTATGCTTGACAATGATTAACATGCGGAATTATTATATTGGCGGTAGTCGGCATCTTTGTATTTAATTATATATAACAGCTGCGGGGAAACAAAGCGAGCCGCTGGACAAACATCATAGCGAGGCGATAATACCATACCTATAATTCCTTAGCAAAGCTACGAAGCATACCATGAAAATGCTATGATTGCAATCGAAGACCTGTCCTCGGGCAGAATTAATGTGGATGGATGGATTTGTTTAGAAGATTTCACAATGTTTCACAACATCTTCCTGAGCCCAATTAATCTATTGGCATTCTTCTCCACACATATCTGTCATTCCAATCTCCATCCTCCAATCCTCTTTCTCTCATACTGCTCAAATCAATACACGTTATTTTTGGCCGTCCTCTTCTTCTTCTACTAAGTGGCACCCGTTCTAGTATTCTTCTTGGGAATCTGTCTTCTGTCATTCTCTTTACATGATCATGTCATTTTAATTGTTTGTTTTTTTATGAAATCCACAACTGAAGTTTGTTCAATTACACATTTCTTATTTTATCTCTTCTAGAAATTCCAGCTGAACGCCTCCAAAAATCCATTTCTACAGAATTTAATTTACTTATTGTTCTATATTATTATTATTATTATTATTATTATTATTATTATTATTATTATTATTATTATTATTATTGTTGGTATTGTTATCAGGCCTCAGTATAGGGCACAAAGTTACAAGACTAATGTTTGGAATGCACGGAGTATACATGACGTCACGTCCCGTGGAGATGGGGTAACATTGCAAGCGTGCAGTTAGTTTCATAACAAAGTCCGTATTGATAAGCAAGAGAAAGTGTAAATATTTATGTCTGTAAATGTGGTTATTTTATTTTGTGCCATACTGTGATTGATTGTTTAACTTCATTCGCAGCGGTTCGGTACCTTAGACAGAGCACTAATAATTATTTTTTTATTTTCCTTATAACGTTTATGTTTTGTATTGTGTGTAAATTTAACTGCATATAATTCATGTTGTGTTAATTTTTGTTTAACTCAACCCTAGTGAAGTGGAAGAAAAAACACTTTACGATCTTAACTTCATCAGGTAAAATAAAATCGTTATTATTTTAATTTGTATCCACACACTTCTTGCCAAAACATAATTTTGGTCCCACTCCATTCCCCTTGGGTTGCGTACACTTAAAGAATATAGGAATTTTTTCTAGTATATACAGTTTTCATCCCCTCTTCTTCTTCTTCTTCTACTACTTCATGAAATTAGGCTTTTTGGCCTGTTTTCACATAGCGGGATATAATGAATCTTCCCTTTAGTAAATGGGCGTCCAACACTTCTATATCCTATTGGTTTGTACTTTAATAACAGCTGGGGGATTCTATCTGTAGGCATTCTTTTAACATGTTCATACCAGTTGTTTCTCATATTGTTAATTCTATTTGTTAAATTAAAAATATTTAAGTCTTTCTTAATATCTTCATTTATTTGTCTCTCCAAAATTGTTACTCCTCCTATTGAACATAAGAACTTAATTTCTGCAGTTTCTATTTTTCTTCCGTCTGAACGATTAAGAGTAAAAGTTTTACTTGCATGTGTTAAGATAGGCCCTATCATAATTTTATAAAATTGTAATTGTGTGCTCCACAAAGTTTTATTTTTCAGTGTCCGTTGTATAGTGCCACACATTCTATAAACTTAATTAAATTTAATATCAATATCTTCCTTCTGGCAGTATGATATTAAAGTCCTAATATATATGAAATTCCAGTCTTGTGTATACACTGGAGAAAATAAATAGGCAATGTTTGTTTCCACCTAGCCAGAAGGGATATATATTGTTCTTATAATATTTAAATAAAAGAATAGAGTTTGTTTTTAACCTCTTCCTGGGACTGAGGTTTTTGTGTTTTGATAACAACTATAGATGTGTGGTGCACTAAAAAAAACAACACCCCCCCATACAACACACACATTTCACTCTCTTTAATATTAAATCAGCGAGGGAAATACATAATCTTCTTCCAAACAAGTCAAGCATGTTACGGTTTCAGTAAAGCATCTTTTTCTGGGACGTCCAAAAGATCTCTTCCTTTGAGGACGGTATTGAAGCATCATTTTTGGAATTCTATTACGAACTCCACCAATTAAACCCATCTGGGCTAGCAACACGTTAGGCGTTCAATTTATATTGCTTTCAAGTTCCATACGAAGCCTCGAGAATATATATATCAACTTAGAGGTCCGGGTTCAAATCCCGTCCAGGCATTTAATTTTTTTATCTTGTTATATATATATATATATTGCGGATACAAAAAGGAAAGCTGAGTTAAGGAAATAGTGGAGAATGCTGAGTTTGCAGTGAAAGACTTGCTCTTGGACAGAACACTATGTATATATATATATATATATATATATATATATATACATATATATGTGTGTATTTATTTATTTAATTATTCTACTATAATCAGTATAGGAATGAGATGTACAAAGAAATTAAACATAGGCTGAATTCTGGAAATGCGTGCTATTATGCATTACAGAGAATTTTGATGTCCCAACTCCTTTCAAAAAACGTTAAACTGAAAATATATAAAACTATTATTCTACCAGTTATATTATATGGGTGCGAAAAATGGGCTCTTACTTTAAGGGAGTATTTGAGAATAAAGTACTTAGTAACATTTTTGGACCAAAGAGAGAAGAACAGACAGGTGAATGGAGAAGACTACATAACAATGAACTACATGGCCTTTATAGGAAGCCAGATATAATAAGAACAGTTAAGTCTCGTAGACTTGCGATGGGCAGGACATGTTGCACGTATGGGGAATGAAAGACGTGCATGGAAGTTTCTTGTAGGAAAGCCAGAGGGAAAACGCCCAGTTGGTAGACCAAGAATGAGGTGGGAGAATAACATTAACTATGATTTGAGGGAAGTAGATTATACAGGAAATGATTGGAAAGCATTAGCTCAGGATAGGGATGTATGGAGAGCTTATGTCCGCGCGGCGAACTTATGGGTTCGATAGTGCCAGTAAGTAAGTACTATAGGGCCTACTCGGTATAGAAGGTGGTCAGGGCCCGCTGCGTGACAAGGCAGTACGCTACCCCGAGACCACAGCGGTGGACACGCATTATAATATTATATTTTATTACATAAAAATCCGCTCCCTGATAATAATCTTAATGAGGGAGGGTCAGGAGTAAGAATCCCTTTGTAATTGTCCCGCCAGTACCAGCTGTTGTGACGTAAGCAGCTCCTATACCTCTTACCCCTGTAGCGCTGCAAATTCCAAGCACATGTTCACGTAAAAGTGGGAGAGAACCTAATTATATCTCGAATGTTTAGTAAACAAACACAACAGGTTGTGACGGGGTTATAAGTCACCTATAGCTTGCAAACATGAGGGAAGGGAAGTCGACTCGTACAACCAGCCTAGCTAACTTAGATGGGCACAACATTATAGCAAAAATAGCACATTTAAGAGTAAATTATATAAACAATATGCTTTGATTTCACTGGCAGACAAGTTAGATCAGTCTATGCCTAATGCACCGTTCAACTCGGCGATTATTTGGCTGAACCCGGGGCCTGCTTATGTCAACCTAGTGAGGTATTTTTAATGTTAGTGAAAGTGGTGGAACCGTAGCTTTGGAGAAGACATGGATTTTTTAAATATAAAACTAGCTAATAGCCGACACTCGCTGCTACGCCTAAATACATTAAATATTAAGGGTTTATTAAATTATATTCCATGCAGTGCGACGAACCAAGTACACTAATTGCTAGAGTCAATTTTTAATTTCGGATTTCAGGTAAATCTCCTATTCTATTGGTCGAATTTCCATGGTTTTTAATAATAAATACCTCGGTTTATTTTAATAGCCTGGGATGTACTGAATTTCGTTGTGAAACATAAAAAATTGCGACTGCTAGAGATATTTTTATATTTCGTTTCAGGTGAACTGCTACACCTAATTGTTAGGACACTCGACATATCTAAAAACTTGTATAGGCTATATACATTTTCATGAAAATCAGTTTAGCGGTTTAGAGGTCTATAAATGTCATATTCATTCGTTTATACAGGCCTAGATAGATGTCTTATTTATCAATACCCGGCGTGCGCTGCTACACCTAAATAAATGATAGGCTAATGTGTTCTTGAATTTAGTTGAATAAGTAAAAGGAAGAATAAATATAAATTTATATCGTTATTATTTTTAGATACCCCGTGCTGATTATCCGGCGTTACCCGGGAATCTACGCATCCCGATGTACTTGGCATAAATGAGACGGAATATGAAGTTAAATATTTATATGAAGGTGGATTTAATAGTAATGTTATGAGCTGAAAAACAAAATTCGTTATATTTTAGTTATCCATAAAACAATTCCCATTGTGCTCTGTTATGCTTGCCCGGGAATCTACTTATCCCGATCTTGTTGGCATCGAGGAAAGACAAAAACGGTTATTGTGAGTTATCCATATGCTGTCGCTGACTTTTCCGTAGATTTTTTTGAGATAATCAATTCTGTGTACAATAATTTTGTGTATTTGTTATGGTTTAGGCAGCGTAAGCCATTTAAACTTACAAAAAAGCGACTTTTTTTCACGTTTTTTCACTAGAGAAGATGATTTTTAAGGGCGAAGGGCTTGAGCATTAAAACTCTCTTATAACCTATAACATTCTCGGGAAAATCCTGAACATTTTGCAAAAAGCCCCATGACAATCGGATGAATGGTATGGCAGCACATGGTTGCCCGGGAATTTATTTCTCCCGATCTCTTTTGCATCAATGAAAGACAAAAATGGCTATTGTATGTTATCTGTAAAAGATAAACATATGCTGCCGCGGACTTTTTTGTAGAGTTTTTTTGAGATATTCAATTCTGTGTACATTAATTTGGTGTATTTGTTATGGTTTAGACAGCGTATGCCATTTAAGGGTAAAAAAGGGACTTTTTCACGTTTTTCACTACAAAGGGTGTTTTTAAGGGAGTAGGAGTTCAGTATCACAACTCTCTTATAGCATATGTTCATCCCGGGAATCTCCTGAACATTTTGCAAAAACCCCCATCACAATCGGATGAATGGTATGGCAGCACATGGTTGCCCGGGAATTTATTTCTCCCGATCTCTTTTGCATCAATGAAAGACAAAAATGGCTATTGTATGTTATCTGTAAAAGATAAACATATGCTGTCGCGGACTTTTTTGTAGAGTTTTTTTGAGATATTCAATTCTGTGTACATTAATTTGGTGTATTTGTTATGGTTTAGACAGCGTATGCCATTTAAGGGTAAAAAAGGGACTTTTTCACGTTTTTCACTACAAAGGGTGTTTTTAAGGGAGTAGGAGTTCAGTATCACAACTCTCTTATAGCCTATGTTCATCCCGGGAATCTCCTGAACATTTTGCAAAAACCCCCATCACAATCGGATCAACGGTATGGCCGCGCATAAAGCACGAACAAAGAAATAAACAAACCAACAAACAAACATAATTTTTTATTTTTTTAGCCAACCTTATCGATAACACAACAGTATTACTTTAATATTGATTCGACTTCTGGGTCGTATAAACTTACGCGGTTTCTAAGAATTCTAATACTATGTGTATATTTGTAGTAGGGAATATAAATAATGTAATTTTAGGACGTAAACATCAAATTTCAAGGAAATGCTAAGCTATTGAAGGAATCCACAAACGCTATGACTCATAAAACAAACAAACAAACATAGATTGAAAACAAGATGATGATACAATTCTTTTTATTTGCATTTTGTGTGGATTACATTTGGTTTTGTCAATTAAAATACAGAATACACATACATATTAGGAAAATTATAAGAAACACTCCTGCAAAGAATACACAGGATTTATAATTTGAGTCATTTTTTATTCTAATTTTAAAAATACGAAAAGCAAGATTTATTACATCATTTTTTAAAGAAAGACACAAATTTGATGAAGGCATTAAGATTTTTACAATTTCAGCACTAAAATGGTAGTTTTGAACATTATTTTTGATATATAATAATAATAATAATAATAATAATAATAATAATCCATCCATAGTAATTCTGCCCGAGGGCAGGTCCTTTACTGCAATCATAGCATTTTCATGGGCTCCAGTGAAAAGACAGAGGGATAGAATACAGACGGCAGAGATGCGGTTCCTAAGACAAGTAAAAGGATGTACAAGACTTGATAGAATAAGAAATGAGGATATAAGAGAAGAATTGAAAGTACAGCCTTTATTGGATAAAGTCACGAATTACAGACAGAAATGGATTGATCACATGGATGGAATGAGTAAGGAGAGATATCCATTGTTAGCCAGAAATTATCAAGCAAGAGGAAGGCGTGATGTTGGAAGACCTAGAAGACGTTGGGCTGATGCAATATGAAGTCGGAACGGGCAATTGCCTAATCCCTGGAGTGAATAATAATAATAATAATAATAATAATAATGATAATAATAATAATAATAATAATAATAATAATAATAATAATAATAATAATAATAATAATAATAATAAAATAATAATAATAAAATAATAATAAAATAATAATAATAATAAAATAATAATAATAATAATAATAATAATAATAATAATAAAATCGTTATTTTAAAAAGTACATCACGCTGGGGAAGTACGTAAATTGAGTGAATTCTCATCAAGTGAAATGTATGGTCCGATTCTGCTGGTGCACGGAATGTATCCTTCTTTTATTAACCCTTGAATTGACGAAATATTTGCCGGGAATCTATTTATATGCAGGAACAGTTGAATGAATGCGGCCGTAAGTTAGGCGGCTACAACGTCCCTTTTGGGCGATTAATACATATTATTAATCCATACGCGGGTTCCAAGGCTGTGCATTTTAAACCCGCTTTTTTTGTAAAAGGTTCCGGAAAAAAAAAAGTTATGAAGAGTGTTAAAACCATGGCAGAGGGTCGAATGCTGATTGTTGGTATAATGGAGCGGTGAGCAGCAGCAGTGCTGTTGATGTAGATTGGCGATGAGCCTGAAGGAATCAAGTCGGTCGTCCCACAGTGGTAGGGTAAAATCGGTAGTACGATCCGGTTAATGTTTATATCATTTCGGGGTTTAACTGTGTTCTATTTTGGTGTTTCGCGGTTTGTTTGTCTACTTTATATGTTGTTGAAGAGCTTTGTGTTAAATGATTATCGAAAAATATGTATTAATATGTTTTTATACTTGTAAGAGTGGTCACCCATCCGTCAGTGGCGAAACACTAATTTCCTTTCCAGTTATTTACACGTGTGAAAATGAAGAGCAACCTTGTTTTTATTTTGGATTTCAGATTTCGTTGCTTTTTGGAGAATACTTTAATGATTTTATTTCAGTAGCATTAAATACTGAGTTTAGTTGTATAAACTCAAAATTTGCAGGCCCTAGAACTATTTTTTAAATTTTGATTTCAGATGAACCATATATAATGGTTGGATGTTGCTGATTAACTAACTCGATCTTACCATTTTTTAATCGACTGCTCTTTGCCGAGTTTAGTTACAAACATTTCGGCCGCTAGAACGATCACACACACATGTATTTATTCATTTTTCTTCTTCTTCTTCACTTCACGGGCTAGGCAAAAATTGTCTGTTCCGCCTCACAGTTGTTCTGTCCAACTTTTCACTGTCTTCCAACATTCCTTGAACCTCTTGCTTGGTAATCTTGTTACATTCATTCTTTCTACATGTGTAAACCATTTCTCTCTATATTCTTTGATTTTTCTCATTCAATGGATATATATTTATTCTGTTCTTATATCTTCATTCTTTATCTAATCCAATCTTGTGCAGTCTTTTGTTCTTCTAAGAAGTTCATTTTTGCGCTTTGTATTCTACTTTGTAATTTTTTTGGTCATTACCCAAGTTTCGATCCCATGAAGTAATGCAGGAACTGTCAATGTTTTATAAAACTTCTCTTCTTGTTTTATTCTTTAATGTTGTATATATAGTTCCGCATATCATTTGAAATGTCGACAGTTTCATATTTATGTCTCTTTCAGTTTTTGTGTTTATAGTAAAATTACAACCCAAATAATTAAAATGTGTTACTTGTTCCAGAGGTTTGTTATCTATTACGATTTTTGATCTTGTATGTTCGTTTCCCCAAAATGCCATTATTTTTGTTTTTTCTTTTGATATTTTGAAATTATATTCTTGGCATAACTGATTTAATTGATGTAAAGAGTACTGCAAATTATTTTAATTTTCTTGAATAATAACCACATCGTCAGCATACATTAAAACAATCCGTTCTTATACCTATATTAACAATACTTTTCCAATTCTGATGTGTGTATAATTTTCGGCGTCTGCTAGTAGGATCGATGAAGACATGTAAAAAATAATATATTTTTTGAAAACAACCTCAACAGCTTCTTTCCTTCGGAGTTCGCTAACATACATATTGTAAAGTCTCTTATTTAAATAAAAAGACGCTCTTGTGAATGTATAACGAAAATGTAAACAATCAGTGTTGGATCATGTAATATAAGGTTAACACAGGAAGCAATTTGGCTTAAGCGGTAACGTTAAGATTGGTATTCGGGAAGTCCAGGCTTCAAAACCCGGTTCCGATCAATTCCACCGAAGTTTCTTCCTGGTTTTCCTCAGTCACCAAGCCAAATGCTGATTGTAATTTCATTACTGTGACCCATTTCAACATATTCATCACTTCACAACATCATAATACGTAAATATAAGCGTTATGACCCTAGAAGTTAAACCATCTACAAATAAGGTAAAAAATATTAACATTAAATTAAAATCTTTCTTTTCGAAAACTGAACATTTTTAAAATCTTATTTATTGATTGGTTATTATAGGTATCTATTAATTTTTAATAAGTGCGAACATCATCATTAAGGATTAGACCTGTTGGTCTGTTCCGATCTCATGTTAGAATTGGTTTATGCATCTTTTACTGGGTCTTCCAACATTTCTTTGTCCTAGTGGTTTGTAATGAAGAATCTGTTTCGGAATTCTATTGTTATCCATTCTATTGATGTGGTCCATCCATTCATCTCTGTATTATGTAATTCTATCTAATAGTTTGAATATATTTAATTCTCTTCGTGTATCCTCACTTCGCATTTGATCCATTATTGTACAGCCAGCCACACTCCTCAGAAACCTCGTTTCTGACGTCCCTATTCTTCATTCCTGGTTTTTGGTTAAGACCCAGTGCGAACATATCCCACTGAAATGTTAGACGTTTAGACCTACAGCAAAAGTAAATAAATAAAATAAAAAATAGGATATAATTACAACTTTTTTTGTCTTCTCATGAAAAATATACTGAAATTATATGTTCATTTACGAAAAAAGCTCCTCAGATGATACAGACTGATAAAATCCAGAGGATGGAGCGGACGTGACGTCGCTAATTAAACCAATAAGTTGATTTGGAGAAAGAAAAAGTGACGTAACCAATATAACAACAATCATGGACTTCTTCGGAAATTTGATTCACTTTAGGATAATCGAGACATCCAATAAGTTATAACTTTCCGAAAAAAGACCACGATTACGAAGGTTGATATCAGTTTTTTCTTTAAATTAACTTATAGAATGTACCCTTTTCGCAGACATACCTTACCTATTTTATTAAATTAGGGAATTTTTAAAATTGATTTATTTCACGTAATCTAAATTTATTTTAACATTGTCAATTATCTACAGGTGCTCAAAAACAATAAAATAATATCCCTTGCGTACTTTTGTTAGGGTACATTCTGAAAATTCATACTGATGCATTTACAAGTTTTTTACTAAAAAGATCTGAAATTAATAAGTTTACAAACTTCTTAGAATTGAAATGAAATAGTTATAATTACAAAATAATAATATCGGAGTTTATGTAATAGGATGCTATTTAGCGTTGGTAAAATACTTCCTTTCGTATGATCACAAATTTCCCGAGTTATTAGTTTTAACATCAGCTAGAAGTTGGTAACATGGGCCTCTATTGCGCATTACAATTTATACGCGTGAGCAGTTAGTTCAGTCTGAACCACAAGAGCAACATCGTAAGATTATTTTATTAGCGGTACAGGTACGTGGCTGTATACATAATTTTAGTCAAAATATACTTTAATGTTAATATTGCATATTTATTTAATTTGTAAAGAATTAAGCATGTTCTGCAAATTTGTTTTATCTATGATATAAAAATTAATAAAATTAACATATCTTGCCAATTGAATGGTAGGCCTGTAATTTGTATATATTTTTAATAATTGAAATCGAGGACTAGAATTATTGGCCTGTTTCGTCATGAAATTTGTTACGCCGCCGCCCCTAACACGTGGACCTGTATTTGTTTCCATCTTGGTTTGTACTAAATTTTTTCTAGTAGCTTATATAGCGAACGAAAAGTGAGGAAAATTCACCAAATATATATTTTTTTAAAATTCAAAATAAATTTTTCTAAAAAGATCTGAAGTTAAAATATTTTCTGGAATTTCGAAACTTTTTTCTTGTAAAATGTCTTGAAATGTCTAGTGAAACTGTTTTTTTTTTAATTCGAAAAGAAAACTTTTTATAAATGGCTTTTGTAATTTCGAAAACAATTTTTTTAAAATATAATTATTCACCTTTTAAAAAATGTGCTGTAGAGTTGAGACATGTTGTATTCAATGATTTTAAACTCTTTCTAAGAGTAATTATCTTAAGATTATATCGTCGTTTTTCTTTTATATAATTTATAGCTTGCTACTGAGTTTGACTTTCGTTTTGGAAGACTGTAATTTTTTTCTTGTTCATTGTAGGCCTCTAAGTAATATAATAGGAATGTTATAAATTATTTTAGGATATCCTTTGTTTCAATTTCGTAGGGTTATTATGGGTCAACCAGATTCTTTCAAATGCGTCTTTCATCTGACATAACTTAGAGTTAAGTATAGGCCAAAAGATAATAGTGGCAATGTGTAATGGCAAGGGATGTTACCAGTGATTTAGTTGGGGAGGGGGGAGGGACTGACGTTTAAAGAAACTTTCATGACGTCTATATACTATATATAGGGGCACGCCGTAGCGTAGTGGTTAAGGCACTGCGCTACAAGCCGGAAGGTCGAGGGTTCAAGTCCCGTTGGGGTCAGGATTTTTAAACTGACCCAAACCTTCCGGCGGCACTATGGCCCTGGGGTCGACTCAGCCTCTAACGGAAATGAGTACCAGACGCTTGTTCTGGGGGTAAAGGCGGCCGTCACGCAGGGCTGACAACCCGGCTGACACAAAGTGCCGATTGTCTAGAAAAAGTGGGAGCCTTACCTCCTACTACCCCAAGGGCCTCCTGAGGCCTGTTGTGGGATCACTTTACTTTACTATATACTATATATAGAACGAAGGTATTTAAACAAATTTTCACAAAAATGTGTACCGATTATTCCGGCAATGTTATGGTAAATTATAAAAGAATAACTTAAAAAGAATGTACCCAAAATATTTAAACGGACGCAACTCCCTTCAACTAAAGCACTGAATTTTTCTCGACTTATTAGCAACTTGGATGAAATGAAACAATTAAAAAAAAATTTGAAAATGATATGTAGAAATTCCATAAAATATATCTTAATTAAAATAAACTTTTTTGAAATTTAGATAGTATGTTTTTAAAACCCAAACTATATATATAATTTTTTTTTATTTCAAAATCTTTTTAATATCGATTTTTTTTAATTTCGATTTTTTTTTTAAATTTCGATTTTTTAAATTTCGATTTTTTTAAATTTCGATTTTTTTAAATTTCGATTTTTTTAATTTCGGATTTTTTAAAATTTAGATTTTTTAAAATTTAGATTTTTTTAAATTTAGATTTTTTTAAATTTAGATTTTTTTAATTTAGATTTTTTTTTTAATTTCGATTTTTTTAAATTTAGGTTTTTTTAATTTCGATTTTTGTATTTCAAAATAATTTTTGTTATATTTCGAAACAAAGCTGTTTTTTGAAGTTTTAAATTTAGGGAAGGAATACTTTTTAAAATTCAATTACAAAAGATGCAATAAAACACCAAGGCCTACTATTGTGAGTCATAGAATTGGAGATGCTCTCTTCTGCTGCTGATATTCCCAATTTTTTTGGATTTTTCAATTATTGGATCATGCATACCTGGATCAATCTTCCGTTAATATTTGTAAGCAAGACATGTCAGGTTCACATAATATAGTCCTTTTTCTGAATTATGACATACGATTTCATAGGTAGATTCATTAAATAAATTGAATTCCCAGACATGTAATTTTTACTTTATTTTAAAAACACTTGGTTCTACGTAGATCTATCATAAGTAGGGCATTTTGGCCCTGTCGATACCGAGTGTTCTGGCAACACAAAGCTACTTTTAATACGACATAACAATTTCAATTTTACGTTTTTAATTTCAATTTTTTTTTCTAAATCCTGTAAAAGTGAAAATGCATAACTTAAGATTTGAAAATATTTTTAGCTCGGACATATGCTATTCAAACTGTAAAAGGGGTACAGATATTGTGAGGGTGTGAAATACTCTATTATGAAGTATTATGTTAACATTTAGAGCATCATGCTAAATAATTTTTTGGGACAACGTTGGTTGTTCCAGAGCCAAAGTTCACTGAAGGCTGGTGGGAAGGAAATATTTGAATGCATGTAATGTATCTTCAAAAAAGTTAAACTGAAAATATATAAAACTATTATTATTCTTCTTGTAAGCCCATGTTTCCCTTAACAGAGATTTAGGTGCTCTCCCCCTACAGGGAAGGATTTGAACCATACTAATTTAGTTACACTTGTTTTCGTATAGATGTCCTTTGAGTGGTCCGTGGTTAGCGTTCCGCCTCATACTGACATCTAGGAAACCAAGGTAGTACTAGGATGGGAAAATTCGGTAAATTTTGCTTAGAGGCCTTTCATTTAGGCTTAAGGATCTTTTACGAGCCTGAAAATTTTCAGACTCGGGACCCACGTCTTAAAGTCCCTCCCAGAGGACTTGCTCCTTGGATTTTTACTATTATTCTACCGGTTATATTTTATGGATGTGAAACATGGACTCTTACTTTAAGGGAGGAAAGGAGATTACAAGTATTTGAAAATAAAGTACTTAGGACATTTTTTGGACCAAAGGGAGAAAACAGACAGGTGAATGGAGAAGACTACATAACAGTGAATTACATGGTCTTTATAGGAAACCAGATATAATGAGAACAGTTAAGTCTCGTAGACTGCGATAGGCAGGACATGTGGCACGAATGGGGAATGAAATACGTGTATGGAAGCTTCTTGTAGGGAAACCAGAGGGAAAACGCCCAGTTGGTAGACCAAAAATGAGGTGGGAGAATAACATTAACTATGATTCGAGGGAAGTAGATTATACAGGGGATGATTGGAAAACATTAGCTCAGGATAGGGATGTATGGAGAGCTTATGTCCGCGCGGTGATTATATATAGTGCCAGTGAGTTGAGTAATGTTAGTATTTGACATTATATGAAAGTTGCTTAATTTTCTGTAATAAATACCATTCCTGAAGATACAGTAATTTCTTGAGAATAAATTGCATGACTGCAGTATTTACCCTCCAGAACAGACTCTGATACCTTTAAGTTCAAGCCCTAAGGTCATGGTTCTATGAGAAGGTTAGTCCTATCCCTGGGACAAGAACCTGCTATATTCTGGCTTGTACTGTATTGCCTTACCCAGTTATTTTGTGGAGTGCCAAAGTGTTAATGATATACATGTATATTTATGAAATTAATAGCACCTCTGGATTTACAGTTCTTGTATTGAATAGCTATGAGTTTATAAATGAAAGAATCCTGATAGCCAGATTTAAAATTGAAAGAGGATATATGATGATAATTGCTGTGTATGCCCCAGAGGAAGGCAAGAAAGAAGAAACAAAAACATTTTATAAAACATTACAAACATTAGTTGATAAATATACAAAAGATCATCATTTAATAATAAGTGGAGACTTAAATGCCAGAGTAGGCAATGTCCCTATACCTAATGTAATAGGAAATAATGGAGAAATAACAATAAATGAAAATGGACAGGATTTGAGACAGTTTTCAGCCTATAATCAATTAAAAATAATGAATACCTATTTCCGAAAAAAGGACATACATAAATATACAAGAAGTGGATATAACTCAAGATCAATAATTGACTATTTAATCGTAAACAACAAGCTAGGAGCCTTGGTAAAAGATGTGAGAGTACATAGAGGCAGCGATATATACTCTGATCACTATCTCGTGATAAGCAAAATAACATAATAGCTAAATGGCGGAAAAATAACATAAAGAACAAAAGAAACCAAGAAGAAGTATATAAAATATATTTATTACAAGATCAAAGTATTAGACAACATTATGAAAGCAGAATGAATAAATATATATCAGAGATAGCGACGTCAGAAGATATAAATATTGAATGGGAAAATATATCAAATGTAATACATAAAACAGCAAATGAGATATTAGGAAAGAAAAATAGAATAAGGAATAGGAAGGGCTTGAGAACTTGGAATGCGAATATACAAAATGCAGTGAATGAAAAACAAAAAGCATATCATACATACTTACGACTGAAAACAGAAGAATCTTATGAAGAATATAAAATGAAAAGGAGAATTGCTAAAAGCATTATAAGAAAATCCCATCAGGAGTCATGGGATAAATTTATAAGCTCAGTAGAACATGATATGTATGGAAGACAAGAAATAGGTTATAAATTAGTGAAACATCTAAATCAGACTGAGAAAGATTCTGCCAGATTGAATATAATCCCAGAACAAGAATGGATCCAGCATTATGAAAAACTTTGGAAAAAGGAGGAAATTGAAGGAAAAGGAGAACAATGAGGAAGAAAAGAAATAAAAGTGGAAAATATTGATGTAATAGACATAAATGAATTAGAAATGGCTTTGAAAACCACTAAGAATAGGAAAGCAACAGGATTAGATAATATAAATATGGAATTAATCAAATATAGTGGAATATTGTGTAAACTACGAATACTTCATCTAATTAATATATGTTGGCAGACCTATGGGATTCCAACCACTTGGAAAACAGCAATTGTCAAGAATATATTCAAAAGAGGAGACCGGAGAAATTGCGAGAATTACAGAGGGATTAGCTTAATGAATACTGGCTACAAAATATATACGAAAATAATAAATAATAGATTGAGAAACATAACAGAAGTAATAATAAGTGAAAATCAAAGTGGATTCAGAAAGGGAAGGTCATGTATAGACAATGTCTTTACACTGAAACAACTCATAGAAAAGAGAAGAGAACATAACTTAGAAACTCACATAGGATTTATAGATTTGGATAAGGCCTTCGATCGAGTAAACAGACAAAAATTATGGGAAATATTACGAATGAAAGGATACCCGCTGTGCCTTGTAGAAACAATAAAGACATTATATGAAGACACAAATATAATTATAGATACCGGATTCAAAAGAACAGATGCAATCAAAACAAATACTGGATTACGACAAGGATGTAGTTTATCACCCACTTTGTTTAATATATATATAGACGATATTTTTAATAAATGGAAAGTTTTAGTAAATCCAGGAATAAGAATGGATAATAAAATGTGCATAAATAATCTTTTATTTGCTGACGATGTAATCATAATACAGAAAAATGAAGACGACTTACAGAAATCAATGCATGCATTAAATGAAATATGTAAATTATACGATCTAAAAATTTCTGTAAGGAAAACGAAGACCATGGCTTTTAGAGGAAGAGATCCAGTGAGAACCAAAATTATTTTAGAAAATCAAAGTATAGAACAGGTGTCTAGTTTCAAATATTTGGGCTGTGATGTTGGCTACAATGTGGAAAGAGATATTGACTCCAAAATAAATAAATTTCAGACGGTGTGTGGAACAATACAGAGAACATTCAAAAATAAAATTAGAAAAGAAACCAAGATAAAAATGTATAATGTTATGGCGGTTCCCACAATATTGTATGGATGTGAAACTTGGGCTCCAGTGAAAAGACAGAAGGATAGAATACAGACGGCAGAGATGCGGTTCCTAAGACAAGTAAAAGGATGTACAAGACTTGATAGAATAAGAAATGAGGATATAAGAGAAGAATTGAAAGTACAGCCTTTGTTGGATAAAGTCACGAATTACAGACAGAAATGGATTGATCACATGGATGGAATGAGCAAGGAGAGATATCCATTGTTAGCCAGAAATTATCAAGCAAGAGGAAGGCGTGATGTTGGAAGACCTAGAAGACGTTGGGCTGATGCAATATGAAGTCGGAACGGGCAATTGCCTAATCCTTGGAGTGATGATGATGATGATGATGATGTATTTGTCTTTACAGTTACAAATTGTTGGGATTGGATCTAGATGCAGATGTCAATTTCTGGAGCTCTATGGCTGCAGCTTGATGACTACTCTTCTAGGGTTCAACTAAACTGGTATCAGCGGAGTAAAACAAGTTTCTGGTGACATTCTGACATTATGGTGAGTATTTGGAAGATTTACTTTATTACATTAGTGGGCTATTAGCCTTTGGCTTACTACCTAGCTGCTGGCCTTACATCTATGTGTCAATCACAGAGGTAGACGATCATCAGCCAGTGTAGGAGTGACATGTGGCCAACATGTTGGGTCTCCAGCCATTATAGTTGCTTTTCTTAACCCTTAAATTCATAATGTATCCTTTTGGATACATCAGTTGGTTCAGTAATTTAATATTTCAAATAAATCAGAAGAAAACGAACACAATGAAACCCCTTAAATGTATGTATAATTATACAATATACCTAATAATAACAGTTATACAAGTTTCCGTTTTCACTGTGGTCCGCCACAATCAAATAACTAAGAGAAGAAATTTGTGTTTTGCCAATTTAAGGGTTAACACAGCCTTCAAAAAAACCCTGGAAGGATAAATGGTCCTGGCAAAGCACAGATGGCGACACGAAAAATAAGATTAACTACATTTTAAGCGACAAACAACACATATTAATGAGTTGGAGAAAATGTATTGACATCTGACCTCACAAAGTTGCGTGTCTTCACGATACCGGTTTCAAAAGTATAGTATTACTTCCATCTTCAGTCTCAAAAGTATAGTATTACTTCCATCTTCAGTCAAATTCCAACTGTTGAAATTTCGTCGTTAACATCATCTTCCGAACTGTCATCTGGTGTAGATTTTATGAACTTGGAGACTAAATTATTCTCGTTGGGGATATACATTCAGAAGAATAAATATAAAGCAATGAATTTCGATATCCGCGACGAAAATAATTGAATCTCCAAGTTCATAAAATCTACACCAGATGGCAGTTCAGAAGATTTTAACAACGAAATTTCAACAGTTGGAATTTGACTGAAGATGGAAGTATACTATACTTTTGATACCGGTATCGTGATGACACGCAACTTTGTGAGGTGAGATGTTAAAACATTTTCTCCAACACATTTATTAATGTAAATACATCTTAGTGTTTCCTCCCACTGTAATTTAATTAAAAAACCAACACATAATAAGAGATGTGGCGTAATGAAGCTCCTAAATTTCGGTTCAGACCATAGGATGGTCAAGGCAAAGACAAAAATAAGCAGCAGAAAAATACAAAGCAAGAGGCACACAAACAGGACACTGAGACCAACAAGCTGGGACAAAGCTAAATATGCCAGCAACATTCACAAATACATGGAAAAAATAAACGTGGAAGCTTCAGGCGATGTACAAAACTTTATATACAAAGATCGAAAACAACATAACAAAAGCGGCAGAAGAAGCAGCCATCAAAGGAAAAGACTGCATAAAGAACTTGAGGCTTAGCGAAGGCGCAAAACAATTACTAACAGAAAAAATGAAACTAGCAATGGGAAGCCCAGCTAACCAACTAGAATACAATAGGGTCAACAAACTCACGAAGAGAGCCATAAGAAGAGATATAAGGGAACACAAAATTAACATAATAAAAGTGACAATGGAATCCACAAAGGCAATTAAAACAATTAGAAAAGAAATAAATGAAGGCAGAAGCTGCACTGAAAAGCTCAAGTCCAAGAACAACGAACAACTGACAAACTGCACAAAGATAATAGAAAGAGCAACGGAATTTTACAAAGAACTCAACACAAGTACGATAAGTGACAGGGAGGATTACTTGATAAGATACAGAAACACCCTAAAGGAGAGAGAAACCATTCTGCCAATCATGACTTCTGACGTAGAAGCGGTACTGAAATATTTGAAAAATGGAAAGAGCCCTGGGGAAGATTGCATAAGGAATGAACTTCTCAAAACCAACTCAGATGAGCTTATCAAGGGCATGGTGCTTTATTCTACAGAATATTAGAATCTGAAGAATTCCCACAACAATGGCTCTCAAATACCATAATTTTGATCCACAGAAAAGGCCCCAGAGATAACATAGATAGAGGCCGTTTCACTAAGGAAGAAGCATGTCCTCAGATGCACAGAAGACCAGTTTCATCCCCTTGACTGTGGGTAGTCTAACGTACATGCATACACATTCAATTCCAAAATAGTGTACTGTCAGTCTAAAAAATATTAGTTTTCATCACCTTACTTCTAAAACCTCGTAAGATTCTTGATCTACCAACTGACCGTTTTCCCTCTGGTTTTCCTACAAGAAGCTCATAGCCTACATCTCTTTCATTCCCTATTTGTGCCACATGTCCTACCTATTTCAAAATTATTTTCGTTTTTTTTATTTTTATTACATTAGGTTTGGAAATTTATTATAGGCCTAATGGAGTTCTCGTATCCAATATAATTAATGTAAGTGATGGGTTCGATTTAAAAATAATAATATTAATATTAACATGAATAATATTTGATAAATTATTGGTTTGCAATAATTTTATTCTCATTTTCTTCCAGTTTTAAGGACACCCAGTACTTATTTGGGTTAAAAAAATCTTTTTTTTTTTTTGCTTCAAAAAATCCAGTAAGGTCTATTTTATCGATGTGTAATATTAGTTTGTCGATTTTGAACATTTAAACCCATAAAAATAGATTTTTAAAAATGGCGTCTCTGTGTTCTCCTAATGTACACTTTTTTTTTACATTTTCCCGTAACTTGTATTTTTTAATATTTTGGTACACTTTTCTCTGAAACTATGAAAGATAAGAGAATTATTTTTGGCATGGATGTGCAGTTTAAAGAGCTCTATAATAATAAGTTAAATTTATCTTTGTGCTATTTATAGTGTTTGAAATAAAAAAAAAGAAATTATGCAAGATTTTTAACAAAAAAATTGGTCTTTGAATTTTTTAAAAATAAATTACAATCCATATCTAAACACAAGCAAACCTTATTATTGTCAAATGAAGCATGGACAATAACATACTAAATTTTGGAAACAATTGGATAAGTAGTTCGTGAAAAAATTGTACCAAGACAATACTTTTAACATAATGAATTTTTGTTTTCTATTTTAAATTACTCATAAAGAAATATGTCTAAAACGTTAACCAAAGTGTCATTATGTTCAGGAAGACTTGTTTAATTAGTGACATAATTTTCATACACATAGCTTAAGAATAAGCTGAAAAAATTATTATTTTTGTATGTCCTATTTTTAAACCAAATTGCAAGGTAATTAGTACCGGGTGCCCTTAAGGGATTTGACGTGATGCATAGTTATTATAATCATTTCCTATGCAGGGTTAATATTTTCATTACGACTAGTAACCATGATTTTGCAGATATGGACAAAGCCTGCTGATAGGGATCATTTCCCCAAGACCCTATGTTTACCTGCGCGAGTTTTGTAGGTCATGCTTCTTCCTTAGTGAAATGACCTCTAACTACAGACCAATAAGCCTAATGGTCACCATGTACAAAGTATTCTCCACCATAATTACAAAAATAATAAGCCTGAAGATAGAAGAAACAGGATTCCGGAAAGGTTATTCAACCATAATCACCTACAAGTGCTAACACAACTAATTGAGAAGGCAAATGAATTCAACCTAAAACTATATGTGGTCTTTGTCGATTTTGCAAAAGCCTTTGACTCAGTGGAGCATGTAGCCATATTAAAAGCACTAAAACACAAGGGGTACAATTAAAGTACATCTGACTTCTAGGAAAACTGTACACAAATAGCAAAACAAGAGTTAAAATGGACAAAATAGGAGAGGAAATCTCCATACAATGAGGAGTAAGGCAGGGGGACCCAATATCCCCAAAAATTATCATAGCCCTAATGGAGGATATCTTCAGCAGGATGAAAGAAGACTATGATATAAATATAGACGGAAGGAAATTATTCAATCTCCGCTTTGCAGATACCGCTCTCAAAAGACTCATACGAGGAAGCAGAAGAAATGCTAAGGGAGCTCTGCAAATACAGTAAACAATCAGGACTTCAAATAAATGTCTCAAAAACAAAGATAATGACTAACGATACAAAAAAGATAATCCAAATCAAAAATCACAATATGACGTCAATGAATGTTTACTTAGGCCAAACCATATCATTCAGCAACCAAACTCTAAAGGAAATAGAAAGGAGAATCACACAAGAATGGAAAAAAATTCTGGGCTCTAAAGTTTATATTATTAGAAAAAGGACATCAGCCTAAAAATGAAAAAAAGCAGTCATGGACATGTGTATACTACCTGCATTAACTTATGGCTTGCAGACATGGTCATTAACAAGAAAAGGAACATCCATGCTAGAGATTTGCCAAAGAAAAATGGAGCAGAAGCTATTAAACATCACAAGAAGGGACCGCTTCATGAACGAGGACACCCACAAGATAACAAGGCTAAAAGATGCAGCAACATCAGCAATGGGGTTGAAATGGAAATGGGGAGGGGTCATGTGCTCCGAATGGATCCTAAAAAGTGGACTTATACAGTGACTATGTGGGAACCCAGATTAAGGAAAAGGAAAGTTGGAAGACAAAAAAGGTGTTGGAGTGAAGTGTTTAATAATAAATTGAGTTGGTGTTTACTTGATGAAAATCCATATATATTAATTAAATAAAAATAAAACTTAGTTTTATTTAATTTTCATATTTATTATATAATTCAGTGACAGCTGTTTCGGTACACTGTACCTTCTTCAGACATGTTAAATTATAAATTGTGTTCCAACTGATCTAAGCAACAATACAACAATATTTATTTAAATTTTTTAATTTAACAAAGGGGATTCATTCAAATCAAGTTGAGAATTTAAGTTTGTTACTACTTTTCAATTCTTTTAAATTCTCAACTTGATTTGAATGAATCCCCTTTGTTAAATTAAAAAAAAAATATTGTTGTATTGTTGCTTAGATCAGTTGGAACACAATTTATAATTTAACATGCATGAAGAAGGTACAGGGTACCGAAACAGCTGTCACTGAATTATATAACAAATATGAAAATCAAATAAAACTACGTTTTATTTTTACTTAATTAATGGAGTGTTTAAGTGTCATAAAGGAACACTGTGGACTAGAATAGCACTAGACAGACAAAGATGGAAGCAATTCTTAAAAAAGTTGAAGTGATAATCCCAAGGGATTGACTAACCCGGGGATGTAACATAAACTGCCCTGCAGTCGCAGGAGGCCCTTGCCCAAAATGAGATGATTATGGGTTAATTCTAATGTTAGTATTTCACATTTATATAAAAGTTGCTTAATATTTTGTAATAAATACCATTCCTGAAGATACAGTAATTTCTTGAGAATAAATTTGGAACACACTCTGGTACTTTTCAGTTCAAGCCCTAAGGTCATAGTTCTATGAGAAGGTTTAGGGCACTTTATTAGTCCTATCCCTGGGACAAGAACTTGCTATATTCTGGCTTGTACTGTATTGCCTTAACCACCTATTTTATGGAGTGCCAAAGTGTTAATGATATACATGTATAGCACCTCTGGATTTACAGGTAAAAATTGCTGGGATTATATCAAGATGCAGATGTCAATTTCTGAAGCTCCATGGCTGTACCTTGATGACTACTCCTGGGCTTCTTGTAGTGTTCAACTCAACTAGTATTAGCAGAGTAAAACAAGTTTCTGGTGAGTATTTGGAAGATTTACTTTATTACATTAGTGTGCTATTAGCCTTTTGCTTACTATCCGTCTGCTGGCCTTATATCTATGTCAATCACAGAGGTAGATGATCATCAGCCAGTGTAGGGATGACATGTGGTTAACATGTTGGGTCTCCAGCCATTATAGTTGCATTTCTTAATCTGGAGCTGCTACTTATTGTAGCTATCCAAGTTCCTCATGATGCTGGGTGGGCACTTGTCCCATACTGGCTGAAATTTTCTTTTCCTATAGAGACTCGAATCAGTGCTAGTCCCATAGATCTGCGTCAAGGCATCTTGCTTAATCACTTGGCTATGGCACAGGACTAGTTGGCCATACTAAGTATGCAAAATAGATTTATTGATTTGTAACAGTTTGCAGCACTGATTATGCATTAAGCAGCATTCTAGTTTAACTCCAATATCTGTTACATGTTGATCAATTTTCAAGCTATTTGTTTAGAAAGATACCTTTTTTTACCTTGGCTATAAGTATTTTTGGGGAGTTGAAGTAATGATATAGAAGGAATTTCAGGGTTGTGCAACACAGTCCATTCTGGCACAACAGTACATTACTTTTCCTTTCATTTTCCATAGTATATTCTTGTAATTTTGTTATTCTACGTAATTCTTCTGTCTTTACTAACATTACAAAATGTTTTAAACTTTTTTCAATGATACTTATAACATACTTTTACAATTTTTATGTATTTATTTATTTATGCGAAACACGGTAACATTATGATGTTTTTAGACAATATTATGATACTCACTAGATATTTTCTTTCCTCTTCCAATGCTGCCACCATCAATAACTCAATTACATGATTTTTGTTAGGTTATTGTACACTTCAGTAACATGTAATTTATTTTGTTAGGTTAGGATAAATTAGTGTATGTCCATTTCTAATAAACATTTGGGAATTTATTTCAAATATTGGTCATTTCGAAGAAAAAAATTAAGTTCTAAAGTAGCAAATTGAAAATGATAACAAATCTATTCCCAATTTTGTATCCTTCTGCACGTATTGGCATCTAGTGACAGCTCTATAAACTTTCTGTAGGATATGTGGTTCAACCTAGCAACAGCTCTATAAACTCAGGTGTATGTGCACTGTTATTCTTTAGGACTTAGAAAATATACTGGGAAAGGTAAACTACTGTTTTTCCATCAGTTCTAGTTGACAAAGTGACATTGCCAGTTGAGTGAAGTTTTTGTATTCATAGTAATATTATTGAATTTCTTGAAATGGACAACACTTAGTGATTTTTCAGTTGATAATGAGGAAACTGAATTATTCATTCATAGTGTTCTGATCAAGAGCAGGTCTTTCACTGCAAACTCAGCATTCTACACTCTTTCCTTAACTCAGCTTTCCTTTTTGTATCTGCATACAAACCATTTATTTTAATATTGTGTATCATCTGATATCTTTTTCTGCCTCTAACTTTCTTTCCGTTGACCATTCCTTCTAGGGCATTCTTCAGCAGGCAGTTTCTTCTTAGCCAGTGGCCAATCCAATTTCTTTTCCTCTTCTTTGTGAGTTCCAGCAATGTTCTTCTTTCACCCACTCATTCTAGCACATCTTTATTTCTTACTTTGTCTGTCCATTTTATATATTCCATTCTTCTCCATATCCACATCTCAAAAGCTTCCAGTCACTTTTCCTCATTCCGTCATAATGTCAAAGTCTCTGCACCATACAATGCTACACCCCACACAAAGTACTTCACTAGCCTCTTCTGTAATTCTTTTGCCAAAGGTCCATAGAAAATGCTTCTCTTCTTGTTGAAAGCTTCTTTTGCCATTGCTATCCTCTGCTTTACTTCTTGACCACAGTTCATGTTACTACTGATAGTACAACCCAAGTATTTGAAGCTCTCCACTTGCTCAATGGCCTCATCTTTAATCCTCATGTTCATCTGCCTTGGTTTCTTTCCTATAATCATGACCTTCGTCTTATTTATATTTATATTTATCTTCATCCCATAATCCTCGCACTTATCATTAAGCTCCATCAGCATGTTCCTCAGTGTCATTGCAACTTCTGCTAGCAAAGCCATATCATCAGTAAATCTTTTGCACTTTATTTTTTCTTCCTCCCATGTTTACATCTCCTGTATTGCTGAAGCAGTTCTTCATTAGGTCTTCCAGGTAGAGGTTGAAAAGGGTAGGTGATGGAGGACATCCTTGCCTTACCCCCCTTCCAATTTCTCTTCCTTCTGACATTTCTTCTCCTATCTTCACTTTTTATTTGCTGTTTCATATAAAGACTACTTATGAACCTTCTCTCCTTCCAGTTCAAGATCTTCAGGAATTTATTCCAATTTACTCTGTCAAAGGCCTTTTCCAGGTCAACAAACACAGCATGAATGTCTTTATCTTTTTCTATATATCTTTCTCCTATTGTTCGTATCAATCCAATTGCATCTCTTGTATTGTTTCCCTTCCTGAAGCCCAACTGTTCTTCCAATTTGCTTTCCATCGTAGAACGTAAACATCAATTCAGTATTCGCAGGAGAATCTTTGCAGAGTGTGATATCAAGCTGATAGTCCTGAACTCCTTAAATTTCTTTGCATTGTTTTTCTTCGGTATTGGTATTAACAATGTCAGTCAATTCTTCGGGCCATTCACCTTCTTTATATATCTTGTTGCATAAACGCAGAATTTCCTTCTTTCCTTCACCCAAGCATTTAACCAATTCAATGGGGATTCCATCTACCCCTGTTGCTTTCCCATTTTTCATTTTCCTAATTGCTAGTTCAACTTCTCCCTTCAGAATTGAAAATACTTTTTCATCTTCTGATACGTCTTCATTTCCTATATCCAAGTTAGCCAGACGGTTTCTTGTCTCATATAGCTCTTCTACATATTTTTCCCATGTATTCATAATTCCCTGTTTCTGTTATTTCTTCATTATTTTCGTCCTCAATCAGCCACATAGTTTTCCTGCTTTTCTTTCCATAGCCTTTAACTTCCTGGTACATTAAATCATATTTTCCTTTCCTCTCCAGATTCTGTAGTTCTTCACATTTCTGCTTCATCCATTCTCCCCTTGCCTTGTCAGTTTCCCTTCTAAGTTCATTGTTTGGTTTCCTGTAGTTTCTTTTGGCTTCTTCTGTATTGCCATTTTTCCATTTTCTTCTTTCTTCTCTAACATTTTTTGTGACCCAAGGTTTCTTAATATTCTTGCTCTCTTTGTATCCTATTGTTTCCTCTGCAGCTATCTGTATAGAGATTTTCAAATGACTCCAGTGTTCCATGGTATTGCCATAAGAGATTTTCATGGTAGAGGCTTTCTCCTGAAAATTTTGTTGGAATTTTCTCCTTTCCTCTTCAGTTTTAAGTTTCTCCAAGTCAAACTTCTTTGTTGCCTGTCTTCCTCTTATCTTCTTCAGGCAAATGTCTACTTTGCCTATTAGTAAGACATGGTCTGAATTGATATCTGCTCCTGGTAGGGTCTTCGCATTATTCAAGCAATTTCAGAATCTTTCCTGTATCAGTATGTAGTTGATCTGGCATCGTTTGTTGTCCATAGGGCTTATCCATGTGTATCTTCTTCTTTTATGCTGTTGAAACATTGTATTTCCAATTATCATTGAATTCCTTTTACAGAAACTCACCAGTGATTCACCTCTCTCATTCCTTTTTCCTAATCCATATCTTCCAACTGTACTTCCATCCTGTCCTTCTCCAACTACAGCATTTGTCACCCATAAGGATAACACATGCCCCCTTCTTCTCTCTCTCAACAATCTCTTCTACCTTGTCATATCTTTCCTCCACTTCTTCATCTGCTAACCCATTATGGGGCATGTAAATTTGCACTATCACCAAGTCAACTTTTTTTCCTTGTAACCTCACCATTATCATCCGATTACTCACATAATGCACTGATATCACTTTTTCTTTCACACGTGGTCCTAATACTACTCTGACACCATGATTTCCTTTAGAATCACCACTGGAATAAAACATTCTAAATTCATCACTCACTACTTCACCACTTTGTTCCCACCTCACTTCTGATATTCCCATCACATCCACATTGTTTCTTCTCATTTCTTCCTTCAAATTTTCCAGTTTTCCAGCTTGCAGAAGAGTTCTCACATTCCAGGCTCCAATCCTTAGCCTTCTTTCCTTCTGTTGTTTTGACTGCATGTTGTTTCCTCCGCAGTATCCCCCTCCCGGACATCCGAATAGGGAGATAATTTACATCCGGAGTCTTTTACCGTGGAAATACTCATCTTGCCATGTTTGCAGCTTTACTAGGGATATATAGATGTGGTAGCTTCTCGTTTCTTTCCACATCCCACTCTCTCTTTTGCATCTTAAAATCTTAAAAGGTCTTAAGAAGGTTCCGAGGGGCCCCAACTTGGAGGTGAGCAGAGTGGATTTGACCCTCCGGACTTCACTGAAATTCACCCCAGAGGTTAATATCAGTTCCATCAGGGTTTTTCACCAGATCAAAGATCCGGAAATCCCAATTAGCCTCAGCCCCCCAACTGAACTATACTTCACAGGAAATCAAAGTGGGACGTGCTGATGACAATGAAATTTAAGTTGATGCACAAAATAAAGGCAAAAACTGCACTTAAACTAGCGTGAAATATTTTCCAAGTCCTATAGAACAACAGTGCACATGTGCCAGAATTTAGAGTGCCAGCAATAATCCACAATCAAACCACATATTGATTATCATCCTCGATTACTTCCATTGCTATGAAATTTAAATGACCAATCTTTGCAATAAATCCCCAAATCTATGATTCAACCAGTGATAATCCAAAACAGCGATAGAAAAATCATTGACTAAGTAATATACTCTGGAGAAAATAGCAGTTAGCATCACAATATAGTCTAACAGTGTCATAATATTTTGATTTGCATATTTAAATAGATACTTGAAAATTGTCTAATAATGTTATAAAATTTGTTTGAAAAAGTTAAAAATATGAAATGTTAGTAAATACAGAAGAAGAGCTATAGTTTACAATAATAAATTGAAAAATCAAGAGTAAGTAGAAGTGCAGTTGAGCCAAATAAAGTAAATGTGGGATAATTGTTATAAACCAATAAATTTACATTTTATACAGTTTCTGGACCTAATAAATCTACTTTGCCCTTAAGTCTTTTTTTTTTCTTTACGATGGCATAATTCTAACAGAGACAAATCGTTATGCTAATAGCAAGATACAATCTCAGACCTGGAGACCCTGCAGTCATGTGAATTCATGGGTACCAACTGAGAGAGATAAGATGTATGTATATTTAGCCCATGTTATGTTGATGGGTGAAGTACATAAGTCCTCCATAAAACCTTATTTGTTTAAAAAACCTGTACTAAACATCCCCTTTTTACCAAGTTGTCACAAGATAGATTAGAGTTGATATATAAATTTTACATTTATACACAAAATATACTGTCCACAAATATAGTATCATATTTTAAACTACTACTATGTCACTTTGGATAATCGTAGCTGAACGAAATTGACGACAATCAAAAGAGAAACTTAAAAAAGTTTTTTCTACACCTTGTGACATTGAATGTGGCCCCCACGAGTGATGTTGCAGACATTGCTATCTGCTAAAATCCAACAATGAATCCATATTGACCACAAAAAACATGATTAAATTTAGTTTAGTTTCTGTATTGTTGTCCATTATTCTCCATTGTTTACATTGCTAACATGCACAAAACTTTTTGTTTCTCTTTCGATTGTCATCAATTTCATTTAGATAGGATTATCCAAAGCAATGTAGTAGTAATTTAAAGTATGTCCACCGCTGTGGTCTTGAAGTAGCATGCTGTCTTGTCATGCAGCGGGCCTGGGATCGATTCCCAGTTGGGACAAGCTTCCTTGGTGAGGTTTTTTGTGGTTTTTCTTCACCTGTAAGACAAATATCAGGAAGCTTTGAGGCCCAGGTTGTCCCCAAACATCATCTGGCCATCATCATCTCTGGTGTGTAAAGCAACAGGAAGCTACCATGCCTACTCCAAAGCATAGCATGAAAATGCTATGGTTGCAGTGAAGGACCTGCCCTAGGGTAGAACACTGTAAATAAATAAAACATACATTTAACTCATTCTCTGGCCCTAAAAAGTTACTCAAAATTTACACATTAATAAATTAGTTTAGTGATAAATTTCAATTTGATCCAATGGTTGCCATGACTTCCTTTAGAAGGAAAGTAAAGCCATGTTCCTGTGTACCATATTTATGATTATGACATAAAAAAATCTTGGCCTCTGAGCAAAATTTGTTGGTCCTTTCACGTCCACATTTGTTCTGTAATGCTAATGAGCTGAGATATGTAGTGTTGGATAAAAAGTAAAGTGATCCCACTGCAGGCCTCAGGAGGCCCTTGGAGTAGTAGGAGATTAAGGCTCTCACTTTTTCTGAACAATCGGCACTTGATGTCAGCCTTTACCCCCAGAACAAACGTGTGGTACTAATTTCTGTTAGAGGCTGAGTCGACCCCAGGGCCATAGTATTGCCAGAAGGTTTGAGTCAGTTTTTTAAAAATCCTCACCCCACCGAGACTCGAACCCTCGATCTTCTGGCTTGTAGTGCAGTGCCTTAACCACTATGCTATGGAGTGCCCTGTGAATAAAAAGTACTAAAACTAAATGATTTAAAAAAATCAATGCCACCACATTGTCATGACATTTCTGGTATTCTCTCCTGCCATGGTATACTTGTAACCCACTTACAATGCCCTGATGATAGTGATAATGATATGCTAGGAGTAGCCTTAAACTAATATTAATCTAATAAGATGAATATGATATTGATGGCCTTATGATGTTTGGGGACTCTTTGAGCCTTAATGTCTTACAGGTGAGGAAATAACCCAAAAAATCTCACCCAGCAAACTTGTCCTGACTGGAGATTGAACCTAGCCCTGCTGTGTGACAAGGCAGCACGCTACCTTGAAACCATAGTGGTGAATATTTTAAAAATGTTACAAGGTATACATTTGAAGTTCCCAAATCATTACTCCAAGTGCAACAGGCCTAGAAGGCACTTGGCCTACCAGCTGGCTGCTGGCCTCACATCTACATGTGTTAATCACAGAGGTAGACAATCATCTAGCCAGTGTAGGGGTGATGTGGTCAGCATGTTGGGTCCCCCAGCCGTTATAGTCAGTCTTCTCAATGTGGAATTGCTACTTATTGTAGCTACCCAAATGCCTCATAATGCTGGATGGGACTAGTCCGATACTGGCCAAAATTCCATGAGAAAAATGTTTCCCCCATGGGGACTTGAACCAGTGCAAGTCCCATAGATCTGTGCCAAGGCTTCTTGCCTAAACCACTTGCTATGGCATGGGATTCCCAAATTATCCTAGCTTAAAAAGTGTCCCAGTAACCAGAGTTCTTGTTTTCTCTAGTTTACAAGAATTAATTGGTTAAATAATAGTTCAGTGACAGTTCTTTGTAATAAGCATAAATATTTGCTTCTAGAACCTGTAAGGAGGACATAGATTTTTTTATTAAGGTAATTGGTTGATGAGCTTCCCATTAAAGATTTAACCAATACATAAGGACGAAAATAATGAAATTTTAGTCAAATAAGAAATGCAAAATAACAGTTTAGTATGTCTCCATATTAGTGAATCTGGTGAAATTTTAATGTATTTAGAATATTCAGGCTAGGAAAACTATACTGTTGCTTAAAGAACAACATTGCCTAAGAGACTTTTTTTTTTGGAATAGTTGGTTTTTTATTTTTCCATGGAAATGTATGGAGAAACAAAAAAATTACTTTTTCAAATAAAGTAATTTAGGTAGTGTTATTTCCTAAGTGACTATATAGTTCTTGGTACATATTTGGAAAATGTATAGTACATGCTTTATATGTTGTAGCTGATGAGTAGGGAGCAGATTTTTATGTTCTAAAAGTTAAGATTGCAACATAGTATAGTGATAAAATTAATGTAATAAGCTCTTTATATCCAACTGATTTTTTATAATATAACTTGCAAAAATGTTTCTTAATAATTTTTGTGTGGTATCTAGCATTATTACACTTATATTACACATTTTACCTTAAATTAAAAGAGAAACAATGTTCTATTTACATTATTTCTTTTTTTAATTTAAGAGTAAGATGTAAAATATAAATGTAATATTGCTAGAACCAACACAAAAATTGAGAAATGGTTTTGCCTTATATTATAAAAAAATCAGTTGATTGCATACAAAGACTTGCTGAATTAATTTTATTGCTGTATTATGTTGTAATCTTAACTTTTGGAACATAAAAATCTGTTCCCTATTGATGAATCTTTGGTTTATTTCAGATTGAATGGTGGGAGCAGAATTTTATCAATGAACATATATGTAATGATGTCAGGACATGACTGCCTGGCTCACCACCTCCACAGAATAAATGTTTTCCAATCTGACAGATGTGTCATATGCAAAGACCTGGACCTGATCATGGACAAACACCACCTTCTAGTCTGTCCAGCTTTAAATCCAACTGTAGAACACTCCAAGGACCTTGTTTGCTTGTACTGGGAAGCCAGAGGGAAAATGACAAGCATCAAATCTCACCATTAGAAAGCAACATATATGTAATTAAGTTTGTATAAACTTATTTTAGAGTGAAATATATTCTTTATTTTTTAAACAAACTTTTTATTCTATGTATGCACAAACCTGTTTATCATAATCCTTTCAATGCTAGACTGCTACTTTTGTTTTCAGGTGTGGGACTTAGAGTGATTTTTTAGGGTTTTTTTTTGCCTTCTGGTGGTTCAATTTGAACACTTTTTCACTATTATTTCCATTTTATGCTTAATGTTTCATTGAAATTTTCAAACAGAACCTTGAAATTTAGTTCTGAATTTTGATTTCAAAAGATAATTTGGATTGAAATACAATCCAAATTAGCTTTTGAACTTCAAAACTAAATTTTAAGCTTTGATTTGAAAATTTCAATGAAACATTAAGCATAAAATGGAAATAATAGTAAAAAAGTGTTCAAATTGAACCACCAGAAGGCAAAAAAAGCCCTAAAAAAATCACTCTAAGTCCAACATAACAAACACTCGCTCCGGAAGGAAGTTGAGAGAAAGATGTTAAGGTGACATTACAGAACAAAGTCAAAAAATTCATTTAACTTTCTTTATTAGAACCATTACACAAAATGTACATTCATAGTTAAATATGGGAAATAACATTATAAGGTTCTTAATTCATAAATTAGTCATTTTTTAACATCTTACCTCATATTTTATGTTTCTTCAAACACAGGAACTAGTTTTCAAGAGAAGGACCTCTTATTTTCAACCAACATTATGACTACTGGATTTTTGTTGGAATCATTGGAATCTCCATCAATAACATTGCAACATTATTGGAGATTCCAACGATTCCAACAAAAATCCAGTAGTCATGTCGGTTGAAAATGAGAGATCCTTCTCTGAAAAACTAGTTCCCATGTTTGAGGAAACATAAAATATGAGGTAAGATGTTAAAAAATGACAGTTACAAAAAATTGTACATATTACTGAAAACAATTGTGTAAAGACTATGTCTGGGCTAAACTCTATTCACATTGGACAGTAAGACATACAGCAAAAAAATTATACATCCATATTTTGTTATTTAAAGTGAAGAAGAAAACTTAATTTTTAACTGTTATAGGAATTCATCACCATGAGGTTTAATTTATAATAAAACCTACCTCTCCTGATATAAATCTAAGATCACAATTTCAAGACCATAACAGTCTCATCTTCAGTACAATCTTGGCAACTGACACGTCAATCAGAAAAAACACTTCTGCTTCCCCCCTGTTGAGGTTCATCGGTCCACCAACAGAGGGAATAAGTGTTTCTTGCAATCAACATAACATCAGTTGCCAAAATAGTACTGAAGACAAGACCATTATGGCCTCAAAATCACATCTACTTAGAAGATTTATATGAGGAGAGGTAGGAAACATTTTATTTTATCACAAGAGAATTGAACCTTTCACATGTGAAAGGTCCCATCTTCATCACTTCACAAAAAATATGAATGCATAATTTTTTTGTCATATATCCACAAACCATCCAATGTGAAGAGAGTCTTTACCTCACAAAATTTAAACGTACATACAACCTATATAATGTAACCTGCCAAAATGGAGCATAAATTAAAAATACTACTAACTAACATCTATCCACCCAGTGCAAAACCCAAAGTAAAAAAAAAAAAAAGAAAAATATGTAAAATTTTTTAAAATAATTTTTTCCCCCAAACTGGGATTTGAACCCAAAAATCTCTTGTTCTATTCACCAGCACATTAATCAACTATGCTATCCAAGTATTTCATTTCATATAGAGTATAAAACTTTGTAATAAACAAGTTTTTCAAATTATGTGATGATTTGCAATCCAGATCCCATGTAATAAGATCTAAGTTATCTTATATTTGAAAAGAAAAATTATATGCTCAGACTGGGAATCAAACCCAGGACCTTTGGGTTTTTAGGCCAATGTTCTACCAACTGAGCCATCTGCCAAGTTCCAATCTAAACACAAATTTTTCTCTTATATACATTGTCAATTCCACACACCATAGGCCATGAACCTTTGCTTCTATCTTTGCAAATGGCATATGGTGTTTCATAGCATATGATGCACATGAATTGACAACATATATAAGAGAAAAATTTGCATTTAGATTGGAACTTGCCCAAATGGCTCAGTCGGCACAGCATTGGTCTAAAAAGCTAAAGGTCCTTGGGTCAAGTCCCAGTCAGAGTATAACATTTTTCTCTTCAAATATGTTTTATCCATCAATGTGATGTATGAAATGAATAATAAAATACCAAAGATATTTATTAAACTCAAAATTGAAATGAACTCTTCCTATAAATAAAAAAAGGATATTCTATGCCATGTACCAATCTCAATCTTGCAGCAGCCCACTAGTTAACTATATAAATGAAGTGATCCAACTAAGGGCCTTAGAAGACCCTTGGAATAGCATGAAGTTAATGCTCCCACCTCTCTAAATGAGATGCATCAGGATGCCAGGTTTTCAGTCCTGCATGACAGCTGCCTTCATCATCAGAACAAAATTCATTACCATTATAGACTGGGTCAACCACAGGACCATGATGCTGCAAGAAGGTTTAAGGCAGTTTAGAAATCCTGACCTCTCCGAGACTTGAACTCTAACCTTCCAGCATATTGCCATTATAAGCAACTATGGTATGTTGTGTCCACAACTGCATCTAGTGCATACCAAATAATATTCACACTACCAATAAGGTAGCCAAGAATTTTTTTTTGTCCAATGCCACCAGATTGTCTTATAACATTTCTGGCTTTCTCTCCTGGCAGTGACAGAATTGTTATTCATTTCTTAGATTTGGGCACCTGAAAGGCAGAGCTAGATTACCCCAATGATATGATGGATGATATAATAATGAAACGCCAGGAGAGTCCTTAACCTAAATACCAGACCATGGGCAACCACAGAAATAATTCCCTTTAAAGAAAAATTCCTATGGTCAGACCAGGAATCGAACCTGGTACCTCACAAACTGTAGTCAGGAACACTGACCACTAGCCCATAAGGCTGGTCAGTTTCCAAAATGTTTCTGCTATAGCCAATTGTCAACATGTTTATTTTTTCTCTTCAAATATAATTTTTCCTTTAGTGAGAAGTATTAAATTAATAATAAAAACATCTAAAGAAGCCCTACAGGCTTCATAAATTTGTGTTTAAATTTCCAATAAATATCTTCTTAAATAAGAAGCCACTATTTGCATAATCGAGCAAAGATTCATAGCATTTGGTGCTTGGGAATTAACAATGTATAAGAGAAAAAATTGCATTCAGATTGGAGTGCTCAGATAGCTCTAGATCATTGGCCTAGAAAGCCAAAGATCCAAGGTTCAAACCCCAGTCTCAGTGTATAATTTTTCTCTTCAAATATAAATGTTGATTCATGTTAGGTTATATTAAATTTGGTATTCAGTAATCTTTGATTAACATGATTTCGTAAGTTGGCTATTCTGTTTTAGCAAAATTAAGACATTCCATGTGACAATTGAGTGTATTTCAGGTTATTTTAAGTCATCTTCCCATTTAATTTTCAAGCTTTTCTGAATTTATTTTGGAACAAAAACAATATAATTACATTTAATTATTTAAGTCCACTGCTGTGGTCTCGAGGTAGCGTGCTGCCTTGTCACGCAGCAGGCCCGGGTTCGATCCCTGGTCAGGGCAGTTTTTCTGGGTGAGGTTTTTATCGGGGTTTTTCCTCACATGTAAAACAAATGTAAGGAAAACTTTAAGGCCTAAACGGTCCCCGAAATCATATGGCCATCATCCTTATCATTATCATTATCATCCTTCACCAGTGTGGAAAGCAATGGGAAGCTACCACACCTACACAATACCCTAGTAAAGCTGCAAGCATAGCATGAAAATGCTATGATTGCAGTGAAGGACCTGCCTTCGGGCAGAATTACTATGGATGGATTCTCTTTCTGCTACAATAGTTATTTGCTTTTATTTTATTTTTTTAAATTTATGTAGACTGATACCTGGCTTAGAATCCCCAAATTTTTTTTTATCATTTTAATTTTACATTTGGCTTAACCCAATAGATGCTAACATCTTAAATTCAGGGTATTGATTTATAGAAAATTTGGCAAGTCACACAATGATCAGTGGCGGCACATCCTTATGTTCAATGGTTCATTGAACCCCCTCCGAAGAAAAATTTGTTTCAATAAAAACATTAAATAGTTATGACCATTTTTACTTTATTTGGCAAATTCCTTAAATTCCCTATATAGTTTCAATCAGCAATTTATTCATGCGGCAGAGAATCTTAAGCAGAGAATAAGCTTTAGAAGTGCAGAGGTTTACTTTCTTTGCACGATTTTCCTGACACCAGTTTGTAGGTTTCAAGACCTGCAAGAGACGAGTAAAAAAACTCATTTTCAAGTCTCTCGTCACTGGTAGAACAACTAGCAATATATTAATTCTGGTCAATCTCCAAAAGTCCCGTATTCCAAGTATTATAGCTAGAGAAATGTTTTTTATTCCAACGTCGTGTACTTAGTGTTATTTTTAAATTGTTTACATAATTTTTTCTTGTTTATAGATGCATTTAACTATTTTTTAAGATCTCTCTGAAATAGTACGATGAAAAAGATCCTGATAGTAAAATTTCAACCTAGCATTTCCAATGAGGAAAAATAGGAGAAAATCCTTCTCAAGTTTATTGCCACTGGGGTTTGAACCCAGGATATATTAACATGATCTCAAATGAAACAACTTGAACCAACTTGCTTGGTCTCTGCATCATATATTTTTTAAAGACAATTTCAAGAATTCTTTAGTGAACCCCCAGTTAAGGCACCGCCACTGACCATGAAGTAAATGTTTGAATTGATTAAGAAAATTTACACAACACACCTGGAGATGTTTTGGAGTTCATCCCCATTTTTAATTAAATAAAAGAATATACTGTCATCACTGATTAATTTTTATCTACTCTTTGAAATGAGCTGTCAACACCAGTTCGTTCATCCAGCCATCACTAATAGAACAAGAAAATCAATGGTAGAGAGAAAATTTTTTGCCTGAACCGGGAATCGAACCCCAAACCTTTAGCTTTACATGCTAACGCTCTGTCCACTGAGCTAATCCAGGCTTCATTCCCATCCAAGCAGAAATCCTTCCTTTACCTGGAAATGAAGCCTGGATTAGCTCAGTGGACAGAGCGTTAGCATGGAAAGCTGAAGGTTTGGGGTTCGATTCCCGGTTCAGGCAAAAAATTTTTCTCTTTACCATTGATTTATAATAATTTAATTGTGTTCATTAATTTACTTATTTCTATAATAGTAATAGCTTTAGCTTCTCAATATTAATTTAATAAGCACAAAAAAAAGTTCATTACAAACGTTTAGATCGGTACTTGCTCAGGTAGCTCAGGTGGTAAGCACTTGGTCTAGAGAACCAAGGGTCCTGGGTTCAAGTCCTGGTCTGAGCATATAATTTTTCTCTTCAAATATGAGTTGAAATTTCGTTGAGAATGGGGATGCTCATCTCTAGAACGTAACCAGGTGTGAGGATCATACAGAATACAGACTTGAAATAAAAAAAAAGGGGAAATTATGATAAAATGATAACTGCATGGATCAACAGGACAGAAAGCCCTTGGCCTACCAGTTGTTGTGCTCACATCCACATGGGTTAATCACAGAGGTGGATCATCCAACAAATATTGGATGTGAATGGTCAGCATGCCTAGTCCCCCAGCTATTATAGCTGGTTTTCTCAACATGGAGCTGTTATTTAATGTAGCTACCCAAATTATTCAACAATGCTGGGTAGGCACCAATCCTATATGGACCAAATTCCATAAGAAAATTTCTTTCTAGGATTTCTAACCAGCACAAGTCCATAGCTCTGCAGCAAGGCATCTAGCTTTAATCTGCTTGGCTACATCATGGGACAAAATACAAAATAATATACCATCTAAAAATTAAAATATTATACAATTAGTTTTAGCAAATCCTTGCACAACAAGGAATCTACTTATCGTTTCTTGATTTTGTTGTTTATGCTTCTGTCACTTGAGTTGAAGCAAGTTGTCTGAACTCTACTGGGTACCTGCTGGGCTCAGTCGTCCAAACAGCTGCACTCTTGTGTTCAACTGCTCTCCCTGTAAGTATCAAATAAAGATATAATATTCACAATCACAAATCATCATACAAAAACTCTCTCAAGCAGGAATTGCATATTGAACTTTTATAGGGAAAAATCACTGAGGTTTAATTTAAGATTTAAATTAAAATGTTTTATACCTCACCTCATATCCAGTATTATAATTATCCTAGCTTCAAAACTTAGGCAGATTCGACAAGAAATTATTAAAGATGAAGCTGCCTAAGCTTTGAAATCAGTATAATTAGAAGACTGAATATGAGGAGAGGCATAAAACATTTCAATTTAAATCTTAGGAATTGCATAAACTAACATAATTCATTGGCAAATTAAATTTATGGTATGATTTTGCTGGTTTACAGAACATATCCTGTTTTATTAATTAAATTATGTTATCCAGTAAAGTTACAAAAAATCAAACATGGAGTCATAGTCATACATGTCTAAACCAATTTTCTCTATATTCTTTGATTTTATAATTCAATGGATATATATTTAACTCTGTTCTTATATCTTCATTCTTTATCTGATCCATTCTTGTGCAGCCTTTTGTTCTTCTAAGGAAGTTAATTTCTACACTTTTTTGTAATTTTTTTGGTCGTTACCCAAGTTTTGCTCCCATAAGTAATGCAGGAACTGTCAATGTTTTGTAAAACTTCAATATAGTATAATTTCTTGTTTTGTTCTTTAATGTTCTATGCATAGTTCCACGTATGATTTGAAATCTTGACAGATTCACATTTATGTCTCTTTCAGTTTTCGTGTTTATAGTAAAATTACAACCCAAATAATTAAAATTTGTTACTTGTTCCAGAGGTTTGTTGTCTATTATCATTTTTTATCTTATATGTTCACTACCCCAAAATGCCATTACTTTTGTTTTTTTCTTGGATATTTTAAAATTTAATTCTTGGCATAACTGATTTAATTGATGTAAAGAGTACTGCAAATTATTTTCATTTTCTTGAATAATAACCACATCGTCAGCATACATTAAAACATTTAATATTTTAAAACAGTCCATTCTTATACCTACATTAACATTGCTTACAAAAATATCTCTGCCATTATCCTAAATGACAAACTATCCCTATAACTCTGTAGTAAAAATCTTGGTATCTATATGGATCTGCATTTTAACTGAAAATTCCACATGAATTATACCAGCAAGAAAGCATACTCATTTCTTCACTATCTAAATAGATTTACATACTTCCTTCCCATGAAATTAAAGCAAATACTTATACGTATAGATTACACTGGTCAACAGTGGTTTTGTTGCCCTTGATATAAGAATTTCGGATATATTTATGCTCACAATTCATGAAACTATCAATGATTTTGGAAGATTTGCTCTGGTTTCTTATATACCTTCATTTTCATTTTACACTACAAAAATTGGAAAATATGATGAAAAAGAATGGATATAATTATAATGTCAATTATTTTTTGAAAAATTAGTATACACCGACGTAAATAGGAAGAAAAATGTCGAAAACCCATGTTATATTTCAGTGAGACACCTTTTATTAGATTTTCTTCTATAATTTTTAGAGCACTTTCATGAATATACACTGTGAACTTGAAAATGTAGAAATTTGCAGAGATATCCTCTCCAAAACTCCACATACAACAGGCCTTGAAGGCCCTAGGCCTACCAACCGGCTGCTGGCCTCACATCCGCATGTGTTAATCACAGAGGAAGACCATCTAGCCAGTGTAGGGTGACATGTGGTCAGCATGTCGGGTCCCCCAGCCGTAATAGCTGGTATTCTCAACCTGGAGTCACTACTTATTGTAGCTACCCAAATGCCTCATGATGCTGGGTGGGCACTGGTCTCATACTGGCCAAAATTCGATGAGAAAAATTTCTTCCCCCATGGGGACTTGAACCAGCACAAGTCCCGTAGCACTGCGCCAAGGCTTCTTGCCTTAACCACGCAGAGATATCCAGGCAAACAAAAAAAAAACATTTTTTTTGTAGAGCTGTGTTATCATAATGCCACACTAAGATTTCTGCAATATATTACTGACTAATCTGACATCTAGCCTAATTGACTACAATGTGCTTATAATGCATGCATCCAATTTATATTTAATTTCAGACATTATGACAGTGTGTCTCCATTTCAGGCCTTATCATGGATATATCTACATGTCACCTACATTCACATATTTTGTTATCGCAAATACTGCACACAGGTTTACCAACATATTTTCAAAATTTATCAGCTCATTACAATTTAGGCACAAGGTAATACGTAAATTAATGAGTCATTTTTTTTTACATCTTACCTCATATTTTATATTTCTTTAAACACGGGAACTAGTTTTTAAGAGAAGGATCTCTCTCATTTTCAACCGACATTATGAGTCCTTATATATGAGTCATAATGTCGGATGAAAATGTGAGAGATCCTTCTCTTGAAAACTAGTTCCCGTGTTTAAAGAAACACAAAATATGAGGTAAGATGTAAAAAATGACTCATTAATTTACAGAATTAAGAACCTCAATGTTATTTCCCATATTTAACTATGAACACAAGATAAAACTTTACCATGATACCACAGCACTGGACATCCCTGTATTTTTAATCTAAAAGTGACCGGTAAAGTGAATTGAAATAGGTGTGGCAGATACAAACTCAGCACAACTACTGCAATCTGGAAGTAATTAACTTAGTGATTCTGTGAAAACACCAAGGACTTAGAAGAGAATACTCTTTGTACAGTGATTTACTGTGACTCAAGTAATGGAGATTGGAAATTTGCATGGGGGGGGAAGTCTGAAGTTACTAAATAAATTCTATCTGTTCAACATCACTAACTAACTCAATGGCTCTATCAAACCAGTAGCTTCATGGCCAAGCAAACATAAGCTCTCCATACATCCCTATCCTGAGCTAATATTTTCTAATCATCCCCTGTATGATCTACTGTAAAAACAATTTAAGTAGAATTTAAGGAACATATTTGAGGTTTTAAGCAGCATGAAAAAATCAGAAGATGTAGAATTCAGAACACTAAAGAAGAGAAATTTGAAGTAGTATAAAATAAAAGATGGGCTATTCCGCAGAATGACTTAACCTTGATTTTTTCAGTTTATTGTTGTAAACTATGTCTTCTTCTGTATTTACTAATTTTTTTTTTATATTTTAAACTTTTTCAAACAATTCTTATAACATTTGACAATATTATATTTGAACAGAAAATTTTCACCTAGACCGAGACTTGAACTCGGGACCTTTGGCTTTCCGGCACCAAATGTTCTACCAACTGAGCTACCGAGGCAAGTTGCAATCTAGATGCAAATTTCTCTCTTTATACGTTGTAATTCCCTCGTATCAAGTGCTTTGAAACCGTTGCTTCTATCTTTGCATATGGCAGCCTCTTTGTTAAGAAATTAATTGGGAATTTAACACTTCTTTATAAAGCCAGTATGGCTTCTATTAATGTTTTTATTATTAATTTAACACTTCTCGCTGACAATTTTCAAGTATTTATTTAAATACACAAATCCAACATTAATACACTGTTAGACAATATTGTGAAGCTGACTGCTATTTTCTCCATAGAGTATATTACTTAGTCTATGATTTTTCTATCACTGGCTTCGGTTATCACAGGTTGGGCATTAGGAAGTGATAAGTAAGTGTATGGAGTACACCTATTTTTAATAAACATTTGGTAATTTTAATATTATTAAAATATTTCTTTAACGTAGATCTGGGAATTTATTGCAAAGATTGGTCATTTAAATTTCATAGCAACGTGCTGCCAATAGCGTAAGCTGTATAAACTTTAGTACGATATCAATAATAATCAATATTTGGCAAGGATGATAATAAATATGTCGTTCGATGGTGGTTTATCGCTGGCTCTATAAACTCTGGCACATGCGCACTGTTGTTCTATAGGACTTTGAAAATATATCAGGTAAGTTAAAGTGATGAATCCCCAAAAGATGGAATGGAGGATAAATAGAATAAGAAGGTATGCCAATGTTAAAAGAATAAATGCTGGAAGGATCCAAGACAGGTACTGGAATTTAGATTAGAAGGGAAGAGAGATCAGCCATAATACAGATGTGAAGAATAAATTGAGAGGAATGTCAAGATAAGAGGAGTGGAATAAACAAAATGATGGAAGAGGAGACATGGAATTACCAAATTAGATGCAGGCTTTTGTCCAAAATTTAACACCTGAAACAGGGATATAAGTCTGGACGAAGATTGACTTTTATACAAAAATTATAAATGTTATCGACTCTCTTCCTTTCCTATCAACAATGAGTGACATGTTTCAGTGAATATTTACTTCCAGGATGTCTTATTTTGATATATATTAGATTGTATCATAAGTAATGTCACTTTTTAATGTAATGTAATTTTGAAGGTCTGATTCACTGGGAGTTTGTTGTTCCAAGTGGACGTGCAGTTGATGCAGCAAACAAGCGTCAATTGATGCAGATCTTTATTCTCAACAATTGGAATGAATTCATGAAATTTTGAAGATCCCTAGTTCAAACCCGACCACACCCCACATTACATGAACCATGAAAAAAATTTAGAAATTGAGAGCAATTGAACTGCTACCACACCCAGGATATAATCTGGATTTTGTGCATTCACATTATCATTTGTTTTGATCCATTACCCATTTTGTCCATTTATATGAAATTTCAAAAACATTGAAGCTGTAGAAGTGGGTATCAATAAATACTTCACATCAAAAACTGGAAACTGGTACCATCAAAATATCATAAAACCTCGCTGAAAGATGGGTCAAGATTATAGAATCTTTTGGTAATGATTTTAAAAGTCTTGTCTGAAAAAAATTCCAAATAAAAAAAAATGACATTACTTATGAGAGAATTTCTATGGTACAGAACAGTTATAAAAATTTGTTAATATGTCTGAAGAAGGTACAGTGTACCGAAACAGCTAACTAAATTATATCTTAATAAATATGAAAATCAAATAAAACTAAGTTTCAAAGTTAAAAATGGGAAACACATTATGAGGTTCTTAATTAATAAATTAATTAGTCATTTTTACATCTTACCTCATATTTCATGTTTTATTAAACATGGTAACTATAGTTTTCAAATGATCTTGTCATTCATTTTCAACCGCCATTATGACTACTGGATATTCGTTGGAATCTCCCTCTATAACGTTACCATCTGGCGTTGATTTGATGAACTTCGAGATATCATTGCCATCTGGTATTGATTTGATGAACTTCGAGATGAGGTCACGTTCATCCGGAATGTCGAAATTCATGGATTTAAATTTGTTCTTCTGAATAAAAATTTTCTCCCAAACTGTCAAATCCAAAGGTTTTTCCAAATGTTTTAGAAGTTTAGCTTCTTTTTCAATTTTATGACCTTTCTATGGTACAGAACAGTTATAAAAATTTGTTAATATGTCTGAAGAAGGTACAGTGTACCGAAACAGCTAACTAAATTATATCTTAATAAATATGAAAATCAAATAAAACTAAGTTTCAAAGTTAAAAATGGGAAACACATTATGAGGTTCTTAATTAATAAATTAATTAGTCATTTTTACATCTTACCTCATATTTCATGTTTTATTAAACATGGTAACTATAGTTTTCAAATGATCTTGTCATTCATTTTCAACCGCCATTATGACTACTGGATATTCGTTGGAATCTCCCTCTATAACGTTACCATCTGGCGTTGATTTGATGAACTTCGAGATATCATTGCCATCTGGTATTGATTTGACGAACTTCGAGATGAGGTCACGTTCATCCGGAATGTCGAAATTCATGGATTTAAATTTGTTCTTCTGAATAAAAATTTTCTCTCCCAAACTGTCAAATCCAAAGGTTTTTCCAAATGTTTTAGAAGTTTAGCTTCTTTTTCAATTTTATGACCTTTCTATGGTACAGAACAGTTATAAAAATTTGTTAATATGTCTGAAGAAGGTACAGTGTACCGAAACAGCTAACTAAATTATATCTTAATAAATATGAAAATCAAATAAAACTAAGTTTCAAAGTTAAAAATGGGAAACACATTATGAGGTTCTTAATTAATAAATTAATTAGTCATTTTTACATCTTACCTCATATTTCATGTTTTATTAAACATGGTAACTATAGTTTTCAAATGATCTCGTCATTCATTTTCAACCGCCATTATGACTACTGGATATTCGTTGGAATCTCCCTCTATAACGTTACCATCTGGCGTTGATTTGATGAACTTCGAGATATCATTGCCATCTGGTATTGATTTGATGAACTTCGAGATGAGGTCACGTTCATCCGGAATGTCGAAATTCATGGATTTAAATTTGTTCTTCTGAATAAAAATTTTCTCCCAAACTGTCAAATCCAAAGGTTTTTCCAAATGTTTCAGAAGTTTAGCTTCTTTTTCAATTTTATGACCTTCCAACAAACTATGTGCTGCAATAGTTGATTTTTCAATTTCACCATTTTTAATATTTCTAAAGTGTTCCTTTGTGCGAGTGTCCAAATTTCTCTTTGTTTTTCCTATGTATACTTTATTGCAATCTCCACAATCAATTTGATAAATTCCAGATTTTTTACTATCTGGGGTGTTCATTTTCTTATTGGTTATTAATAAGTTAGCCTTGGTAACTTATAAGTTAGCCTTGGTAACTTATTAATAACCAATAAGAAAATGAACACCCCAGATAGTAAAAAATCTGGAATTTATCAAATTGATTGTGGAGATTGCAATAAAGTATACATAGGAAAAACAAAGAGAAATTTGGACACTCGCACAAAGGAACACTTTAGAAATATTAAAATGGTGAAATTGAAAAATCAACTATTGCAGCACATAGTTTGTTGGAAGGTCATAAAATTGAAAAAGAAGCTAAACTTCTAAAACATTTGGAAAAACCTTTGGATTTGACAGTTTGGGAGAAAATTTTTATTCAGAAGAACAAATTTAAATCCATGAATTTCGACATTCCGGATGAACGTGACCTCATCTCGAAGTTCATCAAATCGATACCAGATGGCAACGATATCTCTAAGTTCATCAAATCAACACCAGATGGCAACGTTATAGAGGGAGATTCCAACGAATATCCGGTAGTCATAATGGCGGTTGAAAATGAATGACAAGATCATTTGAAAACTATAGTTACCGTGTTTAATAAAACATGAAATATGAGGTAAGATGTAAAAATGACTCATTAATTTAAAAACTAAGTTTTATTTTTATTTACTTAAATTAGTCATAAAAATAATTATGCTTACTTTACAATAAAGATACTGGTGACAAAAATACAGTTGAGGAAGATGAAGACTGCCTGCTCCAAGAATTGCCACGGGTGTGTCTGACAATCAGAGACTGGTACCATCGAAATATCATAAATTGTACTGAGAGATGACTCAAGATCATAGAATCTTGTGGTATCGGCTTTAAAAGACTCTTGCCTGAAAAAAAAATCCAAATGATTAAAAACAAAAAAGGCATTGCTTATGAGAGAACTTTTGTGGTATAGAACAGTTATAAAAATAATTATGCTTACTTTACGATAAAGATGCTGGTGACAAAAATACAGATGAGAGGAAGATAAAGGCTGCTGCTCCAAGAATTGCTGCAGGTGCGTCTCACATAAAAAATCAGAGACTGGTTCCATCAAAATATCAAACCATACTGAGAGATGGCTCAAGATTATAAAATCTTCTGGCATCAACTTTGAAAAGACTTTTCTGAAAAAAAAAATGCAAATGATTAAAAACAAAAAAGGCGTTGCTTATGAGAGAACTTTTGTGGTATAGAACAGTTATAAAAATAATTATGCTTACTTTATAATAAAGATGCTGGTAACAAAAATACAGATGAGAGGAAGATAAAGACTGCCTGCTCCAAGAATTGCCGCAGGTGTGTCCGAGTAGCCGGGAGTGTACAATCTTGCTGATGAACTTGTATCTCCAATTCAACATGATATCCTTCCATGCAAAATCTATGAATGCTGAAGCTCACAGCAAGTGCTGTAAAGGAATTTGATTGACACATTATACTTCCTTTACCAAGACAATTACTTAATCATTTATAGATTATTATCATTATTATTATTTCTTTCCATTGTCAACTTCATATTGTTTAGCCTGCCTATATCTATTATGTATCAAATCATGCAGATAATCCATAATTGTTTATTATATGTATAATTTAACCCTGGTAAAGAAGAAGAGAATACCTTAAGGTCTTAACTCCATCAGGTAAAATAAATACTACTCAATGGTCTAGAAGGTCCTTGCCCTACCTTACATCTATTTTACCGACAATGCCATATTATAAACTATCAAACAGATTATAGGTCTGATGGTGGGAGCAATAAGAAGCATAACCACCTCCTATGCCAACACACAACCAAGCAGTTTAAGGCATGAAACCTTAGTATAGATATACAGGACTTGCTCTGATTTGAGTTCCAATAGGGAAACAAATTTTCTTATGGAATTTCAGCTAGTATGGGACTGGTGTCCACCCAAGTATCATGAGGAATTTGGGTAGCTACAATAAGTAGCAGTTAGCCGTGGTGGACTATTGGTTATGTTTGCTTGCTTCTGGTCTTGAGGAGTCACAGATTCAAACCTGGCGAGAGTTAATGGATCTTTTTAGGATGGAAAAATCCAAGGATAAAGTCCTTTGGGAGGGACTAAGTCGTGGGTCCTGAGTCTGAAGATTTTCAAATTCATAAAACACCACAAGCCTGAATAAAGATGCCTCTATGCAAAATTTACTGACCTTCATCCTAGTAATAACTTAGTTGCCTACTAGATGTCTCTGAGTCAGTATGTTGACCGCATACCATTCATGACATGTATAGGAAAATAAGTGTTACTATATTAACTTGGTATAATAACTAACAAAGGAGAGGCTAATGCCCAACAATGGGATATTATGCCACGTAGATGTAGGCAATAAGTAGCCGCTCCAGGTTGGGAAAACCAGCTCTAACGGTTGGGGGACCTGACATCCTGAAAATATGTCATCCCTATACTGGTAGATGATCATCAACATATGTGATTATACTGTAGCCACTGATTCTCCGGCCTTGACTTTTCACGACAGTGTTGCCGATATGGATATTCAGTGGGAGTGGCTGCTTTATGTATGCAGTTAGCAGACACACAGCTGACAACATCTCAGCAATTTCAAACCTTACTAGCGCGCTATAGCTGTGTCAAGAGCAATGATTGGTTGTGGCAGACATTCACTCCCACTAAAGCCAGTTCCTTATTGGCAGTAGAGGGCAAATTCTCCCTTTACCCCTTGTATAACTTAAACTTCAGAGTCTGAGATATGGCAGCTGGGGTATAATACATGTGGATGTGAGGCCAGCTGACGGCTGGTAGACCAGGAGTGTTCTAGACATGTTGTGCCAAGGTGGTTTTTTCAGTTAGTTGACAATACATTAAAAAAATTAGGTGTGGACAACAACATTAAAGTTAAAATAATTATCACTGCCTTAAAAGATCCTACAAAATTATCTGTATTTTTGTGTTACTCCCTATTATTGGAAAATCCACTTGGATACATTTGTCATCTTAACTAAAATCCAGCTAACCTTTTCAAATCTCAATCTAATCCACCCAAATGTACCTAAATGTAAGGTTTTTTTTACAATTTCTAAGTTATATTTATTGCCTCTAGTGGAAACTTTAGTAACCTTTGGTGGATTATCCCTGCACTAAATCACAGATAATACCACTAAACATTTTGCTATAGCATGAACATAAGCAATAATTATTGATATGTTAGATGACTAGTGGTCCATGCAAAGACAATTACTGCCTCAGAAATGATCATCAATACTAGTTCAGCCAAAATAGATTGAACTAAGAACAGCTAGAGGGTATATTACTCAGGTAAGTATAAAAAAATATATATATACACTATATAAATTCTATATAAATTATTCAAAGTATGTGAATAATTAGTCCTGTGGTTAAGGAAAGATGCCTTAGTGCAGAGCTATGGGACTTGCGCTAGTTTGAGTTTTAATGGAGAAGACATTTTCTCATGGAATTTCAGCCACTATGGACCAATGCCCATCCAGCATCATGAGGTATTTGGGTAGCTACAATAAGTAGTGGCTCCAAGTTGAGGAAACTAACTATAACTGCTAGGGGACCCAATATGCTGACCACATGTCGCCCCCATACTGGCTGAATGATCGTCTACCTTTACGATTAACCTCACATGTGGATGTGAGGTAAGCAATCGGCTCGTAGGCCAAAGAGCCTTCTAGGCCTTTTGTGCCATGAAGTTACGTGAATAATTAATTGAGAGAAATATGTATGTTGACTTATCCCAAAAAATGTAAGAAATGCCTTAAAATGAAGAGAGAAATGGAGATAAAAGTAATATAAAATCAATATATTTACAATGTAAAATATTTATTAGTCATTGCTGAGACAGTGTAGCACTTATGAAAACACCTGCTAATAAACAAATTAATGCTAAACTAACCTGGTGTACACTAAATCACCAATTTTCTCACCCTAACTTGCCCATTTTCTCAACCTCCACTAACGCAGGTGGACTCCTGGGATAGATTCCCCTCATATGTGAGTAGTATATTGGCAACTGGCTGCAGCAGGAGTGTGTGTGTTATCACATTGGCCAACATGCTTGCAGTCACTTTCTCTGACTGTATATTCACAGGTGGTACTCTGGCATAGAATAGACAAAAAAATGAATATACTATATTCAAGAAATTACTTACATCTCTCACTGTTGGAGATAGCAGAGATACAGATGGTGGTCCTACCACTGAGAAAACTTGGTCACCCAGAATACCAATAGCCAAGACAGATGCTGAAGTTCTTCCGACTAACAGTTGAATCCACAATGATCAGTTAATTCATCTGTAAACAAAAAAATTCACTTCCTTCAATTACTGCAATCAAAATTAAAAGCAGCAAATAAAGAGGAAGAATTACCGTTGTAGAATGTATTTGGTTTTGAATGTTATTAGGGAGTTTTGAATGTTATTAGGGACCTAAGGAATGTCCAATACATTGGCCAGAATTAAGTACAGTAATAATAGCCCCTTATTCACGGGTTAAAAAATTATGACAGTTCCTGTATTCACGGCTAAAAGTTTCTTTATTTGCGGATCCAGTTGGTATATTAGGATTAGTATCCTTTATTAACACATCAGCAACTTTTTTACTGCAGTCACATGTTAAGGTGGCTTTTACAAAGAGTGATTCAAACCAAATGGACAAGTTAAGCCTCATGGGCTAGTGGTCAGTGTTTCTGACTAATGTTCATGAGGTCATGGGTTTGATTCCCGGTCAAACCATAGGAATTTTTCCTTAAAGGGAATTATTCCTGTGGTTGCCCATCGTCTGGAATTTAGGTTAAGAACTGTCCTGGCACTTCATTATCATTTATCACCCATCAGGGTGACGTAACTCCGCCTTCCGCGCGCCCCAACTTCAGAAGTGGGTTACTATTATGCCAATGCCAGGAAAGAACACCTGAAATGTCGAAATGATAACTTTGGGCATTGAAAAAAAAAATAAAAGTAGACAAAATAAATAAATTTAATCTAATGTGTGGCACTATTAAAAGAACCCTTAAAAACACAAGAAAAGAAACAAAAATTACATTTTATAAAGTAATGGCTGTTCCTGTATTGATGTATGGATCAGAATGTTGGACAATTACTAAAAGACAAGAACAAAGATTGGAAGGAGCTGAGATGAGATTTTTAAGAAATATAGCAGGATATACTCTGCTGGATAAGAAAAGAAATGAAGATATAAGAAAGAAACTAAATATTTTCAAACTTACAGACCGAATAATTAAATATAGGAATGACTGGAAAGAACATAATAGAATGCCAGAAGGAACATTTCCAAAATTATTACTAAATTATAAACTGCACAGAAGGAGAAATGCTGGACACAGAAGAAGGTCTGAACAATTTTAACAATTCTAGCTTTCATGAAACCAGAACGAGCCAACACGCTTAATCTCTGGATGATGATGATGAAAAGTAAAACAAACCTTATTGTCACTAAGCCTAAAGTTCATTGTTAAAAGCCACTGCCACTGTATTTCACGTGCCGCTATGTCCGTTGATGATGCTGCCCTCGCCACGATCGGTGTTCTATTGTTTCAACTTGTCATTTGTTGTAATAATTTTTATTGAATAACACACGTCTCTCCAGCTTTGTTGCCAATTTAAAATGTCGAGTAAAAGGAAATTGTTCAAAATCTCTCATTAATTGATTTTATTTAGATAATTTTTATTTTATTTTGGAACCCTGGAACGTATCCCCTACATACCCATACAAATTACCATTCCATATTCGCAGTTTCTGTATTCACGGCATATTTGTGGAACATATCCCCCGCGAATAAGGAGCTTTTACTGTATAAAAATTGCAAAATAATAAATTAGAACTTCTGATAATCATTTCTATTAAGATTGCATCGAATCTAGAGCCATAGTGTCACCAATAGATTTAGGTCAATCTAGCTTATTCTTTTTATTCCAATTGCATATACAGAGCTTCGCTGCAAAGAAATAAAACATTGTGGTCATTGGAGCGATTTCTAAATCTTCAGTTCAGGTTAAGCCCGACTACTAATGGTCTAATTTTGCTGGTTAACAAATTTGACCTTACTTTTCTTGACATATATGCCGAGTTTGGTTTTGAAAAAACCGCTGCCACTAGAGCGTTAATTGACATAATTTAAGTCATATACTGTGTCTGGTAAAATCCATGATGATTTATAAAAAAATAGTTCAAAAATATTTTCATGGTTATAGATTCGGAATTTGTGAAAAACTAAGCCCAAAATTCATTTAATCATAACGTGGCAAGTTCCTCTCCGAGGGGCAATCTAATCTTAATCATACACTAAGTATGTCTACTAAAAAAAAGTAATAGGTGCAAATATTATTTCATATCACATTCATGAACTAGTTGCAAACTTTATCCCTAGTTATCCCTAATATTTTCTCTTTTTTTAAAGATTTATTTTTTAAATCCAGAGCTTCAATTAAATTTATTGGCTGGACCCAATATTAAAGAATTGCAACTAACATAATGGGAATCCTTCGACATTTCAAAATTAGAGTTTTCATTTGCAACAATCATCAGATATTTAATAAAAAGAACATAAATAAATTCTATATATATATACAAAGTTTCAATATAATTTTTAAGTTAAAAAATAACAAAATTTCTTTCCATGACCGAAAACTAAAGGCACAATTGGAAAAACAGCACCTAGGTTACCTGATATATTTTCAGAGTCCTATAGAACAACAGTGGGCATGCGCCAGAGTTTTACACTAACTTGCCCATTTCCCCACCCTAACTTGTCCACTAATGCAGGTGGACTCCTGGGATAGATTCCCCTTATATGTGAGTAGTATATTGGCAACTGGCTCCAGCGGGAATGTGTGTTATCACGTTGGCCAACATGATGCTTTCAGTCACTTTCTCTATAACTGAATATTCACAGGTGGTAGTACCCTGGCATAGAATAGACAAAAAAATAAATTCAAGAAATTACTTACATATCTCACTATTGGAGATAGCAGACATACTGATGGCCGCCCTACCACAGAGGAAATTTGGTCACCCAGAATACCAATAGCCAAGACGGATCCTGAAGTTCTTCCGACTAACAGTTGAATCCATAATGATCAGTTAACTCATCTGTAAACAAAAAATTCACTTCTTTCAATTACTGCAATCAAAATTAAAAGCAGCAAATAAAAAAGAAGAATTACTGTTGTAGAAAGTATTTGGTTTTATATGTTATTAGGGACCTGAGGAATGTCCAAAATATTGGCCAGAGTTAAGTACAGTAAAAGCTCCTTATTCGTGGGTTAAAAAAGTTGTGACAGTTCCTGTATTCACAGCTAAAATTCTCTTTATCCGCGGATCCAGTCAGTATATTAGGATCAGTATCCTTTTTTACCACATCAGCAAACTTTCTTACTGCAATCACGTGTTAAGGTGGCTTTTACAAAGAGTGATTCAAACCAAATGGACGAATTAAGCCTCATGGGCTAGTGGTCAGCATTTCTGACTACTCTTCATGAGGTCCCGGGTTCGATTCCCGGTCAAACCTTAGGAATTTTTCCTTAAAGGGAATCATTCCTGTGTTGCCCATGGTCTGGAATTTAGGTTAAGAATCTCCTGGTGCTTCATTATCATTTATCACCCATCATATTATCGGGGTAACATAACTCCACCTTCTAGGCACCCAACTTCAGAAATGGGTTACAATTACGCCAATGCCAACTTGGGACATTGAAAAAAAATCAAAGTAAAAAAAACTTGATTGTCACTAAGCCTAAAGTTCATTGTTAAAAGCCACCACCACTGTATTTCATATGCCGCTATGTCTGTTGATAAATGCCGCCCTTGCCTCGATCGGCATTTGATTGTTTCAACTTGTCACTTGTTGCAATAATTTTGATTTAATAACACACGTCTCTTCAGCTTTGTTGCCAATTTATAATGTCGAGTAAAAGGAAATTGTTCAAAATCTCTCATTAATTGATTTTATTTAGATAATTTTCATTTTATTTTGTAACCTTGGAACATATCCCCTATATACACATACAAATTACCATTCCATATTCACGGTTTCTATATTCGCGGCATATTTGTGGAATATATCCCCCGCGAATAAAGGAGCTTTTACTGTACAAAAATTGAAAATAATGAATTAGGACTTCTGATAATCGTTTCTGTTAAGATTGCAACGAATCTAGAGCCATAGTATCACCAAAAGATTTAGGTCAATCTAGCTTATTCTTTTTATTCCAATTGCATATAGGCTACCGAGTTTCGATGCGAGAAATAAAAAATTGCGGCCGCTAGAGCGATTTTTAAATCTTTAGTTCAGGTTAAGACCCATTCCTAATTGTCTAATTTTGCTGGTTAACGAATTCGACCTTAGTTTTCTTGACATATATGCAGAGTTTGGTTTCGAAAAAAAAAGATTGTTTCTTCTATAGCGTTAATGGACGTAATTTACGTCATTTACTGTATCTAGTAGGTAAAATCCATGAAGATTTATAAAAAAAATGGTTCAAAAATATTTTCATGGGTACAGTCTCAACAGCTTATGTCCTTTGGAATTTGTGAAAAACTAAGCCGAACACTTATTTAATCATAACGCGACAAGTTACACTCTAATCGTACTCATACACCAAGTATTTATAACATAAAAATAGAATACCTAAGATCTCAGTCTTCCTCAAATTTGGATATAGGGGTGGAGTACTTTCGAAGTAACCTAACGGTCTTCGTCTTGAATTTTAAAATTATCGATACACTAAGTACTTAAAAAAAAGGACGTATAATAAGTGCGAATATTATTTCATATTATCAAATTTGTGAACTAATTGGAAACTTTATTCCTAGTTATCCCCATTATTTTATTTTTTAAAAATTATTTTAAATCCAGAGCTTCAACTAAATTTTTTAACTGGTCCTAATTTAAGGAATCGCACGAGGTCGCGACTAACGTAATGGGAATTCGTCGCTATTTCAAAATTAGAACGAAACGTTAAGTTTTCAATCGCAACGAACAGATGTTTAATAAAACAAATTAATCAATTCTACAGACATACAAAGTTTCAATATAATTTTTAAGTTAAATAAATTTCCATGACCGAAAACTAAAGGCTCGATTTGTTTTATTTGAAAAATGTAACTGAATTTTATCTTGGCAATCTTTCTAGAATTTCAAAATTTTCCAATTTTACATCACGACTATCAGAAACCTCGACAATAAATTCATGTAGATATATTCAAATTTACTTTAATTTTTATTTTAATTAGGCTATGCTTTGAGCAAGTCCATTTTCCGAATTACAATATGAAAAATTATCGTTAGTTAATTATGTGAAACAATAAATTAATAGATTGTACTAAATCACAATTATATCACACAGCCCATAGTTCTTACCTTCAGATGTGCCGTAGTGGATGTCTGACGCCCTTCTAAGACGAGTTGCTTTCTGTGTCTTTTATTTATGTCATATTGCACAGTCTGATCAACCTAACAAATGTTAAAAGTTTAACAGTGAATACATAGACAAGTACAGCTTTGAGGTGGATAACTTAACAGATACATTTAACTATATATATCGCCCAATTATACATCATTAACATTTTAATAGTTTATTAATACAATTCAGTTGTAGGTCTTCTTTATCCTCTAAATATTTGATGGCATGTTCTAGTAAAACATTGAATAGTAGAGGAGATAGTTCATATCCTTGCCTTAACCCATTGTGAATTTCAAAATTATCTGAAAACTGTTTGCCTACACGTACTTCACGTTTTTGTATCATTTAAACATATTAGAATAGGTCTAACGTTTTAGGAATTCCGAAGTCCAGCAGATACTATAATGTCTCCCTTTTTAATTGAACAGTACGCGTTTTCGAAGTCTCCATATAGTTGATGTTCAGTTATATTCCAATGTATTTACTAAAATCTGTTTTTGAAAAAATCTAATCTATTGTAGTACTATTATGTCGTCAATAAGTCAGGAAACTAACATATTTGTTAGAATTTTGTACGAAGTTAAAAATAACGAGATGCTCCTGTCGTATCACATTTCCATTCCAGCGAATGGAAGAGGATCGACTACCAAAATCTGTTTTGGAATGGAAACCTGAGGGAAGACGAGGCAGAGGAAGACCTAAAACCTCCTGGAGTCAGGGAATATGTTTATACATGGAGGAACATCTACCGACAAAATTGGCTATTAGGAATCGGACGATGTCAAAGACATTAATCAACCTATTTATCAATCTATTTTATTAATAAATATTAAATAAATTAAAATCAATATGTCTTATCAGATGCACTGTCAATTTAATGGTTAATTTAATTGTACATATGGTATACACTGAGATGAAGTAAACACGGCGGGTGCTGGAAAAAACTTTTAATTTGGGGTCGGATTTCGCTGATTTTTGGAGCAAACCTTCCTCGTTTTACTTAAAAGCATATCCATCTTGGGTTACGTTGCGGAACATCGAAAAATTGCGACCTCTAGAGCGATTTTTAAATTTTCGTTTCAGGTGAAGTCATACACTTAATGGTCCGATTTTTCTGGATAACGAACTGGACCTTACTTTTAATGTCACTTACACGTCACATTTGGTTCTGATAAAACAAAAATTGTATCCGCTAGAGCGTTGACATAATATGTGTAATGATCATGGTCATTTTCGGTGTTTACTAGGTAGGATCGGTGAAGATCTGTAAAAATGTTTAAAAATATTTTCATGAAAACAACCCCAATAGTTTCATTTCATCGGAATTCGTTAAAAGGCGTAGGTAGCATATTAACCAATTTATAAAACAAGTAGCATTACATAATTATAATAATGTAAACTAGCATTTCACGATATTCATAACAATACGGTTACTTAGAAAAAATAACTGATTGACACTATCGAACCCGTAGGTTCATGGCCGCGCGGACATACGCTCTCCATCACATCCCTATGCTGAGTTGAATGTTTTCCAACTCCATTACCCTGTATAATACACTGCCCTCAAAGCAGGGCTGTGAATGTTAGGAGCCCACCTCAGTCTTGGTCTATCAACTGCGCATTTTCCCTCTGGTTTTCCGACAAGGAAGCTTCCTTTTCCAGTCCTTCATTCAGCATTCGTGACACATGTCCTGCCCCCCATCCGCAGACTACGAGAATTAACTGTTCTTATTATATCTGGTTTCCTATAAAGACCATGTAATTACGCTGTTATGCTGTCTTCTTCATTAATAAACATATCTGTTCTTCTCTCTTTGGACAAAAAAAAAAAAATTTCCTAAGAAACTTTATTCTCAACTACTCGAAATATGTTCTCCTCCCTTAAAGCTGAAAGAGACCACCCACCACCCCCCCCAGCTTGATCATTATTAATATAAATGGGAGAATAAACAGTTTTATATATTTCCAGTTTAACTTTTTTTTAGAGAAGGTGGGACGATAATAGACCCTGCAATGCATTTCCAGAATTGAGTCTATGTTCAATTTATTTGTGCATCTCAAAATCAATTTAAATGTTTAATATGAAATTTATAGCTACGCGATTGTAAATTACCAGACTATGAAAGTCGAGCACTGCAGAAAGCATGTAGCCTATACTTTGTTTACTTTAATGAACCCAGTACACATTATCCTTAAGTATGCCAGTTACATCGACTGTTATTTTGATGCACACAAACCTTTAAAACGTAAACATTGCATTTGTACTTAATCAAGTGGAAAGTAAGTCTCCGCTACATCATGTAAAATGACGGGAGGAAAGTAAACAAAATTCATAGTTAAATAACATTTGTAAACTTTGTATTTGTACAGTTACATTTTTAATAAAATGCCTAACAAGTTTATACTTAAAATATTAGAACTGAATAGTTACCCCAAAAACAAATCTAACAGATAAATTGCTACTTATGACCTGACTAACTTCTTAGGACATTTTCTTACATATAGATTACTAATCCAATATATAATAAATAATAGTTTAAAAAAACTAAAACAACACGCTTTATTATAAAACCGAACTAAAAGATGAAAAATAATTTTAATTTCCAACACGCTTGGGATGAAATTAAAGTGGCCAACAAAAAAATCATCTCCAACACATATAAAACTAGAGTTATCAACAAAAAGAAAATAATTTTACCAACAAAAGCGTGGGGTGCTCTATATTAATTAATATATTTGATAATAAACAGATATTGGTAAATGTAAAGTCTCTAAGAAGAAAATGTAAAAATCATAAAAAGCACCCCACGCTTTTGATGGTAAAATATTATTTTCTTTTTGTTGATAACTCTAGTTTTATTCTATATGTGTTAGAGATATTTTTTTTTGTTGACCACTTTAATTTTATCCCAAGCGTGTTGGAAATTAAAATTATTTTTCATTTTTTTAGTTCGGTTTTTCTAATAAAGGAGTGTTGTTTTAGTTTTTTAAAACTATTATTTATTTTTAGTTTTAATATTTTACAGAATAACATAAAAATGTAAATAATCTTCAAATTCGATACTATTGTAGTATGAGCTAAAAGTAATACTCTTCTAAAAAAAATCCTCGCAGCCGGATTTGAACCGGCGACGTATGGATTACTGAAATTATATACCACTACAGTTCACCGCTCTACCAACTGAGCTCTTACAACGATTGATTAAAAAGTCGACAAGTCCGCAACCTATTATACCAGTTTTCATTTTTTTTCTGATGATTCTGGCCAGGATTTTAGAAACAAAATATGAAATTATTGTATTGTCGCGGGTCCTTTACAAGTATACAAAAGTACTTTTTTTTATTTTCTGATGATTCTGGCCAGGATTTTAGAAAATAAATATGAAATTATTGTATTGTCACGGGTCCTTTACAAGTATACAAAGTTTCAAGTCGATCCAATGTTTGTAAGCGGGTGAAAATCGTGTTCAAAGATTCCGTTACATAGATACAAAGACACTTTTTTTTTTTCTGATGATTCTGGCCAGGATTTTAGAAACAAAACATGAAATTATTGTATTGTCTCGGGTCCTTCACAAGTATACAAAGTTCCAAGTCGATCCAATTATATTAAGTGGGCGAAAATCGCGTTGAAAGATTCTGTTACATCGATAGATACAGGTCAAGCTAATATAAAGCGTGTAAAAATGAATGTTTGTTTGTACTTTATGCGCGGCCATACCATTGATCCGATTGTGATAGGGCTTTTTGCAAAATGTTCAAGAGATTCCCGGGATGAACATGAGCTATAAGAGAGTTGTAATACTCAACTCCTACACCCTTAACAATCGCCCTTTGTAGTGGAAAACGTGAAAAAAGTAGCTCTTTGGACGCTTAAATGGCTTACGCTGCCTAAACCATAACAAATACACAACATTAATGTACACAGAATTGAATATCTCAAAAAGCTCTACAAAAAAGTCCGCGACTCTTATCTCTTACGGATAACTCACAATAACCATTTTTGTCTTTCATCGATGCCGATTGAGACAAGTACGTAGTTTCCTGTGCAAGCATAGGTGGATATTCTTTTACGGATAACTCACAATAGCGAATTTTGTCTTTTAGCTCATTTATGCCAAGACGATCGAGATAAGTAGATTCCCAGGCAACACCAGGTAATCTTAAAATTATTACGATATACATTTATAATTATTTTTCATTTCACTTATTCAACTAGTCATAAGAAGTACATTAATTTTGTATTTCAGCTCATTTATGCCAAGAACATCGGGATGAGTAGATTCCCGGACAACGCTGGGTAAACAGCACGGGGTATCTAAAAATAATTACGATATACATTTTTCCCCTCACTTATTTAACTAAACATAAAACACATTAATTATCGTATTTCAGCTCATTTATATCAAGAAGATCGGGATAAGTAGATTCCCGGGCAACACCGGGTAATCAGCACGTGTATCTAAAAATATAAATTTATAATTTTTTTCCTTTCACTTAACTAAACATAAAAGCACATTAATTTTCATTTATTTAGGCGTAGCAACGCACGCCTAAATAATAAATATCCTCAACTCGTGTCCAACTCAGGGTCGGGTCGAGGGATGAGATGAGACGAATCCCTATATATAGAGGACTATGAATGACAAGGGTGCCGTCCGACCACGCCTGATGCACCATCACAGGGGCAGATGAATGAACTAAAACGAAATGGATGAGATGAGTATGGAGAAATGGTGGAATGAAATTGTGGCAGGGGAAAACGGGAAGAACCCCGAGAAAAACCTGCCCAAGCTCCGTTTCGTCCACCACGAAACCCACATGGAGTGACCGAGACTCAATCTCGGGACCCCAGCGGAGAGAGGCGGGCGTCTATCCGCTTGCGCCAAGGAGCCACCTATTCGCTTGAATTTCAATTTTTAAAAACAAATGAAGAAAGTCCGGAAGAGAGCAGGGACAGTTTTACATGCACGATGTCGTGATATTCTTCGGATACAATCTACTGAAACTCACCTTTCGATTTTTGTGGGTTAGATCTCTTTGGGGGCAACTATTCAATTATAAAATCGTACATGTCCTATCAGTCGTCCTTAACTAAAACTTCTGTTTATAAAACATCGTCAAACATTACAAATGTAGGCCCTTTCAGAAGGCAGTCTTCCATCATCAGCATCTACAATGGTACTCTACAATTGTAGATGCTGCTGATGCCCATCCAGCATCCTGAAGAATTTAGGAAGCAGCAATAAAGAGTGCCTCAGGTTGCGAAAACCACCTATAACGGCTGGAGGACATAACATGCTGACCACTTGTCATCCCTATACTGCTTAGATGATCGTTCACCTCTATGGTTAACGCGTGTGGATGTGAGGCCAGCTCCCGGATTATATGTCAAGGGACTTCTAGGCGATGTGCCACAGAGAAAAAATAAATGGTTTCTCAATATTTTTGTTTACCTTTAGCCCATTTGTAAAATTACAGGGGACAATTCTAAACACCAGAGCATTCTTACTCTAACCACTACAATATACATAAAGAAAAGAAAACATTTGCTTAAGTATGGCATCTTACTTCATTAGCGAATTACATATGAAGTTATGAAGATTGTTCTAATGAAAATAATTTTGAAAAATGTTTACCAGTACACAGCTTCACCGATCTAGTAGACACCGAAAATTACCATAATCAAAATTTGCACGCGCACGAACACACACATATACATACATCCATTAACGCTCTAGCGGCCGCAATTTTTCTTTCATCAAAACCAAACTTGGCATATAGCAATAAGTTACAAAAGTAAGGTGAAGTTCATTAACCAGAAAAATCGGACCATTGGGTTTAGGTATTCACTTTAAACGAAAATTAAAAAAATTGCTCTAGTGGTCGGAATTTTCGATGTTAACGAAACTAAAGATATGCTTTTAAAATAAACAAAGAAAAGTATTCTAAAAAAAATCAGCGAAATTCGACCATATGAAGTTGGGGGGGGGGGGTTTACCTGAAACCCAAAATTAAAAATTGACTACCAACTGCCATATTTGCTTCGTCTCAATGCATATTATCGCTTCACTATGATGGTTGTCCGTTTATATAAAAGCGGGTGCCGCGCGACAATAATTAACATGCGGAATTGTTATAGTGGCGATGGTCGGCATCTTTGTATTTAATTATATATAACAGCTGCGGGGAAACAAAGCGAGCCGCTGGACAAACATCATAGCGAGGCGATAATATACAATTGGCAACAATTAAAATTAGTTAAATAAAAATTAGTTTTATTTGATTTTCATATTTAATAAATATGGATTTTCATCAAGTAAACACCAATTCAATTGATTAATTAAAATTAGTTTCGTTTATTAAATTTTTAATCAAAGTAATGGAACAAATTAATCAGTAGATAGTATTTAAATTAGTGTTAAATTATACAATAATATGCAAATAAGTGATAACTTATGTATTTAATTAAATAATAGTAAAACTTAAAGTTTTATATGATTTTCATATTTATTACACATTTATATTTTAATAAATATGAAAATCACATAAAACTTTAAGTTTTATTTTTATATAATTAAATCAATATGGATTTTCATCAAGTAAACACCAATTCAATTGATTTCTTAATAACTTATGGTTATCCATAATTTGTTTTAACTGCAGTCCGACACTATTAAATAAGCTGGCATCAGAAATTGAGTTTCTCCAATTTAACAAAATAAATATAAATTCTGTAAACCAGAAAAATGGGAACATAAATTCAACTTGCTGAGGAATTTGCTTAGTTTACGCAGTTCCTGTGCGACGGACTTTTGTTAGAAATTCAATATTGTAAATTAGGTTCTTTGAATTAGCCTTGCTCTTCATTGAGTTAAACAGATTCCAGAATTAATTTTTCCTCTTGGGCGTTACATCAGATAGCCACAACATTCAACAATTAGACGTAGGCCTAATTATGGTGGAAATAAATTTTGGAGGTGAACCGATTCAATTTAGGCTGGATGTTCTTTTACGAGCCTGAAAATCTTCAGGTTCCGGATCTACAGCTGATAGTTCTTTTACGCGGACTTGTCCCTTCGATTTTTCCATCCTAACAATCCAACGACTTCGACCAGGTATGAATCCGAGACTTCGGGACCAGAGATAAGGAAATTAACATCACCGAGTTGTCCACTGTGAAATTTTAGTGAATTCTGAAGGAATTATGCTATTGAGACTGTTCCTCATGAAAATATTTTTGAAAAATGTTTACTGATCTTCACTAATCCTATCTAGTAGGCACCGGAAAGATCAAGACCATCTTCGTTAGGTTTACCATCACAGGTCACATGACCTAAAACAGATTTGTTCATGATTATTTCTTTTACACTAATGGACCTAACTTGTATTTATCTGTATGGAACCAAGGATTCATTGACTTTTCTTGTTATTCGCATTATCTGTTGTATTAAATCTATTCAGTAAATTTAATATTGTATTTCTACACTGAAGTGGCCTGTTAGCAAATTTACGTCTTAATTTTCGTCTAGACTTCTTATTTCTTAAAAATGTTTTAAAATGCATATACATGATCGTTGTATTAATAGTGTAACTTAAATATCAATAACTGTATTAAATATATTTGAAATGTAAAAAAAAAAAAAAATGTTTGTTGTTCATTTTGTGTTTGTGTATGTTTGGATATGTGGAGTATAGTCCAGTCACTGATTCTCCAGCACTGATGTTTTCATGACAGTGTTGCCAATATGGATATTCAGTGGGAGGGGCTGCTTTATGTATGCGGTTAGCAGAAATACAGTTGACAACATCTCAGCAATTTCAAACCTTACTAGCGCGCCGCTATAGCTGCATCAAGAGCAATGATAGGTTATGGCAGACGTTCACTCCCACTACAACCATTTCCTTATTGGCAGTAGAGGGCGAGTTCTCCCTTTACCCCTCGTATAACCTAAACTTCAGAGCCGGAGATCCAACGGCTGGATATTCCAGTTGGTTTAAATCTACTGGTACTCAATAGAAAATTTTGTGTTTGTTTTTTAATTAACTTTATATTACTGTGAAATGTGAAATCAATTTCATTATACGGCTGTGAAACTTGGAAGGCTACAAAACAAATTGGAAAGAAATTGCAAATCTTTGTAAATCACTGCTTGAGATATACCTTGGGTATACGGTGGCCAAAGATTATAACAAATAAAGAACTTTGGAGAAGAATAAATCAAAATTAAATTTGTAAAGAAATCAAATTTAGAAAATGAATATGGATTGTTCATGTGTTAAGGAAAGAGAATGATAACATCACAAAAATGACATTTGATTGGAACCCCCAAGGATTGAGACGGCGAAGAGGAAAACCTAGGGAAACATGGAGTAATGTCATCACGGATGAAGCCAAACAGGCAGGGATGACTTATGACTTGGAATGAAATTAAGGCTTTGGCAAACAACAGAATGTGTTGGTGAGCTATGCTGCCCAGTGGAGTGACCAGGACCATGACTACCACTTTGTAATTAACTAAACTAAACTCCATGGAGCTACAGACCTAGAAAGCCCTTGGCCTACTAGCCGGCTGCTGGCCTCACATTCATGTGTTAATCACAGAGGTGGATTCAGCCAGTAGAGGGGTGACATGTAGTCAGCATGTCGGATCCCTAGCCATTATATCTAGTTTTCTCAACCTGGAGGTGCTACTTATTGTAGCTACCCAAATTTCTCACAAGGCTGTGTGGCCACTGTGATCCCATAATGGCTGAAAATTCCATGAGAAAATTGTTCCTACAGGGGAACTCGAACCAGCCGCAAGCCCGAACTCTGTGAAAATGCATCATACCTTAAACACTAGGATACGGTTATTCTTACTGTTTTGTAATGTTTTAAAATATACAAATTTGTACACAACTATAATGCAGTATGAACACTCATAAAATCAATGTCGCTGATAAATTATGCTACAGTAGGTGTGAAATTCACAATAGTATATAACTGAGCGCTTGCAGCATATATGACTGGGAGTTGTCGTACCAGACTCACGTAGCAGTGGGTAACTAATGTCTCATCTACGTTCGATTTAGACTTATTGTATATATATATATATATATATATGTTTTAATTTCTCCAGGAGGGACTTTAAGCTGTCAGCCCCAAGCCTGAACATTTTCAGGCTTGTAAAAGAACCTGATGCCTGAAAAAAGTATCTGAGCAAAATTAAACTGACCTTCCTCAATCCAAGTAATACATTAATTCTTTACTAGATGTCTCATTGAGGCAACATGCTGACCACATGTCACTCATGACATATGTAGGAAAGCATAATTAAATCAAATTCGTCAAGAAACCTGAAAGGGGTGGCTAAGGCTAGACTCTAAGGCCATGAAACCAAAGAGAAAATAATTTACTTTAAATAAATGTGAGAAATGGCTAAGAACTGAATGAGAAGTTGAAGTAAAATTAACCTAAAATCACCCTATTTACAATGTAAAATATTTGCCCTTATTTAAACAGAATAATCAACTTATCCTTATGGGGCATCAAATTATCTAATAATATGGTAAACTAATCTGGTGTGCATTTTCTCACCTAACAAAATAATTGAATGAGTCGTTTCAAAAAAGGGATCATCTGCAGGTGATCAAATTTTACAGGAGAGGGGGAAAAAAAAAAAACTGATTCAACTTGTTCAGGACATAGCATTGAATCTGAAATTGCTACTGAATAAAGTCAGAAAATGGTAAAGGATAAAGCAGGATTTTAATATCATAATAAATATAAAAGTTAAAGTTAATAATTTTGTATTTTAAAATTATTTTAATAAAGAAAAACATCTAAATAATTCATTGTTGAATAAAAATGTCTCAGTAACAATTAAAGAAATTGTATTACATAACAGTCTTTCTATATAAATGAAAAGCGCACAAGTTGTGCATGAATCTAACTAAAGTCTTCTACACTACTTTTCACAGTGTCGTTAGTCTGTGCAGGTCACAATTATTGATTTGGGTAGTCTTTTACATGATGTAATGTGGTAACGGTCACACGGTAGTTCACAAAGTTCACATACACATGTTGAGTTAGGGTCGTGGTAGGTCTTTAGATTACATACTTTGTGGTGGTATCCATGCGTTGCCAGGGAATTTACAAAGTGGCGTCTTTCTAAATATTGCTTTTAAAATTGTTTTAAGTCATTGTTGTCATAATTATAAAGCTTTCTGTTATAACTGTAATAACACCTGCTTAACTTCATATTTTTAAATAAAAGTATACTAAACTCTGATTGGATGTTAAAACAATTAACTTTTTGATTTAACAAATCAAATTTAAACCTTATATTTAATGGATTATTAACCAATAGAATTTAAAATTACCATCATGTGATGTAACAATGTTCTTTAAAATTATAAAATAATTCTGCATACAACTTTCCACAAAGATAGAAGCAAGAAGAGTTCTCAAGATAAAATGTAATAAGAGTAATTGATTCCAGACAAGAAAAGAATTTATTTTAATTGATAGTGAAGAATAATACCACCTACATTTACTTGATCTGCTGGGAACCTACAAAGTGAATAAATGTGAAATTATTTCTACAAGAAAATTTTTTTTAGTGATTTTTAAAGTGTTTTCATATCCAGTGTACCAACTACCGACCCTAAGAAGAGAATCCTGCTCTATCGAAAATAAAACCAAACCTGAACCAGTAATTCTTTTTGGGACACCAATCCTTCAAAATGTTACTACAACATCGGGCATGAAGAGAATTACTGCTTCAAAATGTCACCACAACGTGGGAAAAGAATTACTTCTTCAAGGAATAGTGTGGTTGATCCGTTCTCACACAGAAACTATGGAAGTAGGTATGTAGACATGGAATAACAAAGTAAGTAATTTCAGAAAAATAGTGGATGATCCCTTTTCGAAATGACTGATTCAATTAGATTACACAATATTATAAGGTACAAGGACTAACAAGGGGACTGTCAACCATTGCATGCTAAAACTTACCTTGAAACATCTTCTGGAGAAGCAATGTGATGCGCCAAAGCCATGTCCAAAAAGAATCTGCCATTTTAAACTGCAAGGCACTAAACTCCAATGACATTTAAACTATAGGGAAGAAATACAACTCATGAATTGCCATCCACCCAGTGTCCTTCCTCACACCACTTCACTCTTACTCAAGCAGGGAGTCCATCTCCTCCTTTACAGTAGGTTGCCATTACTGGATTCCGGCTTTGATTTCTGTGCCTTGCAGTTAAAAACAGCAGATAATACTATGGACACGGCCTTGCTACATCACAACATTTCTCTGGGAGTTCAAGGTAGACTTCAGCATGCAGTAGTTGACAGTCCCTTTGTTAGTAATGAATGAATAAATAAATAAATATTTATATATAATGCAATGTGATAGTAGAAACATATATTATCATGTTGGCATACATAATTCCAGCAGTCATTTGTTCTCCATCGGAAAATTCACAGACTCACTTCTAACATACAAGAGTCTTCTTCAATTTTACCCTTCATCCCTATGTTTTGGATATATTTTTTAAACAACTTGTTATATATATGAGATAAACCACATTTGGTAATTTACAAGATCAATTGGATGCACATACATCAGTTTTAAATTTAAAAAGCTAACAAAGATAACTGAAACTAATCTTATATTTGTCTTTGTGGCAATCATACACTTCAGAGTTCATAAACTATATTTTCATAATATAACATAACGGAAGCTCACCTAAGATAATAATCATATTATTCTTAGGTCAATGGATCTGTGCCCCCATAAGAAATGCGAACTAAACACTAATTTTGTTTCTGCCTCAGTAAATCATTTCCCTCCCTGCATTCTTGCCTCTCCTTCTCCCCTCCCATTACTCACAGTTTTGAGCTTTCTTGCAGGAATTATTTGCACTCACAGTTCAATGTTGTCAACTCAGTATCAGTATGTTATATTATATAGTATGTAAATTGTAAATTATTATCATTAGCTTAATTCATAAGCATAAATTAGAATTCCTGTATAGTATCAGTATGTTATATAATATGTAAATAAGATTGTAGCATGTAGTAACTTCACCATAGCCGGTCCCTAGCCTAGATGAGAAAGAAGGAGGGTACATGATTATATGTTCATATCTAAAATTTTATCATTTTGTTAGGACTTCAATATTACGTTCCAAATCTAACCAAATAATACAATGAGGTGAAGGAGAAGTATTTATGATGAAACATTTATCTTTAAAAACAACACATGTAGATTCCCTTCACGTAATTTCCATTTAACCAACAAATATCCACAATTATAATTATATCCATTAACCATAGGAATCAATCAGTGTCATTAGACCTACTTAAATTAAATATGAAGAAGTAATAATTAACCTTACATTAATCAATATTCAAGAGCCTGACATTGGGGGAAGTTTGGCAACGTCCCTACTTGGTCAGTTACAGTGGCTTCTACTTGACGTAGTGGGAGGGGAGCATGGTGGAATGGTGTGAGAACTGACGTGTACTTTTTGAAGAACGATGCCAGCGCTACAGGGGCACAGATCCATTGGTCCGAGTATAACAATGTGGTCCACACTACAACCAGGTTAAGCCTTTGCCTCTCCTTTGCTAGGAGTTATAGACCAAGTTAATTTAGTTATGCTTATTTGCCCATAGATGTCATGAACGGTATGCAGTCAACATACTGATCCAATGAGACATCTAGCAGGCAATAAAGGTATTACTAGGATGATGCTTAGAGGCCTCTTGGAAAAACTGCACTTAAACTTACTTGATATATATTCAAGGTTCTATAGAACAACAGTGCATATGTGCCAGAGTTTATAGAGCCAGCGATAATCCACATATCGATCATCATCCTTGTAACACATACTAAAGTTCATACAGCTTACGCTAGATGGCAGCATGTCACTATGAAATTTAAATGATAAATCTTTGCAATAAATCCCCAAATCTATGTTAAAGAAATATATTAATAATATTAAAATTACCAAATTTAATGATTATTAAAAATGGGTGTACACTTACTCATCACTCCCTAACGCCGGTCCAACCAGTGGTTAAAAAATCATAGGCTAAGTAATATAGACTGTGGAGAAAATAGCAGTTAGCATCACAATATTGCCTAACAGTATCATAATATTGTGATTTGTGTATTTAAATAAATACTTGAAAATTGAGTAATAATGTTACAAAAATTGTTTGAAAAGTTAAATATTAAAAAAAATGTTAGTAAATACAGAAAAAGAGCTATAGTTTACAACAATAAACTAAAAAATCAAGAGTAAGTAGAAGTGCAGTTCAGCCAGCTCCTTTATTCAGGCTTAAGGATCTTTTATGAGCCTGAAAATCTTAAGACATGGAACCCATGGCTTAAAGTCCCTCCCAGTTGCCTTGCTCCTTAGATCTATACATCCTAAAAGAATCCATCGATCCCGACCGGGTTTGAGCCTGACCAGAGGCAAGGAACATAACTAGTCCACTGCATAGTCAATATTAATTGCTGATTTTTATTTTAGGTTAGCTTCCGTTATGTTATCAGTACCAAATTATTGAAATTATGCTTCTTCTTCTTCCTTCCAAGTATTAGGCCAAGGCCTGTTACTTTCCTATAAAAATTTTCCCTCCAGCGTTTCATAGGATGGCCCAGTGATCTTCGTCCTCTTGGTATATAATTATAAACAGCTTTGGGGATCCGATTTGAATGCTTGAAGCATTAATTTGGAGGTTCAAAATTATAAGATAGGAGTGTACAACATGCCTATACTTTTTTCGGCCTTGGTTTAGGTTGTAATGTAAACAGAAGCATGTGGTTAAGTGCGATTTCATTGGCCACATGAACCTAATGACATCGTTGTCCAGCAGCGTAGATGAAAACATAGTTCCTCGATAAATCTACATTTTATATAATACTAGCTAAAACCCGGCATGCGCTGCTACACCTAAATAAATGAAAATTAATGTTATTAATAGTGAGTGGAAAACATATTTTTATCGACTCACCTCATACATTTTCAAATTTCTTTGATACCGACGGTTTCAGACAAAATCATGACTGAAGTGGGACATGATTTTGTCTGAAACCGTCGGTATCAAAGAAATTTGAAAATGTTTGAGGTGAGTCGATAAAAATATGTTTTCCACTTACTATTAATGATATAACCTCATAATATTTACTTCCCAATATTAATTTAAAAATAGAAAATTAATGTGTTTAGTTAAATAAGTAAATGTAAAAATTTTATCGTAATTACTTTTAGGTACTCCATGCTGTTTACGCGGCATTGTCTGGGAATCTATTCATCCCAATCTCCTTGGCATAAATGAGCTGAAAGATAAAATTCGTTATTTTGAGTTATCCGTAAAAGAATACCAGCCATGTGCTGTTATGCCTGCACAGGAATCTACGTACTTGTCTCAAGCTTCTTGGCATAAATGAAAGACAAAAATGGTTATTTTGAGTTATCTGCAAGAGATAAACATATGCTGTTGCGGACTTTTTTGTAGAGCTTTTTGAGATATTCAATTTTGTGTACATTAGTTTTGTGTATTTGTTATGGTTTAGGCAGCATAAGCCATTTAAGCGTCCAAAGAGCTACTTTTTTCATGTTTTCCACAACAAAGGGCAATTTTTAAAGGTGTAGGAGTTGAGTATCACAACTCTCTTATAGCCTATGTTCATTCCCGGGAATCTCCTGAACATTTTGCAAAAAGCCCCATCACAATCGGATCAATGATATGGCCATGCATAAAGTACAAACAAACAAACAAACATTCATTTTTATATATAACTACTATGAATGAACAAAATTATCGCAAAAATAATAATAAAGTAATAAAACACAATATAACATATGAAAAAAATGACAATGGTTAGCAGTAATTTAAATAAAACACCATTTCGCACAGACGAAGAGGGATATTCAGCTATTCCAACATGACCGCTCGTGTTGAGTATGTTAAAAATCATGTGTATTAGTAGCATAAAATATTTTGCCTCTTTCGAAAATAATTGAAAAACATTTAAGCCTAATCAAGTTTGTTATTTTAAATAATATCTTTGCAATTTCTAAAATACGTGTAGATGCATGCGACTTTGGTAAATTATAGTTTTTGCCAAAACTTTAGAACCTCATTTCTAGGAAATACCTTGGACTCACTCCTTCTCTTTTCAACTCATAAATTCCAGTGAACAAAAGGCAACCCTTCTTATCCTGCATTTAAATACCTATGAAGAAATGCAACAATTGTCCTGCAAGAAGATGCTGAAATGCTTATAGCAAAAGGTTTGAAAATATCGCTAGTAGCAGACTTGAGGTAATGGTGTGAGGCAAGGTTCTTAAGTTAATATTATTCGTTTTTAAACATCTTAATGATGGACAAATTACATTTGAAAAGAAAAACCCCGGTCTAGGTGCATATTTTTCTTTTCAAATATAATTTGTCCATCATTAAGATGTTTAAAAATGAATAATATTAACATTGAAAGAAGCACTACTGGCTTTATAAGTAATGTTTAAATTCCCAATAAAAAGTCTTCTTAATAAAGAAGCCGCCATTTTGCAAAAATCGTAGCAACGGCTCATAGCATTTGAGGTTAGGGAATTAACTATGTATAAGAGAAAAATACGCGTTTAGATTGGAGGCCTAGGTAGCTCAGATGGAAGAGCATTGACATAGAGAATCAAAGGTCCTGGTTTCAAACCCCAGTCAAGGCGTATATTTTTCTTTTCAAACATAAGGTTCTTAAGTTTTGGTGAAAAGTATAATGCCACTGGAATTTGACAGCAAAAGTGAGACGGCGCGTAAAATAGTACCATTGCTCCGTTAATCACAGATGCCTGCAGAAGGATACCTTTTGCGACTTTGTTTATAGTACAACATAAACTAAGGCCAAAACCAGTATAGAAGGCTCTTGGCCTATCATCTGGCTGCTTGCCTCACATCCACATGTGTTAATCATAGAAGTGGATCATCTACCATACAGTTATAGGATTGACATGTGAACACCATGTTGGGTCCTTCAGCTATTATATTGGGTTATATCAAACTGAAACTGTAAATTATTATAGTTTCTAATTTCCTCATGATACTGGGTGAGCACTAGTCCCATACTGAGCCAAATTGCATGAGAAAATTTATTTCCCTATTGGGTTTCAAATGAGTCCATAGCCTGGCACCAGGATGTATCCTAAACTGCTTAGTTATGGGGTGAACTATAGATTACGGCTCACTATGCAACATTCTTATGATAGATAGATCATCAGTTGATTAATGTCTTTGACATCGTCCGATTCCTAATAGCCAATTTTGTCGGTCCATCCAATCTCCTGGTTGTAGATGTTTCTCCTTCATATATAACCATATTCCCTGACTCCAGGAGGTTTTAGGTCTTCCTCTGCTTCATCTTCCCTCAGGTTTCCATTCCAAAACAGATTTTGGTAGTCGATCCTCTTCCATTCGCTGGACATGTCCGTACCATCTTCATTGCTGAGTTTTAATATAATCTAAAATAGTGTCTTCAATCTTCATTTTCTCTCTTATAACTGAGTTTCTAATTTTTTCTCTTCTTGAAATTCTTGCGGCCCTTCGTATAAAATCCATTTCCGTTGCCAATAGGTACTTATTTGTTTTTGTTGTTAATGGCCAAAGTTCTGCTCCATAAGTAATGATGCTTTTAACAATTGTATGATATATATTCATTTTATTTTTATTACTTATATTTTTATCCCACAATATTCCATTGAGGCAAGCAATTGCAAATTTTCCTTTATTATTTCTATTTCTTATTTCCTCTTCATAACTCCCATTTTTATTTATTTTAATTCCTAAATATGTGATCTCACTACAACATTTTATTGTTTCTCCAGTCTCCAAAATTAAATTTTGTTCTGGTTCATCAACTGATAAATATTTAGTTTTTTTCATGTTTAAATTTAAACCCCATTTTTCATATTCTTCTATTACTTTTCTAGTCATATATTCTAAATCTTCATAATCTTGTGCAATTAACAATTGATCATCTGCAAAATGTAAGTTGTATAACGTTTTGTTGTTTGAAATAGGAATTCCCATGCTTGAACATTTTCTCCTCCAATTCTTTAATATTTCATGTACATATATTTTAAACAGAGTCGGTTATAGACAACAACCTTGACGAAGACCTTTATTTATCGTAAAACCATGTGACAATATACTGCCAATTTTAATTTTAGACATGCAATTGTCATATAAATTTTGTATAGCTTTAATTATTATAGTTTTAATTCCAATATGTCTTAAAGCAATCCATAGTTTCTCTATAGGGACATTGTCGTATGCTCTCTAGATCTACAAATAGTAGGTGCAAAGGTTGTCCATATTGCATTTTCTTTTCTATTATTTGAGTAATGCAAAATAAATTGTCAGTTGTGGAACGCTCTAAATCCTGACTGTTCTTCTAATTCCATACCACTATAGTTTTTTTTCCAAATAATATTTTAGTATACGTCCATAGAGTCTACTCATAGTACTTGTCACTATTATACCTCTATAATTTTCACATTGGTCTTTTTTTCCTTTTTTATGGATTGTCGAAATGTATCCTAGTTTCCATTCTTCAGGAACTTTTTCACCACTTATAAATTTTGTAAATAATTTTCTCAGTCGTTCAAATAAATGGTCAGATCCATGTTTTAATAGTTCTGCGGGAATTCCTCCTGGACCACTAGATATTTTATTTTTTAATGATTGAACATTCATTTTAATATCCTCTATGTCCAATTGTATATGTTCATCTTCATTTATTTCTGGAATATTTTGAATGTTATCTAAATTAAATACCCTGTTTTCTGATAGTAACGTTTTAAAATAATTTTCCCATTCAGTCATAGGTATTGTTTGTACATTTGTTTGTCCACTTTTATTTCTCAATTTTTTTTAAATTCTCCAAGATTCAGAACTTCGTTTTCCTCCAATACATGTTTGAATTTTTAAACAATTTTGTTCCCAGCTCTGATTTTTGGCTTCTGTAATTTTTTTTCTAACTCTTGCTTGAGCTTCTTTATATTGTATTTTGTCTTTCAGATCTTTCGTATTCAACCACATTAAATATTTTTCTTTTTTGTTTGCTATTTCTTTTGCCAAGTCCTCATTCCAAAAATATTTGAAAAATATTTATTTCTCTATTTGCTTCCCCTAAAGCTTCTTTTGCCGCCTGATGAATACTTTTCACTATATAGTTGTATTCTTCCTGAGCATTGTCAAACGTAGAGATTAGTAACTGATCATCTAACCTTTTCTTATATAGATATGATGTGCTCTCATTCTCCAAACTATCCAAGTTGTATAGAGTTGTTGACAAGTCGTGGAAACTGTCCTCTTCATTTTTAGTTTTATTTAGCATGTCATTTTTACTTTGCAATGTAAATATTAATTTTGCATTCAATAAATAGTGATCTGACATTGATGTATTACTTACTTGTTGGATCTTCCCTCTTCCAATATTGCCACCATCACAAAGTTTCATAACTTCTTTTAGGGATTTACAAACTAGAACTTTAGAATTTGTGCCTTGCCTGAAGTGCCCTACTGAAGAATTTACAAAAATAAACATTAATTTTAGGAAAAAATTGAAAAAAAGTGTATGACCTTGAGCAAAACTGTAGGTTTTGAAAAAAATTAAAAGTTAATACTGAAGAAAAAGAAAATCAGAAATTGTATGTTTGTAATTTGAAAAGTGAGAAATGAATACTGGAAGGAAAAAAAAAAGTATGAAATTGTAGATTTTCAATTGAAAAACTTAGAAAAATATACTATTTAACAAAACTTATAAATAACAATGAGATGATAGATATCAATACAAATGAGATGCAGATGACAATATACGAAATTGTAGGAAAGCTTTGAAAATCATATTGAAAAATTTAAAAAAGGGGGAGAAACAGCAGTTTAACTTACCCAATATATTTTCCTACTGAGCAACAGTGCACATGCGCCAGAGTTTATAGAGCGAGTGATAACCCACCATCGAATCACATATCGATTATCATCCTTGCTTAATGGATTATTGTTGCTCACCACATATTGATTATTATCAATATCGTACTACAGTTTATACAGGTTTTGCTAGATGGCAGCACGTTGCTGTGAAATTTGAATGACCAACCTTTGGAATAAATCCCCAAATCTATTTTAAAGAAATATATTAATAATATTCAAGTTCTCTTAATGTTTATTAAAAATGGATGTACACTAACTTATCTCTTCCTAACATCGTTGCAACTAGCGAGAAGGGAGAAAATCATATATTAAGTAATTTACTCTGGAGAAAATAGCAGCTAGCATCACAATATTGTCTAACTGTTTCATAATGCTAATGTTTTGCATATTTAAATAAATACTTAAAAAATTGTTAAATAATGTTATAAAAATTGTTTGAAAAATGTTTAAAATATTAAAGAATATTAGTAAATACAGAAGAAGAGCTATAGTCTACAACAATAAACTGAAAAATCAAGGGTGAGTTAAACTGCTGTTGTGCCAAAAAAAAAAGAAAAGAAAAAAAACAAAATTGCAAGTTAGTAATTAGAGAACTTACAAAATTATATTGATTGAGATAATCGATGCCAATACCGAGATGCAGACGATGATTTGTTTTAATAACAAGGATGTTGACACGCTATTTAATTTAATTTTGGAGCATGTAGAACGCACCTCAGTATGATCCACATTTAGGCTTATCTGGGGGGGATATTCTGTAAACTTTGTTAATCCTATGACAAATTGTCATACAAACAAAGAGTCTTGCTCGTGAGAGTTATTGGATCTTCTACCGAGCAGTGGCATGTGTCACAGTAACATGGATATTAAAATTTGTGATTTTTTTGTGATATTAAAATAACAGAGTTACTAAATCATAACTTTACAATTTGACAAAATTTGTGTGGAGTATTTTAAAACTTGTGTCGCAAGTAGACTTGAGCTGCTCATTTAAATTAAATAAAATTATACTACTGGATAAATCATTCTAATGTCCTCAATAAGTTCTTGAAAAGGATCGGCATTTCGGTTTTTGCAGTCTATGTGCCATAAATATTCTGCTAAATGGATGTCCACCTGGTCGCGTCTGATGCCTCCCCTAGAAAGTCTACATTGTAGCCTTCGCCAGTGAGTTTCTATGTTATTTGTATGCACATTTTTTACTGGATTTACGTAGGCCAACAAATGGTTCACTGTTAGATGGGAGGCAAAACCATCATCTAGTAAACCATGGTATCCTTTCCAGCAATCTGTATGGATAATGCTTCCTAGTTCAACATGCTGTTTGATCAAATCAAATATAGTAACAGCATCCCTATTATTGCTTGGACAAATCGTCATTCTCACCTCATTAGTTTGGACATCGATCATGCCCAAAATCCAATTCCCTTCTAGAACTCGCCCTCGATGGATCTTCCTCCTTCAAATTTTCCACTCGTCTATTTGCACATGTCCAGGACCTCCAATTTTGCCTCGATTTCTATATTTACTTTCCATGGAGGTTAAACATAATTCTCGGCAGTAATTAAACCAGTCAGTCACTGTATTTTCACTTAGGCATTTGTCCCCGGCAGCACAGTCTGCAATTGTCTGGGCATATGACAATTTATGGACAAAACAATGAATTAAGTCAAGGGATATGCTACACTTCGGGTTGCACGAAAATTTTTCTAAGTTCTATAGAATCGCAGTGCGCATGCGCTAGTGCTCCAATTATCCCAGGTAGATAAATGCAACCTCCAGCAGTTGGCGGTATATGTATAGGAAATCAGTATGACCAACATTGACACAAAATTCCCAGAACTTGTCTAAAAATGTATAATTAACACGTAATGAATAGTGGAAATATGATTTTACGTGGTAACCATCCGATATTTTGAATTTTTCATAGAATAACAGATATGAAGAGTTCATTTATTTTACGTATCAAATCACATTTAAAAAGCAAGGAACCTAAAAGCTAACCAAACCTAAATCAATTACTGTAACACAAATCAATTACTCTAACGTAGGTGAAATCCAAGGAACGTGGAAATGGTTGGCAACATCTGGAGTATTTTGGGTTGTTGATGGTGGCAACCGCTGGAACAACATAGGAAGAGGGAAAATAGCAGTAAGCAATGTAGCACGACCATGTTTTACGTAAATATATAAATATAAAAAAAAGATCGTTGCAACATTGGAAGATGTTTAAAATGTGTTGCAAAATGTTTTAAAAAGTGTTTGAAAGTGTTTAGTGCATCAGTGGAATAAGATATTAAATTGAAAAATTTTTGCGACCTGAAGTGTACAACAGCCAAACCAACTTGGGCAGGAGGTATCTTGCAATTCTCGAACCAAGTTCCTTTTGCGACCGACTGGCAAAATTCCGGGTGCCCACTCCTACAAAAAAACAGTGGGAATTTTCTATGCCGTTTTGTTATCGGAGTAAGGGCAGCATTGCACTCACGACACAATATTCTTATTCTTAAAAGCCCTTCATCAAATAGAAATTGCATACATTCTTTAGGATCAACAAATAGTGGTGCTAAATCAAATTTACTAACGAATCGCGCCATTCTTAAATTATACTGATTTTAAAACAAAGATATACACAACACACTTTAACCACAAATTCTGTTCACAGAATTAAATGGACAGGGAAGGGATCATGGATGTCGTGAATCAACTATAATGATAAAAGGAAATGCGCACAATGTGCATGTTTAGTTTTTGCAAAACTCTGTGAACGAGGTTGCTTTTTTTGTGCATGTCACAGCATGATATCTGTCACATGCTGTGACATGCAAAAAAAAAGAGCAACCTCGCTCACAGAGTTTTTCAAAAACTAAACATGCATAATAAAGAATAAAGCGAAAAAGCCCTGCGACTCGCCATTGCTGACAGGTGGTGAGCAATTTCTTCGGCCCACAATGTTTGTGGTGCCCGGGTTCCAAGACAGCTTGTCCATTTGCCCCGCAAGAAATGATGAGTTGTATGATACAATGAATGAACTGGCTGTTGATACTGCAGCATCAAAGGCCCGGGTACGCTCTTTATGGTTATTTTTCCTGTTTTATTATTATTTTTTAATTATTAGTTTCTTTTTACGATTGGATTAAGTGTTTTTTATTTTATATAAATATATATATGTATGCGGCAAGGTGAGCTGTAAGATTTTTAGATACCAGCTTGACGCTGATTGGTCCGAGATGCGCGACCTATTTTTAGTGTTTTTTTTTGTAATCAAAATATTATTTTTTGCGTTTTAATTGTTACTTAGTTATATTTTATGCTGAAAGTGTATCTGGTTATATGTTTTATATTTTAGTCGTTATTTTTAGCTGTTTTGTTATTGCACGTCGCTGGCCAATCAGACGGCCTGATTGGTCGCTGCGAAGTATTTTTTCGCGATCTTGATTATTTTATGTTAAGAGAGTTTTATTTGCGAATGGGAATTTTATATTTAGTGAGTATTTATTATCGATCCTTGGAAGTCCGCATCCGAAGAAGCACGAAGGCAGCAGCCGCATGTGGTGACGAGGCATCGGCTGTAGTCCCAAATTGAAATGAAATCCTCCATCTGACCTCTCCTCTTTCCCGGCCTTGTGAAGAAATAATTGAATTTACTGATGGAGCAAGGGGGACTACTCCGGTATTCACCTTAACGCCAAGGAAACCATCAGAAACCTTGACAGAGTAGTTGTCAAAAATAATAATTTAGAATTAATGTTCCAAAATAGGTTGTTTAATTTATTGTTTTGGGGTTTAATTTAGTTACGTTGCCCTTAATTTTGAATTTTGAATAGTTTGGGATATATTAATTTACTGGTGGGTGTAAGGGGCCTACTCCGATATTTATCTTAACGCCAAGGAAACCACCGAAACCTTGACAGAGTAGGTTTGAATTTAAGAAATGTGTGTCGAAATGTGGCCAAAATCGGTCAGGGCCATCCGGCTCTTATAGGTGCCTGGCCGGCAACCACCTTTTTATCTCATTTAAGGTCGGTTCTTTAGGCGTATAGCCGACCGAAATCGCCTAAATGAGATTTAGCGTCATCTCAGACGTTATTTGCGCTTATTCGGTCTTTTATAAGTGAACCATTCATCAGTGATCCCTTGAAGGTATGCTGGATCAAGTCGAGAGCGATTGGGAGGATGGTGTTTTTCTCTTGGACCTTTCGGTTCTTTAGAATGTCTTATTGGAGGATATGTGTAATCCTCTAATGGACTATATCTCCCAGAAGGACATATGGATTCCTTTTCTTGACTGCTTGGTTCTAATAAGCTTAAATCCCATCCTTCGTATTGGCCATTGTGGTCCCAACACAATGTTAAGGATAGATTTGTGTTGCCTGATCTTTTTTCATAATAAAGTCGGTCCACTATTTTCCCGAACGTATGCATTAAGTTCGTATTTGTGTCATCTGCATATGTTGGACATTTGTCCCAACATAGGCATTTTTTGTAGTGTTTATCATTTTATCCATCATTTCTGGGTTAAATGTTTGGCACTCTTTGTTCTCTAGCTGTGGAGGTGTTTCTATCTCTGAGGCAGTCTGAGTGTCTACAGTGATATTTTGTTTCTCATGACTGGTAGCCAGTAGGCTTTGATCCTCTGTTTGCGAGGCTTTGTGTGACTAAGTTATGTATCTTAGGACGCGCTGGCGCTGGCGCTGGAGCTGTTGGCTCTACAGGACCGGTGTCTTCCTTCTTGGCAGCAGGAGCTAGCTCAACTTGAACTGCAGAAGAAGGCGCTTTAGTTTTTTTAGACTTTCGTCTTTTTGGGACAGCAGCAGGAGCGAGCTCAACTGTAACTGCTTGTGTTTCTGTAGCAGGAGTGACTTGAACTACTGTTGCTTGACGCCGGGCGGGCTTGGGAACCTTGGCATGGCGATTCGCTTCTACTTTTACTTTGTAATAGCATAGACGTTTTATTTTAAGGACCTCTTCCTCGTCGGAACCACCCGCCAGGGCTGCTATAAAGATTGGCAGCGGCTTCTTAGTTCTCCCAGAAGTCATGTTGACCACTTGGAAGACTTCGAAGCCATGACCCTTAAAGTCGTCCTGGATCTTGGATGGATCCACGCCAGAGTCGATTCCTTTCACTACGAATTTGCGCGCTGTAGCTCGCGGTTTATTGTTCCCCTCGCAATGGGGAATGTTACGCTGCAGCAGCAGCTGTCGGTATTTATGGTAGGCCGATCATGAAGCCAGCCTGACCCTTGTGCCGAGCGGCGTAGGTTCACAAGTGAATGTGTGCGGCTCGTTTTGTGCGAAAACCCTGTTCGCGGCTTCTAATTCGGCGGTTAATTCCCGACTTATCAGCAGTGCAGAGGGTTTCGATTGAGATTGGCTCGAGTCCTGAGTCCCTGAACCTCCAGTGGCCCCGCCGTCGATGAACGGTGGGTCCTCCGGAGGCAGGTCGACTGTCATCGGTAACTCGGCTTTACTGGCAGTCGTTGCTGCAGGCCTTGGAGACAATGGCATTTTCTCCGCTTGAGATTTCAGGCGCGTTCGCTGCGCGATTGGTGGAGTAGGAGCGACGTTGTGGCTCGATATTGTGCGCACTTCCTTTTATTATTATAGTTGATCCACGACATCCATGATCCCTTCCCTGGATCAACTATTATATATCGTATTATATTACCCTACGCGTATCTAGTAGACAGTGCTATAGCAAAATAGAAGTTCTGAATTGATTTATGAATAAGAAATATCACAAATTTTATTCATTTTCTCGTAATTTAACCGAATAGCGACGAAACAGCAAAATAAATATCTATAATCTATTTCGGTATAAATAATAAACGAAAAAGCGCACAAGTTGTGCATATTTCGGTATAAACATAGAGAACGTATAAATGAATACCACTTTCTTTGTAGACACCGTAACAACGTTGGTTGGCGTCTGCTGCATCTAATACTAAAGCCGCAACCGTCGGTCACTGTTATATTGTGAAACTGTATTTTCTTTCTGCTGTGGAGAGTAGTATCAAGTATAAACATAAACAATCTCAGTCTGTTATTGAACAGAAAATTGGATCACAGGTAAATTACAACTGAAAATGTTTCTGACTTTCATTAGGATATGTGTATTGTATACCAGCGAGTTTACATAAATTGTAATAAAACACTGAAAAACGCACATGTTATTGTAGTTTTATGTGAATAATTACTTAAGGTGTAATGATTTTAAAAAATGCGAAAGTGCCATAAAATTTAATAAGAAGTTGAGGTTAAAATAACCTACAATTGGAAAATATGGCTTAGTTATTGCTCAAACAGAATATTCAACTTACGAGAAGCAAGCCAACAAATTAAAGTCCACGAGTTTGCTGACTCAGTTGCTATTTCGTTAAAAACACTGAATATGGGCTGAGGTTGACTTTAAGATGGACACGATTTTCCATCTAACATTTTTATGCCATTGATGCACTAAACACTTTTCAACATTTATAATAACGTTTCGTTACTGTGGCTGTTGTACACTTCAGGTTGCAAACATTTTTCAATTTAATATCTTATTCCACTGATGCACTAAACACGTTTAAAACATTCTGCAACACTTTTAAACACATTTTAAGCATCTTCCAATGTTGCAACGATCTTTTTTTTATATTTATATATTTACGTAAAACATGGTCGTGCTACATTGCTTACTGCTATTTTCCCTCCTCTTCCTATGTTGTTCCAGCGTTGCCACCATCAACAACCCAAAATACTCCAGATGTTGCCAACCATTTCCACATTCCCTGGATTTCACCTACGTTAGAGTAATTGATTTGTGTTACAGTAATTGATTTTGGTTTGGTTAGCTTTTAGGTTCCTTGCTTTTTAAATGTGATTCCACGTTCCCTGGATTTCACCTACGTTAGAGTAATTGATTTGATACGTAAAATAAATTACCTCTTCATATCTGTTATTCTATGAAAAATTCAAAATATTGGACGGTTACCACGTAAAATCATATTTCCACTAGTTCATTTCGTGTTAATTATACATTTTTAGACAAGTTCTGGGAATTTTGTGTCAATGTTGGTCATACTGATTTCTCATACATATACCGCCAACTGCTGGAGGTTGCATTTATCTACCTGGGATAATTGGAGCACTAGCACATGCGCTCTGCGATTCTATAGAACTTAGAAAAATTTTCGTTCGACCCGAAGTGTAGCATATCCCGTACTGTTTTAAACACTTTGGAACCATTATTTCTTACAATTTTTAAATATATCTAAATTAAACGAATATTGTACATAGAGTTCTACAGGCGCGGAAATGCTTCATGTAACATCCGCTAGGTGGCTTTCACATCGGTGTTACCAACATTTGAAAATAATTCCAAACCATATTTAGTGTTAGATCGGTGTTACCGACATTTGAAAATAGTTCCAAACCATATTTAGTGTTAGTGTACGTAAAATTAGTTTATAATTTATTAAATAATATGCATGTAAATTGTTTTGTTAGGTAAGGAAATGGAAACTTAGTTTACGTCCTTTTTTTTTTTCATTTGGAAATAAATAATATGCTTATAAATTGTTTTGTTAGGTTAGAAAATGGGAAGTTAGTATACGTCCATTTTTTTTTTTAGCATTTGGGATTTTATTCTCAAAGTTGGTAATGCCAACTTCAGAGCCACCTACTGGAAGCTACATTTACCATTACAGCAACTTGTGCATTCACACTGCGATTCTGTAGAACTTAGAAGAATTTGTGTGCACCTGTTTCTCAACCTTATCCTTTAATCTAACAAAACTTAATTAATATTATATATATAACTAAAGAATTCAAATTAAGAAAATAATAGGAAATGGCAAAATTTCTAAGTGTAAGAGATCAATATCTGGAGTTGCAATTAGGATCATGGCAGAAACAGGCTTAGCAAACATTTACAAAGAAAGATAGTCCATTAGTTTATAATTTAGTTCTTTAAATCTTTTTATTACTGAAATATCAATTTTTTTACAGGACATGGAAAGTGAAATAAAGACAGAAAGTAAGGGAAATGAAGATGTTGACCTTAAATGTGGAATGGAACCAGTTTGCGATATTGAGATTTCATTAAACAAAAATGTAAGTTGTTAATGCTTTAAGTTTTACATGCTTGACTCAATCTCTTGTCTACATAAGCAACCACACAACAGTAAATATATTCATAGGATGATATTTCCTTTTAGCGCAGTGAGAATTTTTTCCAAGTCCCAGGCAGACACCATGCACATGCGCCAACAAACGCGAAGCGGTTTACTCTATGGAATATTGTGATGCAGCCAACATTATACATGCTGCTTAACAAACCTAAAAGCTAACATAACGCAATTTAAACTCTGCTCAACTGCACTTCTACTATCTCAAAATTTTTCTGTTATATTGTTGTAAACTATAGCTTTTGTTTTGTACTTACCATCATTTTATAATATTTTAAAATGTTTTAAAACAATTTTTATAACATTATTAGACAATTTTAAAGTATTTATTTAAATATGCAAATCGCAATATTACGAGACTGTTAGACTGTTGACGCTAACTGCTATTTTCTCCACAGAGTATATTACGTAGTCTATGATTTTTCTATCGCTGTTTTGGGTTATCGCTGGTTGGATCAGCGTTAGGGAGTGATAAGTAAGTGTACACCCATTTTTTAATAAACATTTGGTAACTCACAATGATGTTTGTAGGTTACCATTCAATGATAACGTTATCGCTGCTACTTCTAACTGCTACCGTGTATTCGCAGTTCTTTGCAGTTTTGAGATAGTGTAAGTGCAGTTTTTCCTTAAACTCTAATCTGTGAAAGACTAACTAAATATAACCTAATGCAATTTAAGCACTCTAACATGTGAAAATATGTAACGCCCAAAAATAAATAGTAAGTTCTCAAATTCTGAAGTACATAACCTATGTTGGCTGCACTGTTGTTGTATAGAATATTCTTTTTAAAAAAATGGCTGCCACGTCTTCATGTTACGTATATAGTTGAATATCATAGAAAAATATAGGAAAAACTGCACTTAAATTAGCGTGAAATGTTTTCAAAGTCCTATAGAACAACAGTGTGCATGCACCAGAGTTTATAGAGCCAGCAATAACCCACAATCGAACCACATATTGATTATTATCCTCGATTACTATCCATCGCTACGAGATTTAAATGACCATTATTTGCAATATGTCCCCAAATCTATGTCAAGAAATGTATTAATAATATTAAAATTATCAACGTTTATTAAAAATGGATGTACACTTACTTATCACTCCGTGACGCTGATCCAACCAGCGATAGAAAAATCATAGACTAAGTAATATACTTTGTGGAAAAAATAGCAGTTAGCATCACAATATTATCTAACAGTGTCATAATATTGTGATTTGCATATTTAAATAAATACTTAAAAATTGTCTAATAATGTTATAAAAATTGTTTGAAAAAGTTTGGAATATTAAATAATGTTAGTAAATACAAAAGAAGAGCTATAGTTTACAACCATATAACTGAAAAATCAAGCGCTACTAGAAGTGCAGTTGAGCCAAAATGTGTTCAAATAATCGTTAGAAAATATGTAAAATTTGTTTTAAATGGTGGGAAATAATTTGAAAATAAAACTCTGTTGGTGCATGCGCGTGGTGTCTGCCATATTCATACATACAAAGGGTAAAAAAGTAAAGTAAAAGTAAAGTGTTCCCACTACAGGCCTCGGGAGGCCCTTGGGGTAGTAGGATGTTAAGGCTCCTACTTTTTCTAGACAATCGGCACTTGATGTCAGCCGGGTTGTGAGCCCTGCGTGACGGCCGCCTTTACCCCAGAATAAGCATCTGGTACTCATTTCAGTTAGAGGCTGAGTCGACCCCAGGGCCATGGTGCCACCAGAAGGTTTGGGTCAGTTTAAAAATCCTGATCCCACCAGACTTGAACCCTCGACCTTCCGGTTTGTAGCGCACTGCCTTAACCACTACGCTACGGCGGGTACCCTATATGAAATACTGGTCGAAGGTACCTAATAAAATAAACAGGCCCTCTGCCATTAAATTTCTTTGGACAGAGAGGACTTATTTACAGGTCCCCTTGAGACTAGACTCTAGTATTCTGTAATTTCCTGTATTATGGTGTTTAATGTGTGGATATTTTAATTTTTGTAATTGTAAGCCCATGTTTTTCCCTTTACAGAGATTTAGACGCTCTCCCCCTATAGGGAAGAATTTGAACCATACTAATTTAGTTACACTTGTTTTCATATAGATGTCATTTTGAGTGGTCCATGGTCAGCACACCGCCTCATACTGACATCTAGGAAACCAAGGTAGTACTCGGATGGGAAAATTTGGCAAATTTTGCTTAGAGGCCTTTTCATTCAGACATAAGGATTTTTTACGAGCCTGAAAATCTTCAGACTTGGGACCCATGGCTTAAAATCCCTCCCGGAGGACTTGCTCCTTGGATTTTTCCATCTTAAAAAAATCCATCGACCCCGGTCGGGTTTCAACCCGCGACCCTCGGGACCAGAGGCAAGGAGCATAACCACTAGTCCACCGCGGCTATTATAATGATAAGGCATTTCTTAGCTTAGTTGAATAAGGGAAACCAGAAAGTTGCAAGTTCAAATTTTAATGGGATCAGGATTTCTTTACCAACCTGAACTTAATGATAATACCATAGCCATGGGGTTGATTTGAACTCTATTGAAATGAGTACTAGATGGATGTATTGAGGACAATGAAGACTGTCATGCAGATCTGAAATTTTGAGCTAATTGTCTGCCGAGGTAGGAGTCTTAACCTATTGCAAGGCCTGTAGTGGGATCATTTTACATTATAATTATATTAATATTTTGTGTTATTAAATAATATGTTTATAAATAAGATTATTACCAAGTAGGAGTCACAGAATAATTAAAAGATTAAGGAAAATTATTTTATTTTTAATTTAAACTATTACAATTCTTGGAACAACTCCAGAAGTAGAAGGACAAGATTATATGCCACTATAATATTTGAGTTTTACTTCATATTTAGACAGTTCATTCTTAAACTTAAAAAGACAACAAAAATAAATCATCCTAACCCTATATTTGCCCTTTTTATTCATGAATAGATAACATTTCAGTTAGGTATTTGTTCTCTTATTCTGGAGCCTAAAATTTTATAATCATGAAGTAGCCTTTTTGAAAATGGATGAACTACATATGTGAGAATAGTTCAGTGAGTTATTCTTCATAATAACCATAAATATAATTTGTGTAGGATGCAGACTTGAAACATGAAATGAAGACAGAAGAGGTTGCCGTTATTAAAGATGAAAATGAACCACTTTGTGATCCTGGGACTCCCATTGTATCAGAGGTAAGTCAGATGATATTTAATTTAATTACTTGATTTATTTGTCTTAATTTCTGTTGCCCCTTGTGGAGCATAGGGCAACAGTAAACCTCTTTCATTACCTCCTATTGCTAGATTTCTCTCCATATTCTTCCATACTCTTGCGCTTTCTCTTCTATGGTTTTCCTCCATCTTCTCCTAGGTTGACCTCTCTTCCTTCCTCCATCACGGCTAGATGCTGGTGTGATAGCAGTTCAATACCTCTGAATTTCTGAATTGTTGTCATGGTTGTTTGTGCAGTATGGGGTCTGGTTGGGTTTGAACCCACAAGCCTCAAAATTTCATGAAGTCATTGCAGTTGTTAAGAATAAAGATCCTCATCAATTGCTTGCCTCCTATGTTTTGATGAAATTAACTGAATAAACAAACACTTTTGTTATGACAGTATTAAGCATATCAGTATATTTTGCTATGGATCAGTAGTTCCCTAAACTTGTGAGTGTCACAGAGCACTGAAACACTTCTTATGATTTAGTGGATCTCCATTTAATATTTACATAGTTTTGGTTATTAAAGTTTGGGCTCAACAGCAGTTTAACTCACCTTTGATTTTTCAGTTTATTGTTGTGAACTGTAGTTCTTCTTTTGTATTTACTAACTTTTTAAAATATTTTAAACATTTTTCAAGTATTTATTTAAATATGCAAAACACTAACTTTGACACTGTTAGACAATATTGAGATGCTGACTGCTATTTTCTCCACAGAGTATATTACTTAGTCTATGATTTTCTCTCTTCTTCCAATGTTGCACCCAGCGATAACCTACTAACCCTTTGGTGGGTTATCGCTGGTTGCAATGATAGGAAGAGATAAGTTAGTGTACAACCATTTTTAATAAACATTTGGGAATTTGAATATGATTAATGTAGTTCTTTAAAATATATTTGGGGATGTATTACAAAGATTGGTCATTCAAATTTCACAGCAATGTGCTGCCATCTAGTGAAAGCTGTATAAACTTTAGTATGACTTCAAACAGCAATAACCCACTTGGCAAGGATATTAATTGATATGTGGTAAGCAGTGATAATCCACTAGGCAAGGATGGCAATTGATATGTGGCTTGATGGTGGGTTATCGCTGGCTCTATAAATTCTGGCGCATGTGAAGTGTTGTTCTGAAGGACTTAGAATGTATATTGGGTGAGGTAAACTGCTGTTTCGCCAGAGTTTGTCTTATATAATATGATTACAGTATTATATCACTATTTAATAATAGAGGGCTTTTCTTGTATGCAAAATTGTAGTATTGTAGTAATTTTTTCCTAAATAATTCTCGTAATATGTTTTCTAATTTTATGATTTCTCCTAATGTATTGATAAATCTTTATTTACATTTTCTTTAATTGCATTTTGATATTTTATAATAAAAATGTATTTTCTTCCATACCTCACATTTTGTCTTACGTTCACTGATTTTTATGGAGGCCTATCTCTCAACACAATAGTCTAATTGACATTAAACTCTTTTAATAAAAGTAAATGAAAATCTGAGACAAAATTTATGATTTTTTAGAAAAATGCAATATGAAAATTTTAATTTTTTTTTGCAAATCTCTTTTCACATGATAAAACAATATTATTTCTCAGAGATGTCCATTAATTTTGTAGATTTTTATTCCCAAAATTAAATAAAATGCACACTGACTGTTAAATTAAATACATACCCTTCACTATTGCTGTACCGTTTTACTTTTCTCATCTCCTTCCCTCTGCTCTGCATACACTGAAATACTTTTACTGTTTGGTTGTTAAATTAGTTTTCAAGATTTGGTATCATGCAGGATCACTGATTTGAAATGTTTTTTTTTTTTTACATTTCTAGATTGAGGTGGAAGAACAATGTTTTATTCAATGGTTGACAGATGATACAAAAACAGATGGCAGAGACAAAGATCTAAGTGAGAATGGAATTGATAAGAGTGGCGAAATAAACTTACAAGAAAAGCAGTTTGGTACATATACTGTCAACCAATCAGGAGAGAGAATAACTACATGGGTATTTATAGATAGTTCGTATTTCCAAGGTAATAATATTAGTCTTGTTCCACCAACTGTAGAAAAAAAATTCACATGTAATGTTTGCGAAAAATCAATGCCCTCAAGTAGTTTTTCTAAAAATATAGATTTGAACTTACACAAAAATTTTGTTTGTGATAATTGTGTTCATTCATTTACTCAGGAAACTACAGTTAATAAGCAGAAACGTATTCACACGAGAAAGAAAGATACCGTATGTAACATTTGCAATAAATCATTTTACGATAAATCTACTCTTATTAAACACATTCGTATTCACACAAATGAAAAACCATATAAATGTAACATTTGCAGTGAATCATTTACCCAAAAATGTATTCTTGTGAAGCATATACGTAAACATACAAATGATAAACCTTTTGTATGTAGTTTGTGTAAAGAATCATTTTTTGATAAATCTGCATTAAGTAAACATGTACGCACTCATACAAATTTTAAACCATTTCAATGTGATTTATGTACAAAATCATTTTTTGAAAATGCAGCTTTAAAAACACACAGACGCACTCACACACATGAGAAACCATATAGTTGTGAATTGTGCAATAAATCTTATACTCAGAAATGCAGTCTTTTGAGCCATAATGCACGTGTGCATAACAATGATAGACGTTTCAGCTGCTTATATTGCAAAAAATCATATTGTGAAAAAACTGCATTAGTACTACATACAAGAACACATACAAACGAAAAACCATTTGAATGTAAATATTGCCCTAAAGCATTTACACAAAGAAGCGTGTTAATTCAACACACGCGTATTCACACTAAAGAGAAACCTTTCTCGTGTGATCTCTGCGGTAGATCGTTTAACAATAAATCTAATCTTACTAAACACGTTAGTCTTCATAAATGTGAGAAACCTTTTATATGTAACTATTGTAATAGAGCATTTACTCAAAAAGGTAATCTTTTTAAGCATATACAACACCATGTTAAAGGAAAGAGGTACAACCGCAAATTTTAAGTATAATTTGATATCCTTCAAAAAAGTATTTTAAAATGGCATAAAATCAGAAAATATTTTTTCTAGCACTATGGAGAGAAGATTCATTATATGGGTACAGTTTCTTCAAAATATTTTAAAAAATAAGATATTACGTGCTATTTTTCTCTTACTCTAATTTCCTTTAAATCCTTAAATTTAGCTCAGTTAATAAAAAATCAGGCAATTATTAATATGAGTTTGTATTTTTTAACATTCTTACCTCATATGTTTATTTTGTTGAACGATCGTTTCAAAGCTATTGCTCCATCTTCAGCAATAACTTTGAAACAATCGTCCAACAAAATAAATATATGAGGTAAGAATGTTAAAAAATACAAACTCAAATATTAAATTAAACCTCATAATGTAACTTCCCAATGATTTAAAAAAAAAGGCAATTATTACTTAAAGATCTTGATGAACATAATTATGTTCAAAAACTAAAAAGATTCAAACTTCAAATAAATTTTCCATTTTTGGGGGATAGAAGAAGGCAAAGTTGTACAAATTATAATCGCTGGATTTTTTGCAAAATGTTTGCTTTAAATTCTAAATTTCAAGTATTATGTATATAATGTTAAAGTATATTGTACCTACCTAAATAGTGTTTCAACAGACTGATGAGTATATTTCGCTTCCCTCTTGCTCTTTTACAACTATGCACTGTATATTTACGTTGCTCAACAAATGTCAAATTATATTCCTTCACATAACATAAACATTTTATTTGTGGGTTTACAAGACTTTTATTCTTCGAAATAGGCCTTAGAATCGGCTGCTTGTTATACTATAAATCATGTATGATTGTTCTTCATAACCACTCATATTCTGATAACCATGCTTACAGTGGAATTAACAGTTCTTCAGACTTCTGACAGTTCAATTTTTAAGAATTACATGTCTCTATTTTCGTTGCAATGCGGTCAACTAAGAAAACAGACCTTAACTGTGACAATTCCACTTACTCTTCTCCCTAAATGCTGAAATGCTACCTTAAGGTATTTTTTAATATTGGAAGTTCTCCAGAAATGCACATAGTTTTATGATTTTATTGTTTAGTAAAATATGTATTTTTGTACTATTCATTACGAGATGTTTTCATAATTATTTACAAATTCTAGTTCACCTATGTTGACTCTACCATTACAGGCATTATTTTATTTATGAACAACAATGTTCTATATCTCTTATAGACCCCAGTTTTAGCACTCCGAAATTAAATGAAAGTTAATTCTGCTATAGGTGTAAAATCTGATTCATTTAATTATTATTACAACTCAAAATTTGTATGGTGATTATGATGTTTTGAAATGTTTGTTCTTCTTAGTACAGGGAAAAATAATGAAAATATCACGGTATTTTTCAATTTTTATAAAACAAAAAGGGTTGTAATAAAATTTAATCAAGTAAAATTTAATGATGTAATTTTCTATAATACAAGAACAGTTATGTTATAAAAATATACAGGCATACATTGGAGTGAAATTGAAAGAAAATTATGTTTGATCGGAATAAAATTTTGGTGAGAATTTAAAAAGAAAAGATAGAGAGAGAGAAGAATGATATAGATAGAGCCAGTTTCCCTAGATTTAAATATTTTTTGTGAACTTTTGCAACTGATATGTATTATAGTCAGAATGTTATACCTCACGTCATACGACTTAGTTCATAAATTACCTCCAGTCAGAAATCAACGCGATGTTGCACAATTATGCACTATCTTTGTCTCTTTTCTTCCTCTTGAGGTAACCTTCCTCCATATGATTTAAATAGTCATACAAATTTATTTTAAAATACAATAGGAAGTAACATTAAGAGGTTTGTTTAATAACTAAAACATTTTGCCTATTCATTCTTACTTCTTAGAGTTGTTTTTGTTGAACATATGTTTCAGAGCTTCTTAGCCCCATCATCAGTGATTACAGACTATATTTAATTAGTCATTCAAATACCTAATCTTTCTCTCTGTCCGATTGCTATAATTTGATGTAATGTTTTGCACAATATATCATCATGCGTGTCATTCTCATAAACAAGTGCAACAATAGCTGCTCTATCTTGTTACCCAATTTAGAACAGAACCACTTATACACCATTAACCTAGGCCAATTCCTAACACTACCAATAATATATTGACACATTCTCCAGGATACAGTGGTTAACAGAAATCAATGCTGTATTGCACAATTGTAGACTATCTCTATTTCTTCCTCTTGATGTTTCTGCTCTCAGTGATGGAGCATAAACTTACAACTGTGGAACATTGTATTAGCATGGTTATTTGAAGGCTTATCTGCATAGGAGAGGCCCTACCCTCATGAACTAAGTCGTAAGAAAGTGTTATAGTATAGCTTATTTAGTTATCTTTATTGTAATTTAATAAAATATATGAGTTCTTATTGAGTAAATATACAATATTTGAACTCCTGCCAATTTTGTATGAAGATAACAAAATTCGATACCCGAATCAGACTTTTATCAGTAAACTATTTATGTGTGTGAAATTTCTGAGTAAATATACTTTATATTATTGAGGGATTGAAAATTCTAATTATAACATTTCCAATCTTGGAGTTGCCATGCCCGGTATTATACAGTTTTAAATGACTAGATTGATAAAAAAAAATTCTGGATTATGTCCATATCCTTCTGCAATATCTTAAAGTATATAATATTTGTTATGGATGTTACAAATAATGTGAATATTATTTTCATCTTTACCTGGAAATGTATAAACTTCTGTTGAGGAGACATTCAACAAAAACATAAAAATATGTCTATATTAATAATAATAATAATAATCATCCTCATCGTCTTTTCAAGTATTGGGCCCAGTGGCCCGTTACGGTCTCCCGCCATCTCCGAAAAAGGTCGATCCACAGATCTTCTGCCTTGAGGAATGTAGTGAAGAATTTGTTTTGGTATTCTGTGACAAATAATAATAATAATAATAATAAAAATAATATCTCTTTTTATCAACATGTTAATTTTATGTTAAAAATGCTGTTGGAACTATACATTTTTCTGGTAAAATAAATATTTTCACCTGAACATGTATAGGCAATCTTTTCCCATTCTTACTAGATTTCAATTGGAATGGTGACCTGATTTCTCTTCTGTTCCAGTTAAGATTTAGTGCATGAAGTAAAAATATACTTATCTAATTCAATTTGAGTGATTATTAACTTATGGACTATATAAATTTGTAATTCAGTCTTTACTCTCACAAGGCAATGATTATTGTAAAACATATTTAGTTACATATAAAACATTGTTTACTGAATGTTGTTACACTCTGTTTGTATGTAAATTTAACATGTGGTCATATATTCTGATATTTTGTGTCATATAAAGCTTTCATTACAAAATCTCAGATTTACGTAAAAATATTTATTTTGTATGTTGTATTTTTTTATGTTTTTATTATGTAAATATCAACATAAAAAGGCCACAGGGTGAGAAAGGAATTGATTATTATTTAAGAAATAACACTATGTGGTTATATTTAATGATTATGAAAGAAAGGAATGTCACAAAATGTTAAAAAGAGAGATAAACCCAACATTGGGTGCAAATTTCTCAATTGGCAATGATAAATATAGGAAAAATATGGAATGTCCTGGTGAAATCAATGGTTCAAGTTTTGCTATACTGGGGAAGAAGAAGGATTGTTAAAAAATTAAAATATTTTTTTTAAATTCTTGATTTTTGTGACGTTGCTTATTTTTCCCCTGTGGTCTTTATATGTGAATATAATGTGTATTATAGTTATTCAAATCATGTACATCATTTGAACAATGAAATGTTCCTTTGTATTTGATGATAAGATTAAAATGAATATAAAAAACATGATCTAGATTTATTAATAAACACTCTTAATGTTTGAACTATGGAATATGGTCCCATGTTACATAAGCCACTTTTTACATTAGCCGTGTACTATTCAGTGACTCCTTGGTAATAACTGATTAGACTTTGTGCTAGATTTTAAATAAGTTGAAGACTAAATAGTTCATCATTATCATCTGGTATCATGGCAGCTGCCGCCGTCTTCCGGAAACCAAAACGCCATTCCTCTCTGTCCATCCATTGATCTTCCTCCAATCCTCTGATATTCATAGCTGCTTGTACCCTTTCTATCCAAGTTTTCTTCGGTCTACCTCCTTTCTATTGGGATCCATCCATAACAATTTTAGGCAATCTTTGCTCTGGCATTCTTATGGCATACCACTGTAATCTTTTCTTTTCTATAATGTCTATGATGTCCGGCTCCTCTTGTAAACCCATAATTTTCCTTATTTCTTTATTTCGTATTGTATCCATTCTAGATTTTCCAGCTGATCATAAAACATCCATTTCTGTACTTAGAATTCTTTTCATTTTCCTGGTAGGAATTTGCCAGACTTCACCATATGTTAACTAAACTAAATAGTTATTAACTATTTTAAAAAAAAATTATATTCCGTCTAGGGGCACACCATAGTGTAGCTTGTTAAGGCAATATACTGCAACCTCCTTCATCCTGAGGTGCCATATATGATACCTACGCCATTTAATTTATTTCTTGGTTTGTGAATAACTTAAAATCACTGTGATGTGTGGTATCATGTTCGATGCCTTCAGAGCTTCTAGCTACTTTTTTTTTTAACTGTAGTTTTCAGATGGCAGCGTCAATTAAAGGGAAAAAACTTGATTGAGACTAAAGCTATTATATATGATAATTTGCATAAAACCTTCTTAAATGCCTCCCCCTAAGAAATAAATTTTTGTTTGTTTCTGGAAAATTTGCCATTTTGACCTCTATGAACATTATTAATTGTAAAAGTGAAATTATAATTGATAAAATCTCAATTCAGGACCCCCATAAAGGCCTCCACAAAATTTTTTTGATCCCCTAAAAAAATACCGGCTACCTATAAACCTATCAAGCACAAAAATGAGTATATATCTTGTTATATTTTTCTTTAGAATGCATGAGAATAATAGAAGGTCCTGAGTTTCGTCTCAGCCTCTGATGGAAACGATAATAGGCATTTGTACTGTTTTGTACAGATACAAGTTTTATTACCAATTTTTTAAAAAAGGTAAGCTACTGCCCCAAGTACCTCCATAAATCTGTAATGTGATCAACTTACTCTATCTTACATATACATACATTTATAAACAGATGTTTGGTATTTTGCACTACTTGAATCTTTACAAAAACACTTACAAAAGAAGTATGTACTTATCACACTTATATCACTATGTAATTATATTCACATCAAGATGCAGTTTGAGTTTTGCTTATATTTTCATATGTATATGAAGTAATGAGATAATGGTCAGATTTCAGAATGCACCACATATAAAGAAGGATCACTAGTTCATAGTTAGTTGAGTTACTTTTGGTTACTTTTTATTTAGTTTAAGATATTTAAAACTCTGATGTTAATCAGCTACTATAAATTGAGGCAAAAAAACAACATAAGTGTCATTCCAACAATAGAACTGTATTCTTTAGTCTAACCATTAGTATTGATATTTTTATTGATTTTTTTTGTGGCACAAAATATGTTTGCATAAACTTCTGGAATGCATTTATTATTGTATGAATAGAAAAAAAAATTCCTATTGAAATGGATCTTTACGAAGGTCAATAGAAAATTTGCTTCAAGGTCAATAAACATGTTCTCTCTTGATTCAGAGATATTATGTTTGTGTGAAGATAACTGCAGTTTCAATTTACCATGTGTTCTCTTAACTCACAGTATTGTAGCTTTTAGGGTGTTTCCTGACAATATTCCATAGAGTTTTAAGACCCAGTTGAATTGGCTAATGTGTATACATTTTAAAATACAATAGGAAGTAACATTAAGAGGTTTGTTTAATAATTAAAACACAAAATAGATGTAAACATAAAATTATTAAAACAGAAAACAAAAATGAACTCACCACATGGGAAAAAATCTACATATAGAAGAACAAGGAAAGAATTATGAATTTTGAAATTTCCGGAGAAAGGAACCTCATTTGTAAATTCATTGGAGAGAGCAGGAATCAAGAATAAGGGCCGACAACTTAAGAAAATGCAGTCTGTAATCGCTGGCGATGGGGCTCAGCAACCTTGAAACATATCAAGTTTGTTTGAGTCTGGAAATATCTTACCTCAATTTAATGTTGATTTGTTCTCAAACATGTTTCGATATAATCTTCTATATCAGATTCAGCATGCCCAGAGGTAAGATATTTCCAGACTCAAAAAAAGTTGATTAAAAAAACCTCAAAATATTACTTCCTAAAATAAACCACTTGAAACATATGTTTGACAAAAACAACCATAAGAGGTAAGACTAAATGTCTTAATTATTAATGTGTATAAATTTGCCCTTGGGGCAAATTATCTGTCACTCGCAATATAATCAGTTACATAATTATTGTACTAGTATATATGAGCCATGTATACAGCTTGAAGGATGTTATGTGTAACTAATGTAAAGTACTAAGTAAGTTATTTTGTTTGGATTTACTAAGTTTTTATTAAGGCTAATAAAGTATGTCTCTTTGGCTCATCAGATGTGCAGTAACACAATTCATGCAACAGTTGGAATTATAAAGTCAAATCTGTTTACTTTTTATTCTTAAAGAGCAACATTGAATGTTTTACTAATACGATATTTGATTCTTTAGTTATAGGAAGACCTATTCCTTTGGTATTATTGCTACATACCATAAAGCAATTTAATTCTTTATTCTGTATATATATCCATCCATAGTAATTCTGCCCGAGGGCAGGTCCTTCACTGCAATCATAGCATTTTCATGCTATGCTTGCAGCTTTACCAGGGAATTATAAGTGTGGTCGCTTCCCGTTGCTTTCCACACCGGTGAAGAATGATGATAATGATAAGGATGAGGATGATGATGGCCATATGATTTCGGGGACCGTTTGGGCCTTAAAGTTTTCCTGACATTTGTCTTACAGGTGAGGAAAAACCTCGATATAAACCTCACCCAGAAAAGCTGCCCTGATCGGGGATCGAACCCGGGCCCGCTGCGTGACAAGGCAGCACGCTACCTTGAGACCACAGCAGTGGACGTGTGTATATATATATATATATATATATATATATATATATAATATTTTTTACCATCTTCATCCTAAGGCCATCAAAGGTAAAAGTTTGGCCTTCTAAATATTCGTCTTCCAAGCCCTTTTAATTTTTTGCTACATTCAGACATGTACTTTAATTTTGTTTATATCGTACATTAATGGCTTGGTCCCACCTCAGTTTAGGTCAGTTATATATGATTTATCACGATGAATTAAAGTTAAATAAATATTTATTAAATCACTACAGTTACAATTATATGAATTAACATAAACTATGTAGGTATTGTTATTGTCAAGTTATGTAGATAGGAAATAACACTATGAGGTTTTTTAATATTGTTTATTTTTTATTATTTCACTCACCTCATACTTCATAATTCATAGCAGACCCTAGGTTTCTTCACATCTTTTGTGACATTCTCAATGCTGCGTCACGTTCACAACTGACGTCCAACGGCCTTCTATCCTGCAGACTAGAAGTATGCGTTGGCCTGGGCCTGGGGTGGGCCAAGGCCTGTTACGATCCTATAGAAAATTTTCCCTCCAGCGTTTCACAGGACGGCCCAGTGATCTTCGTCCTCTTGGTATATAATTATAAACAGCTTTGGAGATCCGATTTGAACTCATTCTTTCAAGATGGTGTTTCCAATTTAGTTGGTATTGTTTAATATATTCCAAAATTGGCGTAGTCTTCAATTCTTTTAAGATATCGGTGTTCCTTTTCCGATCCCATCTGGTGTAACCCGCTGTTCTGCGCATGAATCTCATTTCACAAGCCGTTATTCTGCTTTCATGTTGTTTTTTTAGTGTCCATACTTCACTACCATAGGTCAACACTGGTCTAGCCAAAGTGTTATATAAACGTAATCTGGTGTTTTTTTGTACAAGGGATGGTTTCATAACTTGATTAATAATTCCTAAACTTTTATTATAACTAGTAACTTTTCAGGGATATCCTTTTCATCCCAGATAGAGAGATAATATCCAAGATATTTAAATTGATTAGATCTCTCTAAAATTTTATTGTGGAGACAGATTTTACTTTGTATGGGGTCCTTCCCATGAAATGCCATAATTTTAGTTTTGTTAATTGATATTTCCATATTAAATTTGGCACCTATTTTTTGTAAATTATAAATTGTAAATTATAAATCATTTTCGGAAAGTGCCAGAAGAGCTAAATCGTCTGCAAAAAGAATAGCATCGAGTTTGAGGTTCCTATTGATGGGTAAATATTTTTAAGGAACTTATTAAATAATTTATCTACATTAATGAGTACTTAAACGAAACAATAAATTAAATGTCAAATGTGCAGAAAATAGGACATTAATGCTCCATTTTTCCAGGCTAAATTAATGTTTATATGAATTTAAACGATTATACTTAGGTGGGCACCAGTTCTTCGCTAATTTATTATTTGTATGATCAGTAAAATTAATTAACTTTTCACAGAATTAACACGCTTAGTTTATTATGGCGCAATTAAAAGAATATTTAAAAACAAGAAAGGAAACAAAACAAAAATTTTATAAAGCAGTGGCAGTCCCCTTACTATTGTATGGTAGTGAATTTTGAGTTTTAATTAAAAGAGAAGAGAAAATCATAGAAGCAGCTGAAATGAGATTTCTGAGAAGTGTGGCTGGCTGCAAACTTCTAGATAAAAGAAGAAGTGAAGATATTAGAAATGAACTAAATATTTTTAAACTTTTAGATAAAATAAAATAATCTACAAAAAACTGGAAAGAACATGTTCAAAGAATGAAAGATGATCGCATTCCAAAAATTATACTTAATTACAAACCAAAAGGAGACAGGAATGTCGGTAGACCGAAAAAGAGATGGATTCAACTTTTTGAATGAGAATCTATGAGATCACGTGGGCTTAATCCGTGATTGTTGTTGATGATGGTAGTTTATTGTGAAATTACAGAGGACTCAAATTACTCGTATTTACGCTTAGTTTGTTTATAAACACGTATTATTCTAAACTTATTTGTGTTAAATTGAAAAACTCGCAAATGAATCATCCTTATGTAATACGTTTTTTGGACATTGGTCACATCCAAATTATTCTTTCCCTCCCTTTTATCTATAATGAAGATTATAGAATTAAAGTTAAGATAACTGATAGAAGCCATGTCCAAGTGTGTTAGCGATATTATTTCTGGTTAATCTGGTTTGTTTGCTTGTTAAATAAAAGTAAGCATTAAATGGCTAGTATTTTTTTTAAGTTTAATAAAACTTAAAACCTAGTTATAAAGGCTAATATTATTTATTAGAAAACAAAAACAATGGCCTTTCGGAGAAAATATGCAGTTCGATCGAAAATAGTTTTGGACGATGAAATTATCGAACAAGTACAGAATTTTAAATATTTAGGATGTCACATAGCTTACAATTGGGAAAATGATATCTTCTTGTAATCTTGTAAGCCCATGTTTTCCTTAACAGAGATTTAGGCGCTCTCCCCCTACAGGGAAGAATTTGAACGATACTAATTTAGTTACACTTGTTTTCGTATAGATGTCATTTGAGTGGTCCGTGGTCAGCGTTCCGCCTCATACTGACATCTAGGAAACCAAGGTAGTATTAGGAAGGGAAAATTCGGTAAATTTTGCTTAGAGGCCTTTTCATTCAGGCTTAAGGATCTTTTACGAGCCTGAAAATCTTCAGCCTCGGGACACACGGCTTAAAGTTAAGTGTAATCCCAGATGTGACTGTTCCTACAATTGTAGTATCCATCACGTTCCTACAATTGTAGTATCCATCACGCATTAAATAGGCCTCATCTGGGAATAACACGCGTGTAGGAAAGGCAGCATCGTGAACAGTCTGATGTAGAAACCACTGTACAAAGTTCATACGAGGTACAAAATCCTGTGGTCCTATTGCCTGCACATTCCGAAGGTGGTATGCATTTAGGTTGTACTCCCTCAATACCCTCCAAATGGACTTACGTTCTTAGCACGTATGCTGGTTGAAGGTTCGACAGTAACTCGCTCGACCACAGCGTCCTCAAAATCAGGTGTACTCACATTAAGCCTCTCGCCGCCTCCGTTCGAGGACGAAGATTCACCGTTTCTCCAAGACGTCGATGAATTGCTGCAAATGTACGAGTAGTATGTAACAGGATGTCTCCAGTTGGAACGCGGCTGCTCATACATGCGACGAGTCACTATTCCATTTCCTCTCGCCTCACCATAAGTCTCTGAGTTCAGGCAACTCGTACTACTCCGATTCGATTGAGGGTCTTTCCACTTTTCAGCGGTTACCCTTTTACCAGCCGGCTGCTGGCCCTTCACATCCACATGTGTCAATCACAGAGGTAGATGATCAACAGCCAGTGTAGGGGTGACATGTGGTTAGCATGTCGAGTCCCCCAGCCGTTATAGCTGGTTCCTCAACCTGGAGCCGCTACTTATTGTAGCTACCCAATTGCCTCACGATGCTGGGTGGGCACCGGTCCCATACTGGCCGAAATACCATGAGAAAATTTCTTCCCCCATGGAGACTCGAACCAGCGCAAGTCCCGTAGCTCTGCGCCAAGGCTTCCTACCTTAACCGCTCGGCTACGGCGCGGGACTAACTCGTACTACTTCTTCTTCTTATTCTTCTTTAAACTTAATTTGTAGGATTTTCATCCTGTTTATTTCCAAAATCACTCCTCGGAGGAGGCGTAGTGGATGTGCATTCACTGTCTATCCATCTCTTGGCTGGTCTTCCTCTTGTTCTTCTCCCGTCCATTGGCCTATATTCTTTAGCTCTTTTTGCAAGCCGGTTTTCTTCCATAACTCGTACTACGTGTTGATTAAATTCTCCAAACAACAACAAACAAAACCTACCAGCCTTAAGTTTACAGTTTATTAACAATTGCAAAATTAGACGTATACCAACTTAAATTCATATTGCTACGACAGAATAAGGGCTGACGGCACAGAAACTACGAACGGGTTGATTCCAGTGCGTCGCGCGCGCTCCTTGATACATGCACATAACTCATAAACGACATGTTTAGGAATATATGTTCATTCAAAAAATTATCTTCTCTGCATGGCCTATCATCCCTGTACTTTTGTCGGCGGAGTCCTGTTACAGCCTGTATATACTAGTGGACCCGACAGATGCTGTCCTGCCTGAACGTTCAATTCTCATGTCATGGCCAGACGATAAAAATTAAGTTACTTTTTTACCATAAAATTTATTAATTTATAAGTTCATAAATAAAACTCCTCACTGCCATCTCATGTGGCTCAAGAAGCGTGCATGATAATATCACATCGTTATCGCGCGGAATATGTCGGATAATGCAGATGACTACACATCTGACATAAAAAATCCTATAACCTGATCACAGCGCCACCTATCGGATCCAACTGTGAATCTGAACCAACGCATCTGTGCCCCCGTAAGATATGCGAACTTAAAGCATACTTCCTTTTTCTGCCACGTTAAACCATTTCCCTCTCTGCATTCCTATATATCTCTCTCTTTTATCTCTCTCCTTCTTCCCTCTCACTACTGACAATTTTGAGCATTCTTGCGGGATATTAGTTGCACTTGCACTCCAGTGTTGTCAATTCAACTCAACATGAATACTGCAGCACGAGCGGTGAAATAAATGTTATTAGGCAAGTAAGAGCATTTTGCGATAATGAGAAACAAACAGGTCATTATCTGTTTCCTATGAATTAGGCAACTGAAAGAGCAGATGCCATCATAGATGAGGTTCATTTTATTTCAATTGACGACATTTTAAAATGACTTGCTTATTTAATATTAATGCAACATTTTTTATGTAATTTATATAGGCAGATTAGAGCGTCTAATAATGACGATTAGGAGAGAGGGGGTCTGTTCAGGAGATGAAAAGCTAGAATCACGAATTAAGAAGATACCAAGAGAATATTTAATTCTTGTACGTGAGATCAGTTTAGTAGTGGAAGCCAGACGCGAGGTTTTGTGATGTGCGCTATAACGAAGGCTTACACGTGCAGACACGGGACCTGAAATGTGCGCTCACTCAGCATGTTACGAGTCCACGGCCACAGTCAGATAGTGTACCTCGAGTAGATAAGGTGCTTGATCGCTTTTCCTTGTGAACTGAATGGCGTGGGTATAATGTAAACTGAATGACATGTGTATAAGCTATTTCAATTTTAAAATGTGTATCTTATAAAACATAAGTGTAAAGCGAATCACGTGTGTATGAGTGTAAACTGTATAATGGCTAATATTTTTTCTACTCAACAACGTGTATTTATTTATGAACAAATATTTATTTGTTAACTCAGTCTGCCAGCCAAGTACGAAGACGTTTTTGAAACACGATTCCCGGGTGTAAAAATTTCATCACGTTCAACAGTCCATAATATGTACAACAAATTTTATAAAGTTGTGTCAAAAATGTATGGACAACGAAGATGAACACTTCCAACACCTGCTTGAATAAAGTTGGTAAGTATGACAATTTGTAAAATAGTTACGAAAATGTGTGTGGTTGTATCATCACGATCCTACGCTGTCCGTTCCCCGCCACGAGTGCGTCATTGCTATATTCAACTCATTTCTTAGAGAGTCTGTGACTGCAAAATAATGCTATGACCTGTTCAGAATATTAAAAAGAAAGGGCTTTCTTTAATACGATAACTTAATTGATAAATATCGGGTGAAACACGACTGTAATTGGTTGTTAAAACAAGCTTCAGTGAAAAACGTGATTGGTCATTGGCTCCCATTTGGGGCGTAAGTTAAACAGTCTTTAAAAATGACATACGTAGATTCCCTTCACATAATATCCATTTTAACCAATAAAATATATACACTACTATATTATAATTATTTCCATTAATCGTAGAGGTCAACATCGGTGGCATCAGACCTACTTAAATTAAATATGAAGAAGTTATAATTAACCTTACGTTATTCAATAATCAAGAGCCTGACACTGTTTGGCAACATCCCTACTCGGTAAGTTACTGTGGCTGCTGTTTGAGGCAGTGGGAGGGAAGTGCGGTGAAATTGTATGAGTATAGACACGTACTTTTCTAAGAACGATGTTAGCGCTATACTTAATTACCTACTTACTCACTGGCACTATCGAATCCGTAGGTTCATGACCGCGCGGACATAAGCTCTCCATACATCCCTATCCTGAGCTAATGTTTTCCAATTGTTCCCTGTATAATCTACTTCCCTCAAATCAAAGTTAATGTTATTCTCCCACCTCATTCTTGGTCTACCAACTGGGCGTTTTCCCTCTGGCTTTCCTACAAGAAGCTTCCATGCAATTCTTTCATTCCCCATACGTGCAACATGTCCTGCCCATCGCAGTCTACGAGACATAACTGTTCTTATATCTGGCTTCTATAAAGACCATGTAGTTCATTGTTAAGTAGTCTTCTCCATTCACCTGTCTGTTCATCTCTCTTTGGTCCAAAAATTTTCCTGAGTACTTTATTCTCAAATACTTGTAATCTCCTTTCCTCCCTTAAAGTAAGAGTCCATGTTTCGCACCCATATAATATAACTGGTACAATAATAGTTTTATATATTTTCAGTTTAACGTTTTTTGAAAGGAGTTGGGACATCCAAGAGTCTCTGCAATGCATAATAGCACACATTTCCAGATGTTAGCGCTATAGAGTCTCTGCAATGCATAATAGCACACATTTCCAGATGTTAGCGCTATAGAGTCTCTGCAATGCATAATAGCACACATTTCCAGATGTTAGCGCTATAGAGTCTCTGCAATGCATAATAGCACACATTTCCAGATGTTAGCGCTATAGAGTCTCTGCAATGCATAATAGCACACATTTCCAGATGTTAGCGCTATAGCGGCACAAATCCGTTGGTCCGTGTATATAAGATAATACTAACACCTGACACTCTCCCACTAAATACCTTACGACATCGAAACCGGATGTTAGACCACTGTTAATTGTTCATTGTGTAAACAATAGATTCATATAATTCAATCAAACAAATTGAATTGGTTAGATCATATTTTTCTCAGTTTATTACAATTTCAAATCTCAGAAATTAAACTTCGTGAGATATGAACAGACAGGTGAATGGAGAAGACTGCATAACAATGAATTACATGGTCTTTATAGGAAGCCAGATATAATGAGAAGAGTTAAGTCTCATAGACTGCGATAGGCAGAACATGTGGCACGAATTGGGAATGAAAGACGTGCATGGAAGCTTCTTATAGTAAAACCAGAGGGAAAACGCCCAGTTGGTAGACCAAGAATGAGGTGGGAGAATAACATTAACTATGATTTGAGGGGAGTAGTATATACAGGGAATGATTGGAAAACATTGGCTCAGGATAGGGATGTATGGAGAGCTTATGTCCGTAAGGCCATGAACCTACGGGTTCGATAGTGCCAGTGAGTTAGTTAGATTTTCTATTAGCATCCAGTGACTATCGTTACACAAATGGTACATTTTAAGTTAGACATACGTGCATTTTCTTTTTGTGTAATGTTACTTACTTACTTACTTACTCACTGGCACTATCGAACCCGTAGGTTCATGGCCGCACGGACATAAGCTCTCCATACATCCCTATCCTGAGCTAATGCTTTCCAATCATTTCCTGTATAATCTACTTCCCTCAAATCATAGTTAATGTTATTCTCCCACCTCATTCTTGGTCTACCAATTGGGCGTTTTCCCTCTGGCTTTCCTACAAGAAGCTTCCATGCAAGTCTTTCATTCCCCATACGTGCAACATGTCCTGCCCATCGCAGTCTACGAGACTTAACTGTTCTTATTATATATGGCTTCCCTGTAAAGACCATGTAGTTTATTGTTATGTATGTCTTCTCCATTCACCTGTCTGTTTCATCTCTCTTTGGTCCAAAAATTTTCCTAAGTACCCTTATTCTAAAAATACTTGTAATCTCCTTTCCTCTCTAAAAGTAAGAGTCCATGTTTCGCACCCATATAATATAACTGGTAGAATAATAGTTTTATATATTTTCAGTTTAAACGTTTTTTGAAAGGAGTTGGGACATCAAAGAGTCTCTGCAATGCATAATAGCATGCATTTCCAGAATTGAGCCTATGTTTAATTTCTTTGTGCATCTCATTCCTTATTTGTGATTATTGTTCCTAGGTATTTGAAATTCAGCCACTTCCTCAAAATTTCCCTCATTTGTCATTAGCTGTCACATTTCCATTATTTAATGAATTTCTACGTGTGACCATATATTTAGTTTTATTGATATTTACTTCCAGTCCTAAATTTCTTTAGTGTTACTCAATAGTTTTGGTGTAACGTTAGGGTTTTTTAATCAATAAACTGTCTGACATCTTAGTCCATATGACTCCAGAATCCTAGGTTTGTGGCCAGTACGGGGTGAATTTTTCTTGTTTGTCTGTCATTATTTTGAGTAGTTTTCTATCACCTGACCACTCCTTACTATATTAGAAGATTTTTTACAAGTTTTTTATATTTCTTGGATTTTTTATTGTTTTCTTTCAATTTCATAATTTTTCTCCCTCCTTCTCTATCTCTGGCAACCGTCCACCAATTCTTGAGTTTTAAAGATTTGACAATTCTGTAGTTCTCCATGCATCCATCTCGAATTCGCTCTGCTCCAGTTCTCTGTCTTCCTTCTGGCCCTATCATGTATAAATTCTTCAACTTATTTTTTGGTAATTCTCTGCGTATGTCCTGTGCCCATCTTAGTCGGTTTACTTTAATATCTGTAATGATATCTTATGATTTATAACAATTCATATAAAACCCTGTTACACATCTCAGTCACAACTTTCCAAATTTCCTTAATAGGTCCATATATCCTTTTGAGTATCCTTTTCTTTCAAAAGCACCAGTTGAGATTTGTCATGTTTCAGTCAGAGCCCAGGTTCATCACTCCTCTAAGTTAACACTAATTTAATTAGTGTTTTGTACAATCTGGCTTCTGTTTCACGTGTCGGATATTTTCAATTTAAAATGTATTTATTGAAATAGTATTCTTATGATGCTAAGTTGGGAAGTAGTTTTTACGGAATCGAGGAAATATTTTAAAAAGCGAAACGATAGCGAAGTTTTTTAATTTCCAAGATTTTTGTAAAACATTTCACAAACGTGCGTTGTACATTATTTGTTGCGCGATGGTGTTTTCAAAATAATAATATAAAGTAAAAATAAACACCTTTGTTGGATATATTTGTTTCATTAGATAACAATTGACCAACGTTAACAGTGGTGGACATTTTTATTAGTTGAAACTACAGGAGGCCACGAGACCAATTTAGTGATAAAATGGGAGACAAGAACGCTGTATTGTTTTTATATTGTTTCAAATAAAAGTTCAGTTTCATTTAAAATGCAGTGATTTGTTTCATATATGTATATGTAACTCTAACCTTTTGGATATTTTTTTGTATATACATTGTATGTAGTATGCATAGAAGGGCAAGAGTTTTACTTCCCACAAGCGTGTTTGTAATATGTAATATTAACCGTATAGTTATTTTTATTACAGTATAGTTATTTAGGTTGGCAACCCCGAAATGTAGGATGTTAAACTTTGAATCATGGTTGCCATTGGCTGTAAGTAAGACTAAACGCACTATCGCGGAAAAAATGGCATTCCTTACCATTTTGTATTCGTTCTTACTGGATATTAATTATGTTTATTTAGTCCAATCAACATGAGTCCATAAATTAATAATTTATAAAGCAATGTCAATTTTACTATTTGGTACTCGCTGATATCAAGTGCCAATTCTAACAAAACTATCATAGTCTTGTTCAATCAAGGATCTCTGGGCAAAGCCGGAATAGTATAACCTTAAATTGACAAAACAATAATTTCCTCTGCCAGTTATTTAAATGTTCCGGACCGCACAGAAAACATGATCAATGTAAACTCTAAATTATTACATTATTATGTAATTTGACGCAAATGTAAGTAATTTCTGCCCATTTGTTTTTCCATTTTTTTATAAACAATTAACTAATACCCGGCGTGCGTTTGTTACGCCTAAATAAATTAAATGTGTTTTTTTATATTTAGTTGAATAAGTAAAAAGAAAAATAATTATAAATTTATATCGTAATTATTTTTAGATATCCCGTGCTGGTCACCCGGCATTGGCCAGGAATCTAATAATCCCGATCTTCTTGACATAAATGAGCTGAAAGACAAAATGGTTATTGTGAGTTATCCGTAAAAGAATACCCGCTGTGCACAGTTCCGCTTGCCCGGGAATCAAGCCATCCCGATCTTCTTGGCTTCAATGAGCTGAAAGATAAAAATAGTTATTTGTGAGTTATCCGTAAAAGACAGACATATGCTGTCGCGAACTTCTTTGTAGATTTTTTTAGATATTCAATTCTGTGTACATTATTTTGGTGTGTATGTTATGGTTTAGACAGCGTAAGCCATTTCAGCGTCCAAAAGGCTAAAAAAAAAAGTTTTTCTCTACAAAGGGCGATTTTTAAGGGTGAAGGAGTTGAGTATTACATCTTTCTTATAGCCTAAAACCTTCCCGCGAAACTCTCGAACATCTTGTAAAAAAAAACCCCCATCACAATCGGATGAACGGTATGGAAGCGCATAAAGGACAAACAGATATATATATATATATATATATATATATATATATATATGGTATGATAAGAAAAATAAATGCCTGGACGGGATTTGAACCCGGAACTCTGAGTCTGTACCTCAGCGTGTTATCCATTACACCACCAGGCGAATCCAATTCAAATACTTATTTTTCTTATATATGTATTATATTCTCCATTCTTACTAGATATCGCGAGAACTTGCTTACTTGTTATAGTCAGCTACTAAATGGCAGTGAAGACCGAGTTCTCCGCGACATCTAGTAATAATGGAGAATGTAATACATAAGTAAGAAAAATAAGTGTTTGAATTGGATTCGCCTGGTGGTGTAATGGATAACACGCTGAGGTACAGACTCAGAGTTCCGGGTTCGAATCCCGTCCAGGCATTTATTTTTCTTATCATACCATATTAAGCTTGCATTGGCTCAATGTTAAACATTTAATTATAACACACACATATATATAGATCGTATCGAGTAGCGTACCCGACAGAGGTTAACCTGCCCGAAGTTCAATTCCCGTGTCATGGCCAGACAATATAAGTGTGCTACTTTTTTACCATAAAATTCACTAATCAAGACGGAATTAGATATTTTTAAGTAAGTTCGCAAGAAAACCTCTCACTGCCATCTGTTGTGGCTCAAGAAGCGCGCATGATGACGTCACATTGTTGTCGCGCGGATATATCCATCTACTTATCCCGATCTTCTTGGAAATAAATGAGCTAGTTATTGTTAATTATCCGTAAAAGAATACGTCCTGCCCGAAAGTTTGCTTGCCTGCTGTTAACGGGTTCTTAAACGTTTTTCTCGATATTTGAATTATCGATAAACCATATACTAAGTGATATTTTTTAACATTGAGTTTGACATTTCAATCTTTTCGTTTTGTTATTGTGTTATACTTTTTTACACGCTTTATATTAGCTTGACCTGTATCTATGTAACTGAATCTTTTAACGCGATTTTCACACACTTAAAATCATTGGATCGACTTGAAACTTTGCATACTTGTAAAAGACCCGTGACAATATAATCATTTCATATTTTGTTTCTAAAATCAAGGCCAGAATCATCAGAAAATCAAAAAAAGTGTCTTTGTAACGGAATTTTTTAACGCGATTTTCACCCACTTAGAAACATTGGATCGACTTGGAACTTTGTGTACTTGTAAAGGACCCGTGACAATACAATAATTTCATATTTTGTTTCTAGAATCCTGGCCAGAATCATCAGAAAATAAAAAAAAATGAAAACTGGTATAATAGGTTGCGGACTTGTCGACTTTTTAGTCAATCGTTGTAAGAGCTCAGTTGGTAGAGCGGTACACTCTAGTGGTATATAATTTCTGTAATCCATAGGTCGCTGTTTCAAATCCGGCTGAGAGTTTTTTTTTTTTAGAAGAGTATTACTTTCAGCTCATACTACAATAGAATCGAATTTAAAGATATTTACATTTTTATCTTATTCTGTAAAATATTAAAACTAAAACCGCTTTTGATGGTAAAATTATTTATCCCAAGCATGTTGAAAATTAAAATTATTTTTCATTTTTTAGTTCGGTTTTCTAATAAATCGTGTTGTTTTAGTTTTTTAAAACTATTATTTATTTACCATAAAATTCACTAATAAATACATTATTAGATATTATCAAATAAGTTCGCAAGAAAACTCCTCATTGCAATCTGTTTTGGCTCAAGAAGCGGACATGATGATGTCACATTGTTGTCGATTAGAATATGACGATAATGCAGATGACTACATATCTGGCATAAAAATCCTATAATCCGATCGCAGCGCCACCTACTGAGTCCAATTGTGAATCTAAAGCATCCAGGGACACACTCAAACACACACAAATATATTAAAATCGGTCCGGTCCTTCAGGCAGGTTTTAATTTCGGATTTCAAGTAAACCTCCACTTCTAATTGTCGGCTTTCGCTAATTTTTTTGTTAATACCTACTTCGGTTTATTTTAATAGGGTATACTGAGTTTTGTTGTGAAACATCGAAAAATGTGATCGCTAGAGCCATTTTTTATTTTTCGCTTCAGGTGCACTCCTACACCTAATGGTTTTAGTGGGTCCAATTATGAATCTAAATCATCGAATGACCCAATCAGACACACACACACACACACACACACACACACACACACACACACACACACACACACACACACACACACACACACACACACACACACACACAAATTTAATCAAAATCGGTTCAGTCTTTTAGGAGGTGTTCAGTGACAAACACGTCTACAGTAGAATTATATATATATATATATTGTACATTACAATATTCGACACTAGCTAATACCCGTCGTGCGTTGCTACGCCTAAACAAATGAAATATTAAAGGTTAATTACATTGTATGTAATAAGCTGAGATGAACCAAACATTATGGTTGCTAGCCAGTTTTTAATTTCGGATTTCACGTAAACCTCCACTTCTAATTGTTACATTTCACTCATTTTTGGATAATACCTACCTCGGTTTATTTTAATAGGATACAGGCCTACTGAGTTTCGTTTTGAAACATCGAAAATTGTGACCGCTAGAGCAATTTTTAAATTTTCACTTCAGGTGAACTCCTACACCTAATGGTTTTAGAGGGACCAATTGTGAATCTAAACCATACAGGGATCCACTCAAACACACAGAAAAAATTTCATCAAAATCAGTCAAGTCGTTTCGGCAGTTTTTAATTTCGGGTTTCAGGTAAACCTCCAACTTCTAATTGTCATATTTCGCTAATTTTTTAATAATACCTATCTCAGCTTATTTTAACAGGATGTACTGAGCTTTGTTATGAAACATCGAAAACTGTGACCGCTAGAGCAATTTTTAAATTTTCACTTCAGGTGAACTCTTACACCTAATGGTTTTAGAGGGACCAATTGTGAATCTAAACCACCCAGGACCCACTTATATATATATATATATATATAGTTCCTAAATAATAGGGCATCTAATCGAAGTTTATAAATTAAATTGCATACCTTCATCATGAAATTAAATATACAAAATTTAAAAAAAAGTTTAAAATTAGAATCATTTCCCATAAAACTAGATATTCTTCTTTCCTTTTAAACCCTAGCTATAATGTAATTTCCGACAGTTTCTGGAATAAAGTTTTATTTGGGACATTTACTTGTTCCTAAAAGTAAATTTTATGAAATTTGAATAACATCATAAAAATATCCTAATTTACAATCTCTAGTTTTTTATTAAATTTTACATAATTTAATTCCTTTTTGTGCAATTTATTCCAATTATATGTAATTTATAATAATATATCAATAAATTTTGGGATTTGGAAATATCGAAAATATGGATAATCATTTTTAATTAATCACTTATTTAAGTTAAAAATCATCTGTAAATGTACTTTGAAAATAATTTATTTCATAAAATTTAGTAAAAAAAGTAATTATATGAATAGAGAGAAGAAAAAACATAATTATGAAATATTTTAACATAAGTTTAGCATTTATAAAAAAATGGCAGAGAACGTAATACAAGGCATACAGTGCTCCTCATTAATTTCAATTATAAAACTATGATTTTGTTTAAATTGTGAAAATAAATATTAGTATAAGTAATTAAAATTATTATTTATATATTTTTTAAAAATATTATTATTATTTTAAATAAAATAAAAGTAATAATATGAGATTCGCGGTGGCGATATCTGATTGGTCGTTATTTATGACCTTCCATTGTCATTTTGTGATCAGACACCGGGTTGAACGGACGTCAATTCGTTTCGTCTCCGGTGAGTATTGAAATGTCCCTATTATTTTTTACTGAACTCATTAAAATAAGTATTTTATTCCTTGAATATTATTTTAGTAAGTGTGCGTATCATTTTTAATAATTATCATTAGGTTTGTCTTTTTTAATCTTTCGAAGTGTAAGTATGCAATTTTGTATCTGCTTACAATCTGTTAGAGTAATGTTCGGAAGCTATGTGAAAGCATCATTCCTCTCATAAAAGAGTAGAACATGTTTTATTCCCTTTTTAAAGCTTTCCCGTGATTGTCTTAGCTAGTATCAGATTTGAAAAAGGAATTACAGTGGTACAGTAGGACTCCCTATTTCAGCCAATCAGAAGCCCCAGATAAGATATACGTTAGCAAATGTAGTGGAATATCTTCGTGGGTTATCGCTACTTCGGAATATCTGAAGATCTTTGATGAAATTATTAGATATATCAAACTTGAAATAATAAATATATATTATTTAGTTGTAAAACGGCTAAAAGCCATGCACATTTTTTTTGTCTTCGTTTTTACAAACAGTTAATATGGCGGTCAATCATCTACATCCATAGGATTACTCTAGTTTGCGTTGACCAATCAGAATGCACCACATATACAAAGCGGGAAAATCAACTTGAAGTCAATGACCTCTTCCATTATTAACCAATTAGAGAGCTCATTTAGGAAGGGCGCCCGGGATGATTGATTGAAGCAATGAAGTGCAAGAATTTTACGCGGTATGTGTTAACTTGTTTATTTAATAATATTATTATAAATATAAATTGCGTAAGTAGGGCTTTCGATAATAAATTATGCAAATATTTTATAGCTAATTGGTTTTACATAAATTTCATAATTTAGGGAAAACTGTTGAGTGCATAGAACTGATTGGCAACTTGTACAAAATTAAATTCAGAAAAGTATATTATTTTGAAGAATTTCAGTTTTAATTTCCATATACGTGGATTTAATATAAATTCAAGTAGATTTTAGTATTGGAATATTATTTATTAAAATTAATGTATCAATTTTCGATCGAGTTGACTTAATTGTTTTGAGACTTATATGGGAGGTCCCAGGTTCAAACCACGGTTACGGCCAACTACTTGAATTCTTTCCTGATTTTTCCGAAGCCTTCAAGGCAAATACTGGGTTGGTATTTCATTACCAGCACCCACTTCTACATATTCACCATTTTACAGAAATATTGAAATATATAAGAGTGGCAGCTCTTGCCTAAACTGGCTGCAAGTTCAACTATACCATTTTTAAAATTAGGGCTCAACTGCACTTTTACTAGCGCTTGATTTTTCAGTTATATTGGTGTAAACTAAGCTCTTCTTTGTATTTACTAACATTATTTAATATTTAAAACTTTTTCAACAATGTTATAACATTATTAGACAATTTTGAAGTATTTATTCAAATATGCAAATCACAATATTATGACTCTGTTAGACAATATTCTGATGCTAACTGCTATTTTCTCCACAGAGTATATTACTTAGTCTATGATTTTTCTATCGCCTGTTTGGGTTATCGCTGTTGGATCAGCGTTAAGGATGATAAGTAAGTGTAAACCCATTTTTAATAAATGTTTGGTAATTTTTAATATTATTAATATTTTTTTAATATAGATTTGGGGATTTATTGCAAATATTGGTCATTTAAATTTCATAACGATGGATAGTAATCGAGGATGATAATCGATATGTGGTTTGATTGTGGGTTATCGTTGTTCTATAAACTCTGGCGCATGCGCACTGTTGTTCTATAGTACTTTGAAAATATTTCATGCTAGTTTAAATGCAGTTTTTCCATAAATTACATTAGGAATTAACATCGAGGTCCATCTTAATAAATAAGGTGAATCAGAGTCATCTTACCTCATAACTTGTTGTGTTCTATTTGAATTAGTTTTCATGTATCATGTATACCATTGTCAGCTTTTTCAGACTGTTTTTCCTACAACGTAAATTTCAAACTGTCTGGAAAGCTGACAGTGGTATACGAGTACATGATATACTGAAACTAATTCAAATAGAAGTTATGAGGAAAGATGACTCCGAATTCACTTATTCGTTAAGTAATTAATAATTGTAAAATATGTTATAAGAATTGTTGCAAAATGTTTAAAATAATATGAAATGTTGTTAAAAATGGCAAAAGTATGTAGTGCAACAGTGACATAAGAAATTTGTATGGAAAATCATAGAATGACCTAATCTAAAGTAAAGCCAAAATAAAACTAATAATAATAATTTCTTCTTCTTCACTTCAGGGTTTAGGCGATTTGCCTGTTCCAAATTCATAATGATTCCTTCCCTCTCCCTCTCTTCCTAGGTCTTTCTACATCCCTTAATCCCTTTGGTTTATAATGATATGCTATCTTGGGCAATCTTGTTTCTTCCATTCTCTGGACATGCTGTTCACAGTCGACGCTGTGTTATTGAATTATATCATTTATTGAATATATTTGCAAGGAGTAGTGAAGTGTCTCATATAACATCTCCTACTCAATTCTCAACCTCACCTTCTCATGGTGCAACCTGTTTTAACAAACGAGGTTCTGGGGACCGAGCCATGGTGGTGTAACCATTCCAACTAATACTGAGTAAATGCAGTATTGAAGCAGGTCCAGATGCATAAAGATGGCAACCCCATCGCTGGACTTACCAACCTCCCTTGCTAGCAACTAGTTGGTGGGACATTCTATTGCTTTCAAGCCTGATAAAAGGAAAAGCCAGACGGATCACCATGATGACAACTTACGGACGAATAAGGCTAATGAATGGAAAAAAGAAAATTTATCCTTCAAGAACATAATGTGTCACCAATACTGGACTACATCTCCAGATATCAGCTAAACTGGAAGGAACATGTCTCAAGAATGGCTAGATCCAGGATCCCCAAGGCAATAATGAACTACTGTCCAAATGGGAAACAGTCACTTGGTTGACCTATGAAAAGATGGCACGAAAACCGCTTTCTCAGGCCGTAACATTTCTTCTAGGACTAATACCTGGCAGGATGATGATGATGATTGAATATATTTCTAATTCACTTCTTATTTCTTCATTTCTTATGTGGCCAAATTTGTGCTCCATTGTGAATACTTCGAGTAATTATTATGCATTGCAGAAACTCTTGACGTCCCAAATCCTTTCAAAAACGTTAAACCGAAAATATATAAAACATTGTTCTACCAATTATATTATATGGATGCGAAACATGGACTCTTACTTAAGGGAAAGAAAGGAGGATTACAAGTATTTGAGAATAAAGTTCTTAGGAAAATTTTTGGACAAAGAGAGATGAACAGACAGGTGAATGGAGAAGACTACAAAACAATGAATTACATGGTCTTTATAGGAAGCCAATATATTGAGAACAGTAAGTCTCATAGACTGCAATGGGCAGGACATGTGGCATGAATGGGGAATGAAATAGGTGATGGAATTTGTTGTAGGAAAACCAGAGGGAAAACGCCCAGTTGGTAGACCAAGAATGAGGTGGGAGAATAACATTAACTATGATTTGAGGGAAGTAGATTATACAGGGGATGATTGGAAAATATTAGCTCAGGATAGGGATGGATAGAGAGCTTATTTCCGTGCGGCCATGAACTTCTGGGTTCGATAGTGCCAGTGAGTTAGTTTGTTAGTTAATTATTACACCAAAGAGGTAACCAGCCTCTTGTGGAGTAAATTGGGACAGGGCTGCCGTCTTATGGCTTAAACATTTAAGCCCTATATGAAAGGGATGCTCCTTCCACTCTGACTAGACCATTGGAGTCTTCAACCTTGTTACTCCAGGCATGGGCCCTCCATATTTATAATCCTGGAGAGAGGGCGTCCCAGCATTTTTTAATCCCCCAGGAACTGGGCTCCTTGTTGTCCATGGGTCCTTATTACCATAGCTATTCGACCACCCCACCATAACGGGTGGAATCCCCCATCTGCCAGCCAGGGGATGTGTCCGATAGGGGTTACAAGGTCCCCCACAGGAATAATATTGTAATAAAACTGAAAACAATATTTATTCTATCGGTTACGTGCTCCTCAATGTAACAAATCAAAATCTTGAAGTTTTAGATTAACTCATCCAGTTCCACCAAGATTCCTTATGAGCTGGCAGTTCGCCAGTGACAGGAGACATGAAAGCAAGCAATATATCCCCTACCTCAATCGAAGCAAACAAACTGGTTTGCAGGGGGTTCGTAAAGAAAAAAACACACCTCCACATTTCTAAAGCTTGTCTATACAACATCTCCATGGTAGAAATACATTTCATCATCATCAACAACAAGGATTAAGCCCAATGGCCTGTTTCCGATCTCATTATAGGTCGAATTGGTCCTTCCATCTCTTCTATGCTCTTCCCAACATTTCTTCTCCCTTTTGGTTTATAATATATACATTCTTCTTGGTTGCGCTGTTCATTCATTCTAATCGTGCTGAGATAAGCTTTTGATAATATCTTATTCTTTCACAGAGATTAAAATATTTAAGTTCTGTTCTTTAATCTTCGTTTTCTTTTTTCATCGTTTCTTTTCTATTGCTCTCAACATATTCCTTTCATCCAGCCTCTATTGTTTACTATCGCCTTTGTTATGTCCAGGTTTCACATCCATAGATAAGAGATGAAACTGCCAAAACTTCGTAACCGCAAACTTCAAAATATTTTCTTTTCTATTCTTATTCAAGTACGGAAATACATTCCCTGAATTAAAATATGGAACAGCTATTCCATGCCACTGTGAATATTTGGTTGGAGAACAAACATCAGTTATCCAGGTGATAACATATGTTCCTGCTAGAGCCAATTGCCACATGTTTACTCACATATAAGGGGATTCTATCCCAGCAGCTCCACTTACATTAGTGGGCAAGTTTGGGTGAGAAAATGGACAAATTAGAGTGAGGTATATAACAGATTAGTTTAGTGTACACTTGTTTGTTTTAACATTAACTATGATTTGAGGAAGTAGATTATACGGGAATTATTGGAAGCATTAGCTCAGGATAGGGATGTATGGGAGTTTTATGTCTGTGCGGCAAAAAAACCTATGGGTTCAATAGTGCCAGTGAGTAAGTAAGTAAGTACACTTGTGTTGTTAGTGGTTGTGATATTTTTACTTCACTGTCTGAGCAATGACTAACACATATTTTGCATTGCTAATATGGTGATTTTAGGTTAGTTTAAGCTCAACTTCTCACTTCATTTTAAGGCATATCTCACACTTTTTTAGAAAAATCAATGTAATATATTTCTATCATGTAATGAATTCACATACTTACTTACTTCCTCACTGCACTATCGAACCCATATGTTCATGGCCGCGCAGACATAAGCTCTCCATACATCCCTATCCTGAGCTAATGCTTTCCAATCATTCCCTGTAATATCTACTTCCCTCAAATTGTAGGTTAATGTTATTCTCCAACCACCACTTCTTGGCCTACCAACTGGGCGTTTTCCTTCTGATTTTCTTACAAGAAGCTCCATGCACTCTTTCATTCCCATATGGGCCACATGTCCTCCTTGCATCTATAGACTTAACTGTTCTTATTATACTGACTTTCGAAAAGACTATTTTATTCACTGTTAGTAGTCCCTTCTCCATTTCATCTTTCTATTCTTTCGCTGTGAGTAATTATTCACATATCAGCAACATAAATTGTGTTTTTCCTTTTTATTGAACTTGTAGGATGTTGGCATAGAATCACCAACTTTCATCTTAATAAATAATTATTTTTAAAAACCACATCTTTAACTTACTTATTTTGTTTAATTTTTTCAGATGATTTGACTGCAGCCGGTCGTTGTATTCGTCCGAAGATTTGAAAAGAATAGTATTATTGTTTTGACTTGAATTTTTTTAAAATTGTTTGTATCAATTTTGATGTGTTAGGGTTTGAATTATTTTCCGACCTACTTTGTCCAATAGAAAGCAATCTGTCCATTACTTCCTCGTAACTTTTTGCTCATCAATATTTCTGTTAAGCCAGTCCTCTCTCTGTCAAAGTGACATTGGTCGGTTTGGTCTTCCTCTGCTTTCTACATTCCTTTGTTTTTAGGTTATAATTCAGTGATTAACCATAGCTTCTCCTTTCTGTGGTTCAACATTTTTCTTGGTGACTTCTATCTGATCAAGCATTTATTTTTTATCAATCTTTAAAGTTGAAAAAGAGGTGTTGAAAAATTCATTTTTTCAGTCTCCAGTGCTTTAAGGGTAAAACTAGATGTAAGAGTGTAATTTGTCATTACTAATTTTGTCTTTGCTTTTCAGCTCACATGAACTTGTATTTTTGGGGAATTAAATGTTTGTCCTCTCGCATGGCTTTATTTTGAAGAGATTAAAACTGAATAAATATAAAAGAAAAGTAATATTTGCTAATGGGATGGTAGAATTTTTAGTTTGTATAAAATGTTTGAAGATGCATTTTCGCAGCGCGTAGAATAACAAATGTAGATACTAACACTTAAAGTTTGATCTTCAACGTTGATTTTCAAATTTTTTAACATTCCATTGGTGACTTCATCCAAAAATCAAAAAGCTTATTTTCCCCTTAAAGTGTCTTTATGAAGTGTAGCCACAGCTGGGGATTGTACCTAGAGGCAGATGCTTCTTTGGTCTGTCGTTCTTGATTTTGAGTTTGACTCAGAACTTAGGAACTGCAGGCTGTGAGCATCTTTTCTCCATGATATTATCCATTTTACAATTCCAACTCTCCTTGTCTGTGCAATTTTTTTCAGTTTACCATAATCCTACAAGATGGATTGTTCAAAACATTAATTTCCATATAAAATATATATTAACTGATGCTTTTTCAGTGAAACCCCATAAGGGCTTCTTACAGTTGAAGCTCAAGCTCTTAGAAGC